>JBBDGP010001120.1:1200000-1780000 GCA_037952835.1 Lithobates septentrionalis | reverse complement strand
TTCATATGTGGGCTGGACTTACGTATGCGTTCGCTTCTGCATGCGAGCACACAGGGACAGGGGCGCTTTAAAAAATTTTTTTTTTTCTATTGTTCATTTTACTTTATTTATTTTAGTTTGACACTTTAGTTTGACACAATTTTTGACAACTTTTATTCATATTACAAGGAATGTAAACATCCTTGTAATAGGAATATGGCATGACAGGTCCTCTTTACAGTAAGATATGGGGTCAATAAGACCCCACATCTCACCTCTAGGCTGGGAAGCCAAAAATAAAAAAATTAAAAAAAAAGATCCTGGCTTTGATCGTAGCGGTGAGTCAGTAGAAACACCAGAGGGCGGCGGGAGGGGGGGGACGTCCCATCTCGCTTCCCGTAAGAATGATCAAGCAGTGGAACAGCCGCTATGATCATTCTTATGGTGTAGGGAATAGCTGGCTAAAAAAGTTGATATCTGAATGATGCCTGTAGCTGCACTCATCATTCAAATATCCCCGCACAAAGTCAAGGACGTCGTATGATGACCGGCGGGCGGGAAGTGGTTAAAACGCATTTTTTTTTAACACAAAGTTGTCCGTTTATATAATATTTCTAACACATAGCATGTACATACCAAAAATGACACCCCAAACTAGATTCTCCTACTCCTCCTGAGTACAGCGATATCACATGTGTGAGACTTCCACAGCCTGGCCACATACTGAGGCCAAGTACAGCTGAGTATGGCTGAGCATGGCTGGGTATAACTGAGCATGGCTGGGTATGGCAGAGTATGGTTGGGTATCACCGAGTATTGCAGAGTATTGCAGAGTATTGCGGGGTATTAAAACAATTATAAAAGAAAACCTGCGCTAATGAGCAAAGACGACAAATAGAATGAAATCGCAGCTGCAACAAATTACCTCAAATATCAGTGAAGTGAAAAATCATATATAAACAAAACATTGTGCGCTAGCATAGGATATATCATATATTTTAAACTAGAATTTAATTTGCAAATATGACTTCTCAGAACGATACCGGGGGCCACAGTGTATATGTTAAGACAAACCACAGTGCAACGTGATATTACAATTATAGCATATCTCCGTGAAGGAAAATATATAAAAAGTGTGAAAAGTTCAATCAAGAATACAAAAAAATAAAATATAAGTTTCCAATTGGAATCCAGATCGCATGAAAAGCGCTTTAATCAGTTCATGGAAATCAGAATCACAAAGAGAAATTTGTGAGAAAAATAAGCCGTTCCTTTGGTGTATCACATCAAGATGGAAAGATGAAAGGTATAGGGACACTTCCAAGCCACCAATAGTTCAGAGGGAGTAATTATAGGTGTACTCTTACCGAACGTGTTGGACCTCCTATATAGCAAGGTCATAAGGGCCTGCAGATATAACCCTCTGCGGGGACAAATGGATACCGATGCTCTGGTCCTGCTCGTAAGCGCCACCCACTGCAAGATGTTTTCACTGCTTCAGCGTCAGGAGGGAGACTCACTTCCGCTCTTGCCACTGCAAACTGCAATAGAAGCCACACCACGCATGCGCCACTCCCCGAAGCTCAGGGTTGGAAGACAACTTTCCACTCTATTTATTGCGGGGTATTGCAGAGTATGGCAGGGTATCGCCGAGTATCACAGAGTATGGCTGGGTATTGCAGAGTATTGCAAAGTATTGCGGGGTATTTCAGAGTATTGCAGAGTATTGCACAGTGTTCTGGGGGTATTGCAGAGTATTGCACAGTATTGTGGGGTATTGCAGAGTATTGCACAGTATTGTGGGGTATTGCAGAGTATTGTGGAGTATTGCAGAGTATTGCACAGTGTTGCGGGGTATTGCAGAGTATTTCAGGGTATTGCAGAGTATTTCACAGTATTATGGGGTATTGCAGAGTATTGCGGGGTATTGCAGAGTATTGCACAGTATTGTGGGGTATTGCACAGTGTTGTGGGATATTGCAGAGTATTGCACAGTGTTGCGGGGTATTGCAGAGTATTGGAGGCTATTGCAGAGTATTGCAAAGTATTGCGGGGTATTGCAAAGTACTGCGGGGTATTGCAGAGTATTTCGGGGTATTGCACAGCATTGCACAGTATTGTGGGGTATTGCACAGTGTTGTGGGGGTATTGCAGTGTATTGCACAGTATTGTGGGGTATTGCAGAGTATTGCACAGTATTGTGGGGTATTGCAGAGTATTGCACAGTGTTGTGGGGGTATTGCAGAGTATTGCACAGTATTGTGGGGTATTGCAGAGTATTGCACAGTATTGTGGGGTATTGCAGAGTATTGCACAGTATTGTGGGGGTATTGCAGAGTATTGCACAGTATTGTGGGGGTATTGCAGAGTATTGCACAGTATTGTGGGGGTATTGCAGAGTATTGCACAGTATTGTGGGGGTATTGCAGAGTATTGCACAGTATTGTGGGGGTATTGCAGAGTATTGCACAGTATTGTGGGGTATTCAGCAGTGGTGGTCACTGGTCATTAACCTCGCCTCAGCCTCCTCCCCTCCCCCCAATCCAGCCATTTATTAATCTGTTTTTTAGTGTTTACTTACACAAGTTCAGACTCAGAAGTTATGAGTCTGAACTTGTGTAAGTAAACACTAAAAAACTGATTAATAAATGTCTGGATTGGGGGGAGGGGAGGAGGCTGAGGCGAGGTTAATGACCAGTGACCACCACTGCAGTGCTAAATATCTGAGTCAGAACACAGGCACTGCGCTCTTCTACCTTCCAGATTGAATCCAGCCTGAGCCAGCCAGCCAGGCAGCAGCTCCTCAGCTTCTGTTATCTCCGCTTGAGATAACAGAAAGCGCGCCGACACGACACAGCTCAGCTCTCACTTCACAGCTCCCGCCTCCCGCCTTCCTGCACTCCTCTCTGTGTCCTCCCACCTCGCCTCCGGCCGTGAGTGACGTCACGGCGCTGGCAGAGACAACGGGACTCCTCCGTAGGGGAGTAACGGTGCAGTTGTGTGCTGAGGGGAAGGGAAGGGAGGATCATGCAGGAGCGCACAGCTGCGCCCCCCCCCCCTATACCAAATGGTACCGCCCAGGGCACGTGCCCTCTCCGCCCCTGCCTTGTACCGGCCCTGGGACCGGATATGATGTAATCGCGTGACCAAGTACCGCCTTGACGTACGTTTTGTTAAACACGTCTTCAGGAAGCGTACTTGGTAACTATAGAGATGGAACTTAAGTATTACTTGTTCATTAACATACGGGGAGGGGATTTGAGTGATTAACAGCCTCAGCGCCAGTCAAGGGCAAATCGTGCAGACTGACACTTAACACATACAAATATGTGCCGTAATATCACAGTAAAATAGCATTAGTAAAAAGCATTATGAAAACCTGAATGAGTGTACAGTTGCAATTACATTAACCCACACTGAGAAGGTATAATAAATAGGCCTATCTGATAATGATAACACTGGTTGATGGCCCACAACAAAAGTATATACAAAAAAATGAAAAGATCCTGTGTATAAATAGGAAAATAAGAGAATATTTGGATTGCAGAAATAAGGGAAAATAAATTATTGAAGAGTTCCAGCTTATTTAATGAATCTATAAAGCAGTATAAAAGCTCCCCATAACAAGAGATGTGCAGAAAAACTTTGATATAGAATCTAAAGGGTGAGCTGGATATTATTAGTCATTGGTTAAAAAACAGTTGAGATCCAACTCAATATTTAAACCCTGGGGCTGCATCGTATGTAAACGATACAGCCACTGGGTTTCGTACCCCTCCAATGTTGGGTAATTTTGTCTATCCCATAAAAGGTTAATAGACGAGGATCTCTGTTATGGAACATAAGAAAATGTCGTGATACACTGTGGTTCAGAAAACTTTACGAAATATTGGCAACATGTTCATTAATACGGACCCTTAATTTCCGTGTGGTGCGGCCCACATATTGAAGGGAGCATGGGCACTCCAATACATATGTGACACATATTTGGAGTTACATGTTATTAAGGGTTTGGTGGTAAATTCCTGTTGTGTGACATTGGATTGGAATTTAGTGATTTTATTACCTGCTTGTTGAGTGGTGCGACACGCTTTGCACCTTGTGAAGTAATGAAAACCAGATCCATCAAGAAAAGTGGAGGTTTTTTTGGGAGGGTCTGGGACATTTGGAGCTATCATGTTTCTTAATCCTGGTGCTCTCCTATAAATGAATTTTGGTTTGCGGAGGAAGAGTGGTTTGCAAATCTTTGTCTTTTAGAAGTATAGGCCAATATTTTTTAAATATTTTTTCTACATTCCTATACTGTCTATGGAACCCTGAAACCAATGCGAGGTCACCTTGGAAAGAAGGTTTGTCCTTAGGATTTAGTAACGATTCCCTATCCATAGACAGAACTTGATTTTTTGTTTTTGTGAGATCTTTTAGGGAATATCCCTTCTCACAAAATCTCTGAGTAAGTACCTCTGAATGTGTATGGAAATCACTTATGTTATCACAATTTCTCCTGATACGCATGTACTGGCCTTTGGGGACTGCTCCCAGCCATTGAGGGTGGTGGCAACTATTGGTTGGCACAAAGCCATTCCTGTCGGCAGCCTTGAAAAATGTCCTCGTGCCAATCCTATTCCCATTTTTCACCAAAGTGATATCCAAGTAATTGATTGTCTCCAGACTCCATTCTGCAGTAAATTTGAGGCCATAGTTATTATTATTCAAACATGTGAGGAAGGTCTCTAATTCGACCAGGGGGCCATCCCACAAAAGGATGACATTATTAATGTACCTTTTATAGTATTTGAGTGCCTTGACGGGTTTATGATAGATGTTTTCCCGCTCCCACTTATTAAGCACTATGTTGGCTACACTCGGGGCATAACGTGCCACCATCGCAACCCCTTTGATTTGGTTGTAAAATTGATTTTGTGCCCAAAAATAATTATTCACCGTAGATAGTTGGAGTCCTTCCACCAGAAAGTTAATTTGGGACTTTTTAAATGTATACTCTTTTAAAAGAGCGAATCGAACTGCTACAATAGCATCATGTTGTTTGATGCTAGTGTAAAGTGGCTCAATGTCAACAGTCACCATAAGAGTGTTAGCTAATACTTCAATATTTTGAAGAGATTGGATAAGGGCTCGACTATCTTTCAAATAGGATCTGCCTTGAGCAACCAAAGGCTGCAAATAAATATCAAGATATTCCCCCAGCCGGGAGTGGAGGGACCCAATCACACTTAATATGGGCCGGCCTGGGGGTTGATCTCTGCATTTGTGAATTTCAGGCACTATATATAAAACTGGGGTGCGTGGAGCATGGGGAATGAGATATTTTGCCTCTTTCTTGTCTAGGATTTGGGTATGAATCTCCTTGGTTACCCAACATGTCAATTCAGCTGTTAATTGGGCTGTGGGATCTGACAACAAAGGTTTGTAGGTGGTTGTATCATTGAGTAATTTTTGGATCTCAGTATTATAACTCTCTTTGGTAAGAACTACCACTCCTCCCCCCTTATCCGCTGGTCGGACTACTATTTGTTTATTGTGTTCAAGTTTTTTGATTCCCTTCCAAATGGATTGATTGGCTCTGGATTGTTTAACCTGAAGTTTTTTGACATCATCTTGAACCATATTTTTGTAAACTTCAATATGGTGATGTGTACCCTTATTGGGATTAAACACCGAATTGTTTTTTAGACCACTATGTTGGTAGATAGTATCTACCACTTGGGGGGGAAACAACCTTAGGTTGGGAAGAGCAATGTTTTTTTATATTTAGTTTCCTAATATATTTTTCTATGTCGACAAACAATTCAAACTTGTCAACAATTTTGTTAGGGGCAAATTTTAAACCTTGTGCCAGTACTTCCAACTCTTCTGCTGAAAAGTCTATCCCAGTCAAATTGAAAATTCCTGTGTTTAATTGTTCCGTTTTCTTTTTCTTTCTCCCTTTTCCTCTACTACCTATTTTTCTGTATGCTCCTTGGGGTATTGGGGTGCAGCAGATGGAATCCTGTATGGCTCTTTCCATCCTCTCCATTCCCCCCCCCCGGTTGGTGGTAATTCTGATAGGGTCCTCCTCTGAAGTTACCCCTAAAGTTACCTCTAGGTGGTCTAGGTTGGTACTGATTAGGCCCTTGATTATAGTACTGGTAATTGTGATCAGATGGTCTAGTATCCAGTGGGGCAAACCTATTCTGAGTAGGTACCATATAAGGTGCTGGATAAGGATAGGGATTGGTATTCTGAGAAGGGTAGCCATTACCATTCCGAGGGGGGTAACTCTTATGCCCCGTACACACGGTCGGACTTTGTTCGGACATTCCGACAACAAAATCCTAGGATTTTTTCCGACGGATGTTGGCTCAAACTTGTCTTCCATACACACGGTCACACGATCGTTCTAAACGCGGTGACGTAAAACACGTACGTCGGGACTATAAACGGGGCAGTGGCCAATAGCTTTCATCTCTTTATTTATTCTGAGCATGCATGGCACTTTGTCCGTCGGATTTGTGTACACACAATCGGAATTTCCGACAACGGATTTTGTTGTCGGAAAATTTTATAGCCTGCTCTCAAACTTTGTGTGTCGGAAAATCCGATGGAAAATGTGTGATGGAGCCTACACACGGTCGGAATTTCCGACAACAAGGTCCTATCACACATTTTCCGTCAGAAAATCCGACCGTGTGTACGGGGCATTAGGGTGTGGGGAAGATTTGGCTAGTTTTTTTGCTGGAGTGTGGAGAGTGTTTTTTTTGTTGAAATTCTTAGCTAATTGGGTAACGGCATTATAGATCTCTAAGTCTCGTTCCACTGATGATTCCTTAGAACTAGCTGGATAAAAATCTTCCTGCCATTTATATACTTTATTTTGTTCAAAATCTTGTGTATCCCACTGGAATTTTTTAAGTTTCTTCTGTTTAATTTCTTCGTCATATTTCACCAGGTGGGTGTGTAAATGCTGGGCCTTGTCTAAAAATTCTTTGAATCCTTGGAATGGTTCCATTCCTTCTTTAAGCTCAGCAATTTTAGCTTCTAGAAGCGCCTTCTTGGTTTGGCACCTTCTGATCATTAATTGCATGAGCTTCTGCTCGCAAGCATTGAAGAACTGGAACCACTCTTCTACAAGTGTTAGATCCTCAACCTCATCGTTGGGATTCACATCCCATCGTAATCTCCTGGGGGTAAGGTTTTTTCCAATGTACATTTCAAATGAGGCTATGTCCCACCAAAGCCTCACCTGTTTCTCCATGTCTTACTGGAGTTGTTTAAAACCCCTTTCTAGATTTAAATTCGGACTGGGTGCTTGTTGGAAAAGTTCCTCAATGTTAATCTGGCGTCCCTTCATAAAATTGAAGACATCCATGGCTGCGTAGATGAAGGTTCAGTTATAGAACCCAAGAGAGTGAATGGTAGTAAAAAATCCCACGCCACAAAATTCAAAAGTAAGAATGAGCTGCTGATCCCAAAACTAAATGATATAATCACTAGTGCAAATTGGAAAAGAGATAGGTGGGAAGCGCTAATTGTGAGCAGTAAAACTAAAAAATAAATTGAGTTAGAGAAAATATATTTGATAGAATTAAAAAATTAAAAAATACACACCAGCCTACCTAGTTGGATTATAACTAAAAAAATCTAATGGGTAAACCCAGGAACAATTCCTATAGGTGTACTGTGATGATGAACGACCATTAAATACAATACCTATATATGTGCTATGGTGATAACAACAATTAAGAACACCCAAACAAATCATATAGCATGATGGTCATATGAATGAGAAACCTATTAGGACCACAGATAACTGAATTATATGAGGTACACAATAGGCATATATCCAAGTGAAAAAAAAGTTCATATAAGTGAAAAAAAGTCCATACAAGTGGTGACTCTTGTGACCAAATCTTGTAGTTATAGTAAAGTGAAAATGACAGTAGAACACCTTCACCGTCTGTAGATATCACCCAAAGTGCTCAAGGGATGGGTATGGCCGGGTTTACCCTTTGTCGGTCTTGGAGGATAAGGCCATGGAGGAGTATGTTGCAGATGCACTATCTCGAGGTTTCATCTACTTGTCTACTGCTGGTGCTGGTTTCTTCTTTGTGAAGAAGAAGAGCGGTGAACTGAGACCTTGTATTGATTATAGGGGTCTCAATCGTTTCACGATTAAGAATGCCTACCCGATTCCGTTGATTACAGAGTTATTTGACTGCCTCAAGGGGGCAACGGTTTTCACAAAGCTTGATTTGAGAGGGGCATACAATCTCATGCGGATTAAGGAGGGCGACGAGTGGAAAACTGCGTTTAATACCAGAACAGGCCATTATGAGTACCTTGTAATGCCTTTTGGCCTTTGTAACGCCCCGGCAGTTTTCCAGGAATTCATTAACAATGTCCTCTGAAATTTGTTGCAGTTATGTGTGGTGGTTTATCTCAATGATATCCTTATATTTTCCAAGTCCCTGGAGAGCCACCACGCAGATGTCTGTCATGTGCTTCAGAAACTAAGAGAAAACAATCTCTATTGTAAACTGGAGAAGTGCGAGTTCCATCGTGAACAGGTTAAATTCCCAGGCTATGTCATTTCCACTGCTGGTTTTTCTATGGACCCAGAGAAACTTTCGGCAGTCCTACAGTGGCCCCGACCCATGGGTTTACGCCCTCTGCAGCGTTTCCTGGGCTGTGCCAACTATTATCGGAAGTTTATTGGTAACTTCTCGTCTCTGGTCAAGCCCCTGACTGATATGACCAGAAAGGACGGTAACCCACAGAGTTGGTCTCCGGAGTCCTTTAAGGTCTTTGAGAGTCTCAAGGCTGCCTTTGTTTCTGCTCCTGTGTTGGCACATCCTGATCCTGCGTTGCCTTTTTTCCTTGAAGTTGATGCCCTTCTGTCTCAACGTCCTAACTCTGAGAGTGCTATGCATCTGTGTGGCTACTTTTCCAAGAAATTGTCACCAGCAGAATGCAACTACGAGATTGGTGACAGAGACCTGTTGGCCATCATTTTAGCCCTGAAAGAATGGAGACATCTCCTTGAAGGTACCACTGTGCCGGTTCTCATTCTTACTGACCATAAGAATCTCACATTCTTGTCTGAGGCTAAGCGCCTCTCTCCCAGAAGGGCACAATGGGCTCTTTTCTTGTCGAGTTTTAATTACATTGTCTCATTCTTACCCGGTACTAAGAATGTAAGGGCTGTAATGTATATAGTTGCTGGTGCAATTAGGACTAGTAGATAGGCTATTTCAATGTCTGATTACAGTGTACTGTGTCTCATTTTTTGCATATATTGTTTGTCTTATGAACAATAAAAACCTTTTGATTCAAAAAAGAATGTAAGGGCTGACGCCTTGTTACGACAGTTTTCCTCCACTTCCAAGATGGAGTCGGTTCCGGTTCCTGTTATTCCTCCTGATTGTATCCTGGCTACGGTTCGCACCAGTCTTACTTCTCCTTTGGGTGACAAAATTCTTGCTGCTCAGGTCCATGCTCCTCCTGAGAAACCTTGTGACCGCTGCTTTGTCCCAGAGAGTCTCCGTACTACCGTGCTCCAGACTTACCATTCTCCCAAGGCAGCTGGCCACCCTGGAAAGAATCAACTTGTTTGGGCCATTTCCCAACAATTCTGGTGGCCTAGTCTACGGGCTGATGTAACTGCCTTCGTAGCTGCCTGTTCTGTGTGTGCTCAGAGTAAGACTCCACGACACCTTCCAGTGGGCCTCCTACAACCCATACCCAACGGAGAGAGGCCCTGGATCCACCTGTCTATGGATTTCATTGTGGAGTTACCCAACTCCCAAGGCAACACTGTTATCCTTATGGTGGTTGACCGGTTCTCAAAGATGTGTCATTGTATTCCACTTAAAAAGCTGCCCACTTCTAAGGAACTGGCTTCCAATTTTGCTCGGGAGATCTTTCGTTTACATGGACTACTCAAGGTGATTGTCTCGGACAGGGGTAGTTAGTTTGTCTCCCGGTTCTGGCGAGCCTTTTGTGCAGAGTTGGGAATTCAGCTTGCTTTCTCCTCTGCGTATTAACCTAATGGTAAGTCTAATGGGGCCGCAGAACGAGCCAATCAGTCCTTGGAGCAATTCTTACATTGCTATATTTCTGACCACCATAACAACTGGTCAGACCTATTACCGCGGGCAGAGTTTGCTCACAACAGTGCCTTGAATTCTGCTTCCCGATTGTCCCCATTTATGGTGAATTATGGCCTCCAACCTTCCATGTTGCCTGACTCGCTTGTTCCGCAGAGTATTCCTGCGTTTGAGGAGCATCTCCGTGGTCTTCGTTCCACTTGGGCACAAGTTCAGGAGGCTTTGCAACATGCTAACGATAGGTACAGACTCCATGCTGACCGCAGACACCTTCCTGCACCTTCCTACCAGGTTGGGGACAGAGTCTGGCTGTCGTCTTGCAACCTCTTCGCAACCCTTTATGTTCCTTCTTTGAAGTTCGCACCTCGTTTTATTGGGCCTTTCCGTATCCTTTGCAGGATTAACCCAGTGGCTTACGCCTTGGACCTTCCTCCTAGTATGCGCATCTCAAATGTGTTTCATGTCTCCTTATTGAAACCTTTGGTCTGCAATCGCTTTACCACCTCGGTGCCACATCCTCACCCTATACAGGTTGAGAACCATGAGGAGTATGAAGTACAATCCATTGTTGACTCCCATAGGTTCCGTGAGTGCATACAGTATCTGGTGCATTGGAAGGGGTACGGTCCGGAGGAACGCTCTTGGGTCTCATCCTCGGACATACATGCCCCTGTTCTCCTCCGTGATTTCCATAGACGTTTTCCCCTCAAGTCCAGTGGTCCTCCGAGGGGGAGGGGTTGTTGAGGAGGGGGTACTGTCAAGGCTGAGCTCAGCCCTTCCTTCTCTGAGCTGGCCGCTCAACTGTCGGCTAATTGCCAGCGCCCATCTTTCTCCACAGTTACCCAGCTGTTAATGATTCTGCATACTTAAAGCCGTCCAGCTCACTTGTTCTCTACCTTCACCTTTGTCAACATCACAGAGACTTTCTCCTGCATTCCTGTTGAAGACTTGCTCGGCTGACGTTCCTTCTGGCTCCTGATCCTGCTTGCTGTACTACTACGTTTATCTCTGGCTCTCTGACATTTGCTTGGCTGACTACCCGATCAGGTTACTGAACTCTGGCTTGTTTCGACTACGCTTACTCTGTTTACCCTATTATTAGGGCTGTGGAAATTAACGATTAATTCCACGATTAATCGTTAATTTTTTTGATCGATCAAAATTTTTTTGATCGGTAGGCTGCCTGCCCTGGGGCCTGCAGCGCAGCGCTCTGCTCCCTCCTCCTCCTCCACTATATGTCATACACAGTCTGCGGGCATCTCGCTCTGTGTGTCTCCGAGCTGAGTGTGAAAACTTTGGCCACGCTGTGAGAAAAGTCCCGCCCTCCTCCTATCATCCTCCTGTATGATCCTCCTGATCAGCTTGTGTGATAGACGCAGTGTTCTGAGCTGCGATTATGGGCACGGTGAGACTGCATTATGGGAACGGTGAGGCTGCGATTATGGGCACGGTAAGTCTGAGATTATGGGCACAGTGAGACTGCATTATGGGCAGGGTAAGGCTGCGATTATGGGCATGGTGAGGCTGCGATTATGGGCATGGTAAGGTTGAGATTATGGGCATGGTGAGGCTTAGTTTATGACGTGTGACGTCCTAGCCATGCACCGCTATGTCCGGCTTCGGCCGTTGCCATAACAACAGTGCCAAATCAGCTAAAAGTAGTTGGATCTGTATGTGCGTTATAATTAATCGAAATTAGTCGATTATTCGATTTTAAAAAATCGATTAATCGAACACAAAAATTTTAATCAATAACAGCCCTACTTATTATTATTATTATTATTATTATTATTAATAAACAAGTGTGATTTAACTTTACTTCTGTCTCGGTCTGATTCATGGTTCCTGATAATATTACACTTTTGTGAGGCACTGTAGTGGCATGGATGAGAACTGATGTGGCATGTATGAGCATGAATGGGGATGGATGAGCCGTGGATTGGGATGGCTGAGTACGGATGGGTACGGCAGAGTATGGCTGAGTATGGCTGAGTACAGCTGGGTACGGCTGAGTACAGCTGAATACGGCTGAGTATGGCTGGGTACGACTGAGTATGGCTGGGTACGACTGAGTATGGCTGGGTACGACTAAGTATGGCTGGGTACCGCTGAGTATGGCTGAGTACAACTGGGTACGGCTGGGGGTGGATGGATGAGTATTGCTGAGTATGGATAGCTGAGCATGGATGGATAGATGAGTATTGCTGAGTATGGATGGATGTACGACTGGGTATGACTGAGTATGACTGAGTATGGCTGGGTACGACTGAGTATGGCTGGGTACGACTGAGTATGGCTGGGTACGACTAAGTATGGCTGGGTACCGCTGAGTATGGCTGAGTACAACTGGGTACGGCTGGGGGTGGATAGATGAGTATTGCTGAGTATGGATGGCTGAGTATAGATAGTATAGATGGATGGATGAGTATTGCTGAGTATGGCTAGCTGGATGAGTATGACAGAAGGATGGCTGAGCATGGATGGCTGGCTGGATGAGTATGACAGAGAGATGACTGAGCATGGATGGATGGCTGGATGAGGCTGCAATAGGCACAGATCAGCAGTGTGGGCACTACAGATCCAGCCCACAGCGCTGTTGCACCTGATCTCTCCCCTCTCCGCTCACACTGTACCAATCGGTACAGAGAAGAGAGAGAGGAACCGTAAATGACGCCGGTTTGTTTACAAGTGATCGCTTCGTCATTTGACGGAGCGATCACTTGGTAACCGGCCGCTGTCAGCGGCCATTTACCGTGATGCGCTGGGTCCAGGTCACGGATACTCCCGTTTGCGCGCCCCAGGGGGCACGCGGGAGCGCGATTCTGGGAGGACATGAATGTATGCCCTCCCAGAGTTCTCGAGCCACGATGTAGCTGTCATTCGGCTATGGCCCGGTGGTTAAGTGGTTAAAGGCTTATTTGCAAGTTATTGCCATAAAAAGTGTATGGGGACCCAGGTACTGCCCCAGGGGACATGAACCACTGCAGGAACAGTGATTTTAATAATGCTTAAAGTGAAACAATAAAAATGAAATATTCCTTTAAATACCTGGGGGTTCCCATTAGTCTGCCTAGTCGACCACGCCCCCTAAAACGTCACAGTCCCAGCATGCCCAGGGACTGTGACATCATATGGGGGCGGGGTCTCCGCCTATATAAGTCACAACGGAGCCCTCAGAGACCAGTCCAGCCGGAGAGAGCGTCGTGTCAACATCTGGGGGAAGAGAAGAGAAGACAAGAAGCCCAGAAGTCCAGACCTCCGCTGGCAATAGAGCTACCTGAAGACAGCGGAGGGGCCGGCCGAAGACCTGGGACACCGGGAGAAGAGGCCGGAGAGAGCGTCGTGTCAACATCTGGAGAAGACAAGAAGTCCGGACCTCCGCTGGCAATAGAGCTACCTGAAGACAGCGGAGGGGCCGGCCAAAGAACTGGAACACCGGGAGGAGAGAGCGGAGAAGAACCAACCGGACGCCGGGAGAAGATGAACCGGAGGGACCCCCGAAGACGGAAGAAGACCCCCCCCCGGAGCTGTTTAATAAATTATTTTAAAAACCTGTGTTGTGTTTTATTATTGACACTTTTTACCTAGGTGAATGGGTAGGGGTACCATGTACCCCATACTCATTCACATAGGGTGGGGGGGCCGGGATCTGGGGGCCCTCTTATTATAGGGGGCTCCCAGATTCCGATAAGCCCCCGCCCGCAGACCCCGACAACCAATGGCCAGGGTTGTCGGGAAGAGGCCCTTGTCCTCATCAACATGGGGACAAGGCGCTTTGTGGTGGGGGGGCACCGCAAGGTGCCCCCTCCCCCAAAGCACCCCCCATGTTGAGGGCATGCGGCCTGGTACGGTTCAGGAGGGGGGGGGCGCTCGCTCATCCCCACCCCCTTTCCTGACCGGCCGGGCTGCGTGCTCGGATCGGGGTCTGGTATGGATTTTGGGGGGACCCCCACGCCGGTTTTTCGGCGTAGGGGGTTCCCCTTAAAGTTCCATACCAGACCTAAGGGCTTAGGATGCCCCCCCCCCCCCCCCGCGCTCGCCGCAATAGGAAATTTTTTTTTTCTATTGCAGCGAGCGCGAGATGCAGTAACCTGCTCCTGCGTCGTATCTGGTCCGTCGGACCAGCATACAGACGAACAGGCTTTCCGTCAGGAACTGAGTTACGACGTAAGATTTGAAGCAAGTTTCAAATCGAAAGTACGTCGGATTTCCGGCCGAAACGGTCCGTCGGAAGTCCGATGGAGACCACACACGGTCGGATTGTCCGCCGGATTTGGTCCGGCGGCGTTCGTCTGACTTTTGCAGGTGAAAAGTCCGACCGTGTGTACGCCCCATAAGCGATCGTTTTTCTGATCGCTGTATTAGTGTCACAGGTGACGCTAGTTAGGCAGGTAAGTATTTAGGTCTGCCCTCAGCTTTTTATAGCGTCAGGTACCCCCATATACTACCTAATAAAGGTTTTAACCCCCTGATTGCCCCCTAGTTAACCCTTTCACCAGTGATCACCGTATAATTGTTATGGGTCACGCTGGTTAGTTAGTTTGTTTTTTATAGTGTCAGGGCACCTACCATTTATTACCTAATAAAGGTTTAACCCCCTGACCGCCTGGCAGGTGATATAAGTTAGGTTTTTAGGGTCAGATAGGGTCTGCGTTGCCCCAGGCAGCATCAGCTTAGTGCCAGTACCGCTAACACCCATGCATGCAGCATACACCTCCCTTATGCCCTGTACACATGGTCGGACTTTCCGACGGAATATGTGCGATCGGAGCTTGTTGTCGGAAATTCCGACCGTGTGTGGGCTCCATCGGACTTTTTCCATCAGAATTTCCGGCACCCAAAGTTTGAGAGCAGGCTATAAAATTTTCCGACAAAAAAATCCATTTGCGTAAATTCCGACCGTGTATGGACAATTCCGATGCACAAAGTGCCACGCATGCTCAGAATAAATTAAGAGACGAAAGCTATTGGCTACTGCCCCGTTTATAGTCCCGATGTACGTGTTTTACGTCACCGCGTTCAGAACGATCAGATTTTCCGACAACTTTGTGCTACCATGTGTATGCAAAACAAGTTTGAGCCAACATCCGTCGGAAAAAATCCATGGATTTTGTTGTCGGAATGTCTGATCAATGTCCGATCGTGTGTACAGGGCATTAGTGATATAGTATCTGAGCGGATCAATATCTGATCTGATCAAATCTATACAAGCGTCCCCAGCAGTTTAGGGTTCCCAAAAATGCAGTGTTAGCGGGATTAGCCCAGATACCCGCTAGCACCTGCGTTTTGCCCCTCCGCCCAGCTCAGCCCAGCCCACCCAAGTGCAGTATCGATCGATCACTGTCACTTACAAAACACTAAACACATAACTGCAGCGTTTGCAGAGTCAGGCCTGATCCCTGCGATCGCTAACAGTTTTTTTGGTAGCATTTTGATACAGTCGCTGACAGTCAGGAACTTTTTTTACCTGTGAGTCTCACTACTGTACCACTAAATTTAGAGCCCAAAATGGCAAATCGAAGGTACAGCAGAAGTGAAGCAGCCTACACGTTTCTGAGCATGACAGATAGTGAAGAGGAAGTCACTCATCTGTCAGAGTCAGGCTCAGAATACGAACCTGTAGACAGCAGCGGCTCCATCACAGATAGCTCTGACGACGGAGTTGTGGTCCCTGCCAAGGTCAGGCTTACCAGACCCCAATCTTCTTCTGCTGTTGCGGTGCAAGAACCGCAGGGCTCTCATATGGAGCAGAGAAGTACTAGCGCCACTATTCCTTCTGTTGAACTGGCAAGCACCAGCGGCCTAGTACACCCTAGTCGTACATCCAGTACTGCAGTAACACTTGGTGACGTGGCGAGTCCCATAAGTGCAGTTCAAGCTGGCAAGGTGGCAAGCACAAGTAGTTTCTGTCCCACTGCCACCAAGAAGACAAACACAGGACTATGTATCACAGCCAGGATATCCAATTGTTCTAGGTTAGGTGGAGAGTTTCGAAATTGGGTCTGGAGAGCGTGGCGAAGCTGGAGGTATCGGAAATGCATAGAGTTAGGAAGACCAAACTGGTCTTTTAGTTGTTGAAATGATTTGAGAATGTTCCCGGTGTACATGTCTACTAAATAAACAACCCCTTTAGAGATCCACAACTCATTATCGGGTAGATGTAATAATTCGGGTAGGCCTGGGTTGTTCCACAATGGTGTCTGACTATGTGTTGAGGGAATCTTAAGTTTGCGTCCAACAATCTCCCATATCTTGCAGTAGTTATATAGCAGACCTTTGCCTCCACAACCGTCTGACCCACCACGTTCTCTATTCTCTCTAAGAATAAGCTGGAAGGGGTGGATGTGTATTCTTGTGGCTTGAGAGCCTGTTAAAACCATGAACCGCTCCTTATCACTTTTATCAATATGAAAGAAATGGGATAGCTGTGCTGCCAGGTAGTACAAGTTGTAGTCTGGCAGTGTTGTGCCCCCTAAATCAGTGGGGTTTTTCAGCACCTGCCAGGACAACTTGTGCCGTGCTTTACCCCACACAAACGTGTTTAAAATCACTTCTATAGATTTCTAAAAATCTCAGGGGTATATAGACAGCAGCGTGCCAGAATACATATAGAAATTTGGGTAACAGTATCATTTTTGTCAAGTTTACTCGACCCATAACTCCCAGTGGCAGTCTGGACCATAGCTGTGTTTTAGTTTTTAGTGTTTGAAATAGCGGTTCCAAGTTTAGTCTAATATAATCTTCTGGGGTGCGTGTAATTTTTATGCCTAAGTATGTGATTTCACTAACTCGCATCAGTGGGGAGGATGCCTGTGTCTCTGTTGGGGCTCCAAGATCCACAGGGAGTACCTGAGACTTTTCCCAATTAATCCTTAGACCTGAATAAGTCCCAAAGTGCTTGATAATTTCAAGGGCCGTTAACAGGGAGTCACCTGAATCCTCTAGGTATAAAAGCATATCATCCGCGTATAAGCTGATCTTCTCGATCAGGGGGCCCCGGCTCAGACCCCTAACCCCTGGATGTTCTCTCAGTGATGTCGCCAAGGGTTCTACCGCCAAGGCGTACAATAGAGGGGAAAGGGGGCAGCCCTGACGAGTACCTCTAGTTAGTGGGAATGTCTGCGACGTTTTGCCATTGACCAAGATCCTGGCACTTGGAGCCTGATATAGAAGCTGAATCCATCGAATGAATTTAGGTCCGAAACCGAACCTGGCCAGACACTCCCAAAGGTAGTCCCATTCGACAGAATCGAACGCTTTAGCAGCGTCCAGGGACACTACCACTCTGGTGCCCATTCGGTCATGTCTGGCCTGTAAGTTCATGTAAAGCCTACGTAAATTAAACGCCGTATTTTTTGTCGGCATGAATCCGGTTTGATCGGGGTGTATAAGACTCAGTATCACCTTGTTCATGCGTAGTGCCAGGACCCTGGCCAATATTTTTATGTCTAGTTGTAGTAGAGAGATGGGGCGGTAAGATTCTGGGAGTGTTGGATCTTTACCCGGCTTTAGTATAAGTACAATAAATGCCTCATTTATTGATTTAGGGAGGGAACCAGATTCAAATATATAGGTAAATATCGCGTGGAGTTTGGGGGTTAAGATCTCACTGTAGGTATCATAAAACTCCAGTGGGAGACCGTCGGACCCAGGAGCTTTTGAAGAGGCGAGGTGGGACATGGCTTCCGCAACATCGTCTTTAGAGATGGGCGCCTCCAGCATTTCTATTTGGGAGCATGTTAATTGTGTGAAGGTTATATTGGATAGGAAGTCTACTATTTCTTGTTTTGATTTGTTAGTCTTGGACGAGTATAGAGAAGCGTAAAGGAGCGGAACACATCAACCACCCTGTCAGGATCTTGTATCAGAACTCCCGCATGGTCTCGTAGGGCAACAACAGTAGGTGGCCTGTGTTCCATGTGAGCCAAGTAGGCCAATAAACGTCCCGCGCGTTCCCCACACTCGTACACTTTTTGTTTGATGTAGAATATTTTTCTTTCTGCTCTTTCAAAGTGAAGCCCATTCACTATGCACATTTGTAATTTTACCTGATTCGCTGTTTCGGTGGATGGATGTTCTGAAAAGGCTCTGTCTGCATCTGCCATTGCTAATTCTGCCTGCTGGATAATGTCATTTGAAGTACGTTTATATCTGGCTATTTTTTGTGATAGAAGCATGCGGGCGTGAGTTTTAAACATGTCCCAGACTAAATCAAAAGGGGCTGTGTCTATGTTGGTGCGGAAGAAGAACTCCCATTCCTCCCCCAGATCATCTAGCCCCGGGACAACTGAGAGCCAGAAGGGGTTAAGCCTCCATGTGTAAGAAGAGGAGGGAGGACCCACTTCAAGTTCTATCCAACAGGGGGTGTGATCTGAGAGAATGCGGGGGGACATCCCTGCTTTTTTAAGGTTTGGTGCCAGTGAGTTGGATATCAAGATTAAGTCGATTCTCGACATGGTGTTATGTGTCGCAGAGAAGCATGTAAACGCTTTTATTAAGGGGTGGTGAGATCTCCAAGCATCTAGTAGGCCTATCTCATTTATTAATTTCCCGAATCGTGTGGGGGAGGGTGTATTGTCAATCGGAGATGTCAGGGAAGTCCTGTCTAGGTGGTTGTCCAGTACCGTATTGAAATCTCCCATCCACAGAGCTGGGGGTGTGGGAAATTGTGCCATAAATTCCAATCGCTCATTAATGACATGAAACTGAAACGAGGGAGGTATATATATTGCCAGAAGAAGTACTTCCAGGCCATTCAATCTGCAGTGTATAAATAGAAATTTGCCCTGGGGGTCAGATCTCAAGGTCAACATAACAAACTGCGTTGTTTTGGCCACCAATATCGCCACCCCTCTAGAATAGGCTGAGTATGGGGCCTGGTAAACCCATCCCAACCAAGGTTTTTTAAGCGAAAGCATTAATTGACCAGTTAAGTGAGTTTCTACTAAAACCATCACTTGTGCCTGTTGTGCCTTAAGATATGTCATAATGGCATTCCTTTTGGATTTATCTCTAAGACCACGAACATTCCACACTAAGCATTTTAGGGATGACATAGTTGTAATCGATGTGTATGCATAGCTCTCATTGTGTGTCAACTTGTCTCAGCACCTGAGCGTACTCACCCAGTAGTGCTGGGAGGTGTCCACTAAGCAATCTAAAAAGCATGCGAGCAGGTCTAGCATATATACCTCTAACTACTTTTGCAGGATCTATATACCACTGTAAATTACCATGTGTTGTGACAAAATCAATAAGAACGATAAACTTAAAACCAAACAAAACATTACTATAAACCATTGCACCAATCTGGCTGGGCTCACCACACCCCCCGCACAAATGTATACGGGGAATGTGTTTCCAGACAGACCAGGGAAACTTAGCTTGTGAAACGTTAACAGTATAAGCCTGTATTGAAACAGCGGGGTCCAATAAGGCTCCCACGACTAGTGGGACGAACATCCGCTGAAAAGCCAGCAACAGTGAATAAGAGCTATCTTCAGGAGTGGGCTTACAAAATAAGATTGTAGGATAAAAAAACATAAGATAATCACTGCATGCCCAGTCATTTAACTTTCGGGTGGGAAATAGCTCGAGGGTACCTTAGAAATTCGACAGTCACAGTATTAGCCTGTAGGGTGATTAGGGATCTGGAGAGGTGAAAGTGGTGTGCACATTCCACTGGGAGGTGAAAGGGAGGTGAGTCCGAGAGATGAGTGCAAGCCTTATCCTGGAGACCGTTATGATGATCTCTCTTTTGTTTTGCAGAGGAAAGTTCTGTGGCCTTCAGCATGGCCGCGCTGATGAGATTAGCAGAGGGTGTTATTCGCTTGGCAGTGAGCGACAAAAATAGCTTTCAAACCCCCCCCCCCCCGGGGACCGGCCGTGCAGCTGTATGTATACCGTCTCCGGTGTGTTGAATATAAACAATCCAGCCTCTCCCATCGCCCCGAGCCATAGGGAGAACGGTGCGGTGTATGGAAGGATGTTGTGAGGGGGGTTGAGGTACCTTATCCTGAAGCCGAACGGAGTAATTCAGTAGAGAAGAAAGCTCCATGTCTTCATCACGGCCGTGACAAGAAGGACGGCAGAGGTAGCTATTCTCCCGGTGGTGGGCGGCTAGGAGCAGCTCGGTCGTCTAGCCATGTGAGTACCGCCTCCGGAGCATCAAAGAAGTGAGTGCGATCGTCCCCCACCACGCGGAGCCTGGCGGGAAATAACATGGCGTACGTGTAGTGACGAATCCGGAGTTGGCGCTTTGCTTCAGTAAAGAGCGCTCTTCTCTTCTGCACCTCCGCCGAAAAATCCGGGAACACTTTTATTTTGGAGTTCCAGAAGGGGATATTGCCTTTTAGCCTTGTGAGGCGAAGGATAGCATCCCGGTCTCTAAAGTTCAGGAGTTTCGCTATAAATGTCCTGGGGGGTGCACCCTGCGGTGGAGGCTTTGCCGCTAAGCGGTGCGCTCGTTCTACCACAAATGACGTCGAGAATTCTGCTAGCCCAAAGGTAGAAATGAGGAGGTTTTCCAAAAATGCTGGGGGATCTGAGCCCTCCGCTCCCTCCGGTAATCCCACAAAGCGGAGGTTACATCTCCTCAAGCGGTTCTCCATGTCATCCTGCTTGGAGAGGATGGAGTGGAGTTGTTGCTGTATGTGATCTGTGGCCTGCTGCAATGGCGGCATTTCATCCTTCACTCTGCTGATTGGAGTCTCTGTTTCAGTGACACGTTCCCTGAGCTTTTGTAGGTCTTGCCTTATGAGGGACACATCGATCTTCACCTCCTCTATCTTGCAGGTTACGGAGCTTTTGCAGTCAAATATTGCCTCTAGCACCCGGGCTGTATCGTCCGTCGCTGGCTCAGAGGAGGAAGATGCATCGGCGCCATTTTCACCTGAGTTCCCCTTCTCCTTCAGCCGGTATTTGTCGAGTTTAGCAATTGATTCTGCCGTTTTTTTTGGAGGCGACATGGTAGCGGTAGTTTAGCAGAAGAATATCTAGCTTTGTGGGGGTAGGAAGGCTACTGAGAAGTGCAGGATTTTGAGGCTACGGATTTTCCCTCGAGCGGAGCTCCCGTGCTGTGCTCCTCACACCATGCCGGTCCAGGCCATGCCCCCCCGCGTGCCACTTTTTAGTCACTTGTTTGATCATCAGATTGGAGCATGTGGCAAGGTGCGATCTAATCGCCGGGGCTTTCCCCAGCGGCTTGTAGATTTCTGTCTTAGGCTGGGGGAGAGAGCCTGCTTGAAGTGTAATCACTTGCTCGCTATGAAGTGGAGGGATAATAAGAATGTTTTCGTTCTTACCTCCCTTCATGCAGACACGACTGTCCAAATTACTACGGCGACTGGTGTTGTGGAGAAACCCCTCTGTGTCCAGGAATATAACCAAAATATGGGAGGGGTGGACCTCAACAACCAGTTGTTGGCGCCGTACCTAGTTTCCCGTAAGGCCAGATGCTGGTATAAAAAAGTGTCTGTATACTTACTTCAATTGGCTTTGCTGAACGCTCATGTGCTATACAGAGCTTCAGGACAGACTGGATCCTTCCTTAAATTCCAGGAAGAGATCGTCAGAGCCCTTCTGTTTCCAGACGGTGCTCCACCTCACCTTCCCAATACAAATGCAGTAAGCTGGCTGCAAGAGAGGCATTTTCCTTATGTCCTCCCGAGTACCCCTACCCAACGAGCCCCCCAAAGAAAATGTGTCTGTAGAAAGCGCGGATATAGGCGTGACACCCGCTATTATTGTCTCTCCTGTCCTGACAATCTTGGTCTTTGCATTGGTGAATGTTTTGAGCGCTACTATACACTAGTTGAGTTTAAATGTAGGGTACAGCATTGCACAGACTAGACACACTTTCACAGGGTCTCCCAAGATGCCATCGCATTTTGAGAGACCTGAACCTGGAACCGAGCCATTACAGTTACAGTTACAAATAAAAGTGTAAAAAAAAAAAAAAAAAAAAAGGAAAAAATAAATATACAAAAAGATATAAAATAAAAAAAACAAAAATAGTTGTCATTTTATTGTTCTCGCTCTCTCTATTCTCTCTCTCTTGTTCTGCTCTTTTTTACTATATTCTATTCTGCAATGTTTTATTGTTATTATGTTTTATCATGTTTCCTTTTTAGGTATGTCATTTTTTTATACTTTACTGTTTACTATGTTTTATTGTTAACCATTTTTTTGTTTTCAGGTACGCCATTAAGCTGCAGCGCGGATTTATTTATCTTAACAGCAACAGCGTTTGCCCCCACGATACATAAAGCCGTGACTCCAGCGCTGTCGGAGATGATTTCACCACCACAGTTAAAAATAAGAGCATATATGCCGAAGCATGGGGCCAACAGGGGCGGAGGAGCGATTTGCTCCTACCTTTTGCGGGTGAATGCCCCCATGCTTCGGCATATATAAATGGTGCATGTACATTTAATTGAAACTGGGATCTGCTTGCTAAATTTTGTGTATGTGTCAGCTCAACCACATCTTCCTCCACCTTTAATTGAAACTGGGATCTGCTTGCTAAATTCTGTATACGTGCTTTTGGTGATCTATGCTGCCTTCAAATTCTTTACCTCTGTCCATATCACAGAGTTGTTTATTTTACTTTCTTATTGTCTATACCTAAATTATGAGCAGTTCCTATCTTTATGGCTCTGACCTCTCTGCTGTCTTGCTGTATCTTGTAGTGAGCCTTGGTGTGAGAAGTTCATTCTGTTAGCCATGTGTTCCTCCTATGCAATCCTGACTAATTAATTGGCAATACTCCCACCCAAACTCAGTATAAATTTAGACCTTACCACGGGTCTTCTGGAACGGTCACGTCTCTTGTCCGACTCACTGCTATGCGATGGCAGGATACTACAGCTGCTCTGCTCCTTCGCCAGGTAGGCCGCAACCCTGTGGGACACACACACCCACAGAGTCCTGCTGGCAGGCCATGCGTCCCAGGCACAAGGGACCCAAAATGGCCACTGCTTACCCTTTTATATCCCCCCACAATGCAGTTCAGTTCTGACTTTGTCCAGGAGCATTGTGGGTGGGTCAGAGCTACAGTTCCAAAGTAAACAATGAATCACTTCCATGTCACTAAATCCTGAGACATAAACTTATTGTACTTTATCAATTGTCCACAAGATGGCACTAACACAACTATTGTACTAAATAATACACATAGAGCTAGAAACAGTTGTCAGCGCTACATACTCCCCCTACTCTGAATCTTTGGTCCCCAAAGATATGTAGGACCTTGTTTCTGCTACACATCTTAGCCTTTAAACGAGAACACAGGACCGACAGGGGAGCCTCCCACCAATTCTCAGGTGTTGGAAAGCTACTCTGTGTACCCACAACTGTCACTTTAGTATCGGATACAGGTGTGCCAAGGGGTGAAGCAGGGTTCTCATTGTTCAGACTGACTGAGGAGGAACTAGGCTCATCAATGTTCCTTTTGCTGGTAATCTTGGTTGTTTCAGAACACTCACCCAATGTATCATATGTTAGTCTCTTGAGTGGGCGAATGTTCCTCTTTTCCCTTTGTTTTTTTGGTGTTTCCCCTATTTCTGTCTGAACACCACTTTCTTCTACTTCAGTGGGAGATAAACACTCTTCAGTTCTTCCAGACAATGGCACAAACTCTGGAGCTTCTGGCCTGAGGGCCTCACTACTCTCCTCAGCTGTGGGTGATGAAACACTCGCTTCAGTTTCGGGTATATTAGATGACCACAACCAGCTAATGTCCATCTCTCTCTCCTCATTGTCTTCAGTTGCTGAAGTCCCAGACTGGGACCTAGTTATAGGCCGTTGTGCAACTTCTCATGTGGATGATAATTCCTCCTCAGGGATTATCCTGACTGCATCAGTAAGGGGCAAAAGGTGATTCCGATGCCAAGTTTTAGTTGGTCCAGCACTTCCTTCTGGCCTGATTTCAAATACTGGGAGCCCTGGGAGCTGTTTACACACAACGTATGGCTGTGATCTCCAGCGATTTGCCAACTTGTGTTTACCAGGAATACCCAAATTCCTTAGTAAGACTCGGTCACCTGGTTGAAGATCTTGGACCCTTACTTTAAGGTAAAAGTTTCTCTTATTCCTGTTCTCCCAGTTTTCTGACATGGTCCGGGCCTTCTCATAAGCAACCTTCAGACTCTTTCTCAGCCTATTTGCATATCCTCGATGGGAAGCTTCTGATGTGTGATCCAGAGAAGTTCCAAAAGCCAGGTCCACTGGTAACCTAGCCTCACACCCAAACATCAGCCGATAAGGTGAATATCCTGTGACGTCACTCTTGGTGCTGTTGTATGCATGTACTAAAGCGGCAATATGCTTACTCCAGTTGGGCTTTTGCTAGGAGGTTAATGTCCCCAACATATTAAGAAGAGTTCTATTAAATCTCTCCGGCTGAGGGTCTCCTTGCAGATGATAGGGTGTAGATCTGGATTTTTTTATCCCCAGTAGATCCAGCAACCTCCTGATGAGTGTACTCTCAAAGTTCCTTCCCTGGTCTGAGTGGATCCTCCGTGGTAAGCCGTAATGGACGAAGAATTTCTCCACTAATGTCTTTGCCACTGTGACTGCCTTCTGATCTTTTGTGGAGAAAGCTTGAGCATATCTGGTAAAATGGTCTGTGACTATCAGAATATTTCCTTGCCCACTCAAGTCAGATTCTAAACACAGGAAGTCTA
Organism: Lithobates septentrionalis; assembly: GCA_037952835.1. Classification (NCBI taxonomy): domain Eukaryota; kingdom Metazoa; phylum Chordata; class Amphibia; order Anura; family Ranidae; genus Lithobates; species Lithobates septentrionalis. The sequence goes on along the minus strand of JBBDGP010001120.1, from coordinate 1,755,231 downwards.
TGCAAACTAGATCCATGGGGCCTTGGCTTGATAAATGTCCCATTGGGGCTGCCCGTTGTGGCAGAGTCTTTCTCTGGATACACCTATGGCAGGAGTGACAGTAACTCTCCACTTCTTTCCTCATGTAAGGCCAGTAGAATCTATCCCTTATCAATTGAAGAGTTCTTTCTGACCCCAAATGTCCATGACAATCATGTAGAGCAATTAACACTGTCTCTCTGTGCTTCTCTGGCAGCAACAGTTGCCACTTCTCCTCCGGATCTTCAGAGGGGCCCCTTCGGTAGACCACCCCTTGCAACAACTGCAACCGATCCCACTTTTTGTGTAACAATAGAGCTTCTTTTCGGGCGCTTTTCAAAAGTAGGTCAGGGTGTTTGCCCTCCAGAGCTTCTAATACCAGGCTGCAGAGTGGATCCTCTTGTTGATCTTTCCTAAGATCTTTCCTTGATAATTTAGGTAAACCCTCTGCAGCAATCTGGGAGACTTTACAGTAATACCTGGGTACTCCTGCCGTAGTCACTCCAATCTCTTCAGCTCTGGCTCCACCTTTCTCCTGCTTAACAGCTCCTTCACAAAGGGCTCTTAACCCATCTGGGGCAAGTTGAGTCCAATCCTCTTGGGAGCCCAGGGGACTGTGGGGTCTTCTTGACAGCGCATCCGCATCTCTGTTGCCCGCTCCCGGTCTGTATTTCAGGCTGAAGGAGAATGTTGAGAGAGCAGCCAACCACCTATGGCCTGTGGCGTCCAATTTTGCAGTGGTGAATAAGTATGTGAGGGGTTGTTATCTGTTTTCACTACAAATTCGGCACCATAAAGATAATCCCTCAGCTTGTCTACCACAACCCACTTCAAGGCCAGAAACTCAAGTTTATGAGTTGGGTAGTTCTTCTCAGCAGGAGACAAGCTTCGGCTCACATAAGCAACAGGCCTTAATTGTCCATTATGATCCTGATAGAGCACTCCACCCAGCCCATCTGGCTGGCATCCACGTGCAGTTCATAGGGCTTGGTAGGATCCGCATAAGCTAACACTGGAGCAGTTGTAAGACTCTTCTTCAATAGACTGAATGTCTCCTCACATTCCTGAGTCCACTGATCCAGAATAGATTCCTTTTTCTTCCGGGGCCCTTCTTTTTGTCTCCCAGGTTCCTCCAAATCCACATCAGCCTCTTCCTGATTCTTTAGTAGTTCTGTGAGTGGGTGAGCTATTTTTGCGCACCCCTCCACAAACCTCCGGTAGTAGGAGCAGAATCCTAGGAAGGACCTGAGCTCAGTTACATTCGTGGCCTTTGGCCAAGAGGTAACAGCTTCCAATTTCTCAGGATCAGTTGCTATCCCTTCTTCAGACACAATGTGCCCCAGATAGTTCACTGAAGATTGGTAGAATTGACACTTCTCCATTAAAAGTTTCAAACCCTCTTCATGTAACCTCTTTAGAACTTTTTCCAGTCGCTCTTCATGCTCTTCAATAGTTCGGCCAAACACAATGATATCGTCTAAGTATACCAAGACCTCAATCAAATTCATGTCGCCTACTGTCTTCTCCATGAGCCGCTGGAAAGTTGCTGGGGCCCCAGACAGACCTTGTGGCATCCGATTGAATTCATAGAACCCCACGGGGGTGATGAAAGCAGTCTTCTCCTTATCCTCAGGACTCATGGGGATCTGATAATAGCCACTCTTCAGATCTAATACACTGAACCACTTCGCCCCTGTTAAGCTCTGTAGGGCATCTTCTATACGGGGGGTAGTGTATTGATCTGGGATGGTCAATCGGTTTAGAGTCCTGTAGTCGATACACAGCCGGAGTGACCCATTTTTCTTCCTCACCACCACTATCGGAGAGGCATATGGACTCCTGGACTCTTTGATAATCCCAGTCCTTTTTAGCTCAGCCAGCTGTTCTCGGAGGTCTTCAAGGTCCCCCAATGGGATTCTCCTGACCCTTTCCCGGAAGGGTTTGTCTTCTTCCAGCCGGATCTTGTGTTCTGCACTTTTGGCATACCCCACGTCAAACTCACTCTTTGAGAAAACCTCCTTCCATCTCATGAGCTGGGCTTTAGCCCTCTCCATCCAAGCAGGCGTAAGAGAGGTGTTTTTTGGGTAGAAATTCTCTATGGTAATCTCTTCTTTGGAGCTCCTTGTTACATCTCTTGGCGAAACTGGGGTTGCTTGATTCGCCTGCCCAAGTAGCATTCTTGCTGGTACCTTCACAGGCAAGGCAGTTGTGTTCTGAACACTGACTGAGACTCTCCCTCTGCTTCTCTTAAGTGCCTTAGTCGATAACACTTTTGGAAGTATCTCCAGACCCACATTCTCTTCCTGGGTGTCTGTTTCTAAGACAATGAAAGGACCAGGTCGTCTCCAGCTCAACTTAACAGAGGCCCTCATGCACACCACTTCACCTGGTTGTAGTAGTTGTTCATCTCGGTCTAAACGCCAAACTTTTCCCACTCCTTCTGCTGGGGCCTTCTGCTCATATACCATGTCCTTGTACACTTGGGTTAACATGGGATATACCTTCATGTCTGGGGCTCTTTCCTTCTGTACAAGGGGTATCAGGAGTCTTCTGACCAGATCAGTGTTTGTTCCGATGATGAGGGAACTTTTGTGGGCCCCAGGGGGCCGGGGACACACAACTGCCAGGGTGTCGAAAGTCTCCGCCTTTCCAGCCACACTTGGGTCAAAGGTGAGTTTGATAGGGAAATACCCTTCATAAGGAAAGTTCTGGGTACCTAAACCCCATATCTCCAATTCCTCCAACTTTTGCAGGGGCAGATGCTTGAGATGTTTCATGTAGAAATCTTTGTATAGTAAGGTCACTTTGGCTCCGGTATCCAACAGTGACTTGGCGTAGATCCCTTCTACCTGGATTGGGATGATCGGAGAGGGTCCCACTAAGTTGCGGGAAAATTCACCCTGAGAGTTCGGCTTCTCCTGCCTACTAGAGCGCATCTTGACTCCTCGTTTCCATGGACGCTTCCTCAGCTTCATTCTTCCTCCTTCTCTCAAAACTCTGGGAACTGGGGTTTTGTTGGAGTTGACAACAGTTACAGGGTGCCCAGCTGACTCCTTCACTGGGGCCTTTTGAAGTTTTCCGCCGGCTTTTGACGTTGCACTGCTGCACTTGGACTTGGGCACACATTCCCGAAGTGTCCAACCCCTCCACAGTTGAAACAACGTCCAGATCGGCTTCTGAAGGTGGAGTCTGGTACTTTCTTCAATTTTTCTGTTTCTTCACTGGGCGGATTTGGGGGTCTCGTGGTCAGCAAAGCCATCATTTCCATCAACTGACTCACCTGAGTCTTAAGAAGCTCAATCTGGTAATCATCCTCCATCACATTAACCGTTCGGACTCCAACAGTGTGCTTTGGTTCTTGAATGTTCTCCTTTTTCCTTTCTAGGACAGCTTCTTCCTCCCTTACAATCCGAATTAGATCTGGGTACTTCAATATGCCTCCATCTTGGTGGGTTCTTAACTGGAGGGTGATGGGGTCCAAAGGCTGTGCACCCCTCAGGACTTGTTTGGCTCGAATCTCATCCACCTTACAAGGGTCTATTCCCTTCTTCAGTAATATCTGGTGAATGACCTTGTCCAGCCGTCTCATATATTCTGATAACTTCTCTCCAGTTTCCTGATAGGTGTGACCTAATTGGTAAATTAGGTCAGAAACCTTTTCAGTACGTCCAAACACATCTTGCAGGATATCTAAGTAGTCTTGGGCTACACAGTTCTGTTTGCTGAGCTTTAAATTTCAAATTGCCTCAGAAGCAGGCCCCTTGAGACTTTCAGTGATTCGCTGCTTCTTCTGTGTTTCAGGGATGTCCCACTCATCCAGCACCTGCGTGGTCTGTTCAAACCACTCTTCAAAAGTATCTTCTCCTTTGGGTACAGGCCGTTGGCCCGAGAAGATGCCCAGTTTTCGGTACCCAATCCCTGAATAGGTTGGGCTCCCTTTCTGACATTGGGACACCAGGTTTCCAAGGGCTGTGATGAGTTTGGGCTCAATTGCAGTCGGTGCTGACTTCGATGGACCCCTGACTCTTGTTAAACTCATCTGAGAGAAGGTGGCAGGATCCTCCCCCTGCTCTTTTGAGTGGGTCAGGTAAAATTTTGTCTTGACAGCGAGTTCAACACTTTCACCCTTGAAGTTTTCCGAAACTCCCTTTCTCCATTCTAATAAGGCATAGGTGCGGCATGTTTCATGATCAGGTCTTACTGCAACCACCTTGGCTCTTTGTCCTGGGGATAGCGTTTTCACCACTTGGTTAATGTGTTCCTTCTCCCAGATATCCCCCCAGAGTTCCATGGCTATGCTCGCTTCTGAGCGGACGCCTTCCGCTTCACACCACTGTGCCGCAGTGAGGGGATCCATTCTAGGGTTATTAAGAGGGTGCTTGGCTTTAGAGTGACAGTGATCCCGGACGAGCCCCCACATGTAGCACTAACTTACGGTGGAGCTGCTGGTTTAAGCGGGCCTGTCCTCTTTGCTCTACACCCTTCTTAAATTATTCACTCCCCTTGACACAACTGTAGTGCAGTGTTGAAACAATATGAACATTAACTTTAACCCACAATATACACTTACAATTAGGGTTACCTCTACTTGGGCTCTGGTAGCTCCACCTGTAGGAGAAATAACAACACTGCACACAAACTTCAATAATGACCAAAAGTAACTCCTTTCTTTGAATAAGTAATATATTTATATAAAGAGTTATTTCAACAAATATACTATATATATATATATATACTATACTATACCCGGGAGCTCCCCTAAATCTAGACCTTAAAGTCACTATACTAAAATGCAGGGCCCTGCAATGAAAAGGTAGTCCTGACATCTTCAGTCTTCGCTAGCTTTTGTAATTATAATCCGCAAAGGGGTTCCTCCTGGGTGTTGCGTAGTGTAGTATAACACACTAAAACAATTGTAATCCAATAGAGTGACTAGGTGTCTTTTATATGAAGAAACAAACATCTAACATCCGCTCTTGAACACCGAAGTCTATTCTGATGTAATGCTTTCCGACTTAACTTGTTCCGTGGGACTATCAGTCCCAGCAACACTCTGTACAGTTCTAAAGATGTGTGTGTAATACTCAAATAAACTTCTGGGTGTCAACCCTCTCACCACACAGAATCCAAGCAGGTGGATGTCTCTGATTCAGCAGTTCTCAGTTCTGTATGGAGGCACCACCACGCCGTCACACTGTTCCGTTCACAAACGTCCGGGAGTCCTCGGTTACCTCCCCAAGGGTCTTCCGGAACGATCACGTCTCTTGTCCGGCTCACTGCGATGCGATGGCAGGATACTACAGCTGCTCTGCTCCTTCGCCAGGTAGGCTGCAACCCTGTGGGACACACACACCCACAGAGTTCTGCTGGCAGACCACGTGTCCCAGGCACAAGAGACTAGAGGTCGACCGATATGGGTTTTTCTCTGGCCGATGCCGATATTTACAAATCGCGGTGGCCGATGGCCGATATGTGATGCCGATTTTTTTGGGCCAATATATTAGGCCGATTTCTTTTTTTTTCTTTTTTTTTTTTTTACCTTCATCTCATAAAATCTAACAGTTAGACCCCTTTCACAATGGGGCGTTTTTCAGGCGCTTTTGGGCTAAAAATAGCACCTGTAAAGTGCCTGTCAAACGGCTCCCCTGCAGTCTCAGTGTGAAAGCCCGAGTGCTTTCACACTGAGGCCATGTGCTGGCAGGATGTTAAAAAAAAGTCCTGCAAGCAGCATCTTTGGAGCGGTGTATACCACCACTCCTGCCCATTGAAATGAATGCGCACCGCTGCCGAAGCGCCTGCAAAATGTTTCGGCAGCGGCGCTTCAGGGGCGCATTTAACCCCTTCCTCGGCCGCTAGCTGGGTTATAAGCGCCTTGCTAGCAGCCGAATAGCGCTGCTAAAATGATGGTAAAGAGCCGCTAAAACTAGCAGCGTTTTACCGTCAACGCATGCCCGCTCCAGTTTGGTAGCAACCTTCAGTGATACGGAAAATTTTTTACATTTAAACATTTATTAAACAAAACATTCCTCCAATCAGTTCACTTGTATGTAGAATTTAGATAAAACAAATATAAAAAAACACCTCTCTTAAATATTAAATACACAAAAACAGGTAATCAAAACTTCTGGATGAAAAAAAATGGGCTAACTTTACTGCTTAGTTTTTTTTTTAATTTATTAGTGTATTTTTTTTAAAAAAATTGCATTTGAAAGACAGCTGCGCAAATACCGTGTGACATAAAATATTGCAACAACCGCTATTTTATTCCCTAGGGTCTCTGCTAAAAAAAATATATATAATGTTTGGGGGTTCTAAGTGATTTTCTAGCAGAAAATACAGGATGTTTACTTGTAAGCAACAAATGTCAGATAAGATTTAGTCTTTAAATGGTTAAACTGAGAGCTTCTACACACGGAATTTAGTTCATTCACAAGTGTAAACATTGTATCCTTCAGGTTCTTTTTATCAGATTTGGCAGGCTGCCCAGAGAGGGGGAGAAGTCGCTTCACACAGGCAACTTGCACTGACTTCTATTACAGAAGTCTTTTGCAAGTCGCGCTGAAGCTATATCGGCTTTTTTTATCAGCACAATCGGCCGATGCCGATTAAGTAAAAAACACCAAATATCGGTCGACCTCTACAAGAGACCCAAAATGGCTACTGCTTACCCTTTTATATCCCCCCACAATGCAGTTCAGTTCTGACTTTGTCCAGGAGCATTGTGGGTGGGTCAGAGCTACAGTTCCAAAGTAAACAATGAATCACTTCCGTGTCACTAAATCCTGAGACATAAACTTATTGTACTTTATCAATTGTCCACAAGATGGCACTAACACAACTATTGTACTAAATAATACACATAGAGCTAGAAACAACAGTTGTCAGCGCTACATAAGGTTTGGCATGTTGGGTATCTGTTTACTCGGTGCAACCTCATCTGTTTGTTTGCCCTGAAATTGCGGTAATATCGTGTGACATAAAAAATTAAAACAACCACTATTTTATTCTCTAGGGTATCTGCTTTCAGAAAATATATAATATTTGTGGCTTTTGTGTAATCTTCAGGCCTAAAATTATTGTTTAAAAATTGCAAAAAATGCAAAAACAACTCTGGCAGCAAAAGGGTTAAGGAGACCATACCAAATGTAGAAAACATATAGCAGCAATCAGATCATCAGGGGCCGGTCAAGAACAGGATACATGAAGCGTTAGTACAGTGTACAAGGTAGGCCGTCAAACCAGTGTCTAGTATAATTTACAAAAACATTAACTGCAAGCGGTGTAGCATATTATATATAGGTAACCAACACAAACACTTGGTACATGAGACAAAAGCAGCAAAAAAGTAATAACCTGAAGAGGTATTCGTCCAGTATGAACATTTAATATTACAGAAGAAAGAAGTCACAAACATTTGCAGGTAAATTACTACACTAACTCTGAAACTGCAGAAAAAAGTAAACAGGTCACTCCCAGCTGTGGGTTGTGGAGCATGTGCTGACCAGGGAAACAAAACTCTGAAGGTAAGTAAAAACCAAAAAAAACACATGCAGTTCCAATAGTGATCCAGTGATCAGGGGATCAATCATTCACTGAACAGCGCACATTGGCTCAGGGTGTTGAGTCTCCAGGATGAAAACAAGTGAAAGCGTGACATGGTGGGGTATGGGAAAATTACCCAAACAGTCACTGCCTAGTCAGTGTAGAGGCACTTGAAATTTCCTGATACTTGTAGAAGAGGAAATGAGGGACTGTATGACAGTGAATAAAAAAGCTATGGCTTATGCCATGGGATATAAAGTGTCATGGTGGAGGGACTGGACCCATCGGGTATTCAGAGAGAGGTGACGAGATGAAGTAGAAGAGAAATGACCAACTCACGGTTTAATGAAGGGTATTGTACCAGCGTGAAGGTGTTCGGGAACATTCGCATGGGCAAACATAGGCTCAGGCCTTCAGGAGCCAACAAAGGGAATTCGCCCCTCAGGCCGGTGTAGGACCAGCGTCATCATGTTGTTCCAACTAAGCAAGTACGGATTTGGGATCTTCAGAGAAATGAACCCTGCCATCTCCTACCACGCGTAATGTGGCTGGGTAAAGCATAGCATAGGTTAGGTGATGGATCCGGAGCGGCCTTTTGGCCTCTGTAAATTGAGCGCTTCGCTTCTAAACCTCGGCTGAGAAGTCAGGAAATACTGCACAAAGAAAGAACCCTGCGAGCCACAAAGATCTTATGCCAAATAGGTAACACTACTCAGCTGCAGGCACAGATCACGTTTCATATATTGTGCAAATAATTCAAAAGAAAAAATACGCTGCGCTAGAGTGAAGGGTATCAGTCTAGAATCTCTTGAACCTAAAAATATGTGCAAATAAAATAATCTCTCTAAGTGAATCAAAAAATGACAAATCCAAAAATCCAAAACATATAGATGTATGCATATGTAAATTATCAATAAATATAAACCAAACACATTAAAGTGCAACGTGCAAAAAAAATGGCGCAAATATTAAAGTGCATACAAAGGTTAAAAAGGTGCTAAGTGCGCCACAAATTGACGTGATCAACAGTCCTGATAAATAGTATTAAAGTGATTGGTGATGAAAAAATTCCTGTGAATCAATATCAGAAAAATGTGTAACATAAGTGTCCGTTGATAGTGTTTTCCAGCATGCTCATAATATCCTTGGTGCTGCAAACCATGCTCTGGTGCAATTCAGTGGCCCCCCCAGGTAATTCTGCTCACCTCAGAGCGTATGACTCAGTTATTACACTGAGTCAATACACGCTTAGGAGCCACCCCCGGGCTCTGTGCTGATTACCAGATGTCAGTCTCCAATGCAGTTCCACAAATATATACAAGACTGATACACTTCACTCTAGCGCAGCGTATTTTTTCTTTAGGAAATGCTGCACGTTTCTGAAAAGGGTGTTACCCTTCACCCGGGTGAGCCGCAGGATGGTATCATGGTCTCTGTAATTCAGGAGTTTGCCGATGAATGTGCGCGGTGGAGCGATGGTCTAGAAGCCAAACGGTGGGCACACTCCACTACAAATGTGTTAGAAAAGGATTCTCTGCCAAAGGTGGTAATAAGTAGGGTTTCCAAAAAGGAGGGGGCGGGGTCTGAGTCCTCCACACCCTCAGGCAGACCCACAAACCGGAGGTTACATCTTAGTAGCTGATTCTCCATGTCATCTTGCTTCTGCAATAGGGAATTCAGCTGGTGTTGCAGGTGTTATAGATCTGTAATAGCGGAATCTCATCATCCAGGTGGCCAAGCCGATGTTCAGCTTCTGTGACCCGCTGCGACAGCTTTTGAAAATCTTGCCTGATGAGTGAGATATCTACTTTCACCTCCTTAATCTTGGAGCTCAGTGTGGCAGGTGGAAATCACTTCCAGCACTTTCGCAGTATCTCCAGTGGCATGCTCGGGGTCCGGAAGAGGTGCAGAGTCATCTTTCCTGGCTGCATCCCTCTCCTTGTGCAAAAGCGATCCAGCTTTGCAAAGGTGCCAGAGGATTTTTTTTGGCGGAGAAATGGGTGGCCAGCTGCTGTGGAGTCTCGGCAAGCGATTCAGTGGTAGAAGACAAGCAGGATGTCCCAATATTAAATATTGCAAAGTCCCGGGCCTCTTTAGGCCCAATAGTGACCTCCAGAATTAGGGAGAGCTGACATCCTTCAGTGTACAGTGGGTTACAAGGCATGGTGGGTGTAATGCAAGATGAACAGGTGGGTGGCAGACACTTTTTGAATGCAAAGAGATTTATTGTCTCTTAAACAGAACTGGGGAGAGAGGGTTAGGGCCAAGACACCCTTGGGTATATGCAATGTTAATTGGTAGACTCTGAGACTTCTATAGGCAGACAGCTATACAGGTGAAGGCCTCCAGCCAGACACCACTTATGTATAGGTAGGATGTTGTCTCTTATGGCAACAGTCTTGTAGAAGTTACTAACCGTAATTGTATCCAACTATTTGCAACACACACAGTTCTCAGCTTACCCCACAATCTCTCACTGTGGGTCTTCACTCAACAAGCTCCCAGTCTCTCTCTCACTAGACTTCAGATCCAAAAGCCACTGGATCCCCTGAGCTCTTCCACTTTAGCACTCAGTGTTTTCCTCAAGCGTCACCCCCGCTTCCTTGCTGGGTCCCTGGCTTGGCTCTCAGATACTCCTCAAGCTTCACCCCGCTGACACGTTAGGTCCCTGGCTTGGCTCTCACCAATGCTCCACAAGCATCACCTCTGCTGTCCCACTGGGTCCCTGGTAACGAGGTGGATGGTCCCGTAGTGGTGACAGCTTCCCCTCTACATCTGATCGCAACTGGTTCCCCTGCCAGCGGAACCCTTACTTCTGGTTGGACTATAAGCCCGCAGTCACAAGCTTACGGTGCTCTCCTTCTTCTGGATAGGTCCTCAGACAGCCTAGCAGCCAGACATCCCTGGGATAGGCCTAAGGCTTACGGCCTAGCAGCCTGGGGCAACACAAAACACATCCACCCAGACAGCCATACAGGTGGCACAGAATCCCGATCACCTGACTCCACCCAAATAAATACCCTGTTTCCCCGAAAATAAGACCTAGCGTGATTGTCGGTGATGACTGCAATATAAACCCTACCCCTCCCAAATAAGCCCTAGTTAAAGTCCTTGTAGGTCTTTTCAGGGTAGGGCTTATTTTGGGGGAAACAGGGTAGGGCTTATTTGGGGGGTAGGGCTAATATTGCAGCCATCACTGACAATCACGCTAGGTCTTATTTTCGGGGAAACAGGGTATGCTCTCCCAGCAGGCCAAAGGACCCAAGCAAATCCCTGCCCATTGTCTGAGACACCCCATTCATTCATAATCTGTCCTTGCTATGCCCTTGTCTTATCCAATGTCAGCAGATACCCGGCCACCTAGTGACAGAAGAGAGAAGTGCAGCAATTCCAGAATTAGGGAAAAATCAATTGATCTCCTAACAATTGGCCGAGGCAACTATCACCTGGCAACTAAATTTATTAGCAGCCTGCCTAAACATCAGGTTGCTACATAAATTAAGATGGATCCCAAGTGGTGCTCTTGGTCAGCACACCCTACTCTATGCCGCTCCAGGCCCTGACCCATCAACATGAATTTTTTAACAATCATTTTTTTTAAAGCACCGCACAAAAAATAAGTTAAATAATGTCGAACTATATGAGCAACTTTTTTGAAATGAACAAACTTTAAATGTGCTTACATTTTTTTTAAACCTCAAAGGTTCGTGGGATCCATCCTATTAACAATTGTAAACTTATTGTTTATTCATCCATGGGGGCCAGTTGTTGGCTTGGTGGTGCAACAGTACCAACAAGATACAGAAGAACAGTGGAAATTTTTTTTGTTGCTCTTATAAAATGGCATTTAAGGTATTTTGCTGCTGCAAAAGGGTGGGTTTTAAATGACATATTTGTGAAGTAAGAAGCTCCAAGTTAGTTTGTCTCATTTAGGCAACTACGGAAGTCTGAAATGAATCATGAAAATATTGGTGATCCCTTAGGCTTTCTATTAATACATTGAGAGCCTGCCCTAATTGAACAGAGGTACTACCAGCTGCCTCTACTCTATCAGGTAGAAATGCCCTTCTTCTACTTCCTCTGGAAACCCGTATAGGGCCAGAGGAAGAAGAATTGTTAACTGGTGCATGGTCCATAGGTGGTGCCATTGTTCCTTCTTCTTGATCTGCAAAATATTAAATAAAATTATGGAAAAAAAATTCTTACTATCGAATAAATGTAAAAAAATTAAGGTTTTGGTTGTATTTAGGTTTACTTGTTTGTGGTACAGCATTCACTCTTCCATCCTGATTTACGATTACATTTTCTGGCTCATCTGCTTGAAAAATAAATTTGTTATTTTAATAAGGGGGCAACTGAGAAATACATCCTTACAATTACCAGTATGTGACGGTCCAGGTTCATCATTTTGAAGTTCCTCAGAAGCTAATTAAGAAAAAAAATGTATCTACTAGTAATAAACTGGGGTTTTTTTAAATTTATTTTTTTATAATCTTTATTTAAGTTTTACAAAATAACACATCATATCAAACATTTCCAAAGGACCAAAGCCATAGGGTCAGAAGAACATGTATAAAATATAGAAAACATGCGATACAAATAATAAACAAAAGAATAAAAGGAGGAACAATGGCTGGTAAGCCCATTAACCAGCACTAGGCCAGCAAATGCCAATGAGAATACTATTGCAACTATAGAATAGCCCGGCCAGCTGCAGTGTCGGGGGTGGGGGGCAAAAATTGTCTCCATCTAGCCTCCCCCAACACAGCACCTTCACCAGGGCCACCCTGAGGCAGGTGATAAACACTGAGGGGAAGAAACTGTGCCAACCTCAAGAGAGGTGGCTTCCCCTACAGTGGCAAGACACTGGTACCATACTGTATATCAGGCTAATACATTGTTAATTGGTACAGCAACCAGATTTCCCAAAACAAAAAAAAACTTGATTCCAAAAAATGGCAGATCTAGACTGAAGGACATTTGCCCAGGATCATAAATGTAATCAAGCCAAGATGACCAGACACTGGTGAAGCAGGCAAGAGTACCTCTACAATTCGCTATCCAGTCCTCAGTTTCCCTAATCTCATTCACCCTGCTGATCCACTCCTCCTGGCCAGGGACTTGTGCTCACTTCCAATAAATTGGGAGCAAATGCTTTGCTGTGTTCAATAGATGGGGCAATATGCTTTTTTTGTATTGGCTAATTGGGATGGTAGGGACACGCAGGAGGAAATAAATCGGGGAGAGAAGAATGTCCAGGCCCAAGATGACCTTGACCTGAGACTGGATGTCTTCCCAAAAGGGCCTTATTACAGGGCATTCCCAGTGCAAAGTGCAATAGCGTACCACGGTGACCACAGCCTCTCCAACATTGCTCAGGAGTAGAGGGGTATATTCGTGCCAGGTCAGCTGGCACCCAGTACCAGCGTGACAAAACTTTGTAGTTTGTTTCCTGTGTTTTAGAATCAATAAAGTTGGAGTAAATAAGCTGGTAAAGGTGAGTCAGCTGAGCCATGGTGAATCCAAGCCCCAAGTCCCTCTCCCAGATCCGTTAATACATAGGCTTAGATTTGGAGGTAGCAGAACCTAGCAGCTGATAGAGCTCCGAGATCATATGTGGAACCGGCTCTTCTTCTACAAAAAGGCGTTCAAAAGGTGTGAGAGAGGAAATATCCCTTATAGAGCGGCCATGAACTTCAAAAAAGTGGTGGAGTTGCCTGTAAAAATCCATCTGGGAAAATCCGTGTCTAGCGTTCACGGTCTCAAAGGTCAGCAGCTTACCAGTCCTCAGAAGTTTACTACAGCTGGCATTACTATCATCTACTCACAGGAACCCCCCCCCCCCCCCCCAGCAGGGCCAACGGGGACACAGGAGGTGCCAAATCTAATATTGGATTGATCCTATCCCAGACTGCAAGAGCATGAGTCGTCAATAGAAAAGTAGTGTCTGACAACTCCCTGTGCTCCTGTGACAGCCACAGGGCATAGGATAAATTCTGACCTGCCATGTATTTCTCCAGGGGAACCCAAAGCTTAGAGTGAGAATGGAAGTGCCAGTTTAGGATCCTCTGAAGAACAATAGCCCTGTAGTACCACTGTATGTCTGGTGTTCCCAATCCACCTGCATATTTTGGGCGCCTCAGCACTCTCAGAGCAATTTGTGGTTTTCGCGAACTCCATACAAACCCAGATAAGCATGCTAGGCAAATGGGTAAAGAAGCCTCTGGGCAGGGGCACAGGAATCATCTGCAGGTGGAAGAGTATTTGAGAAAGAATATTCATTTTTACAATGTTTACACGCCCCAACCAGGTGAAGCAGTCTATTGAGATAGGTCTCTTTTAATCATGGTAAGTAGTGGGGAATAGTTGGAAGCATACAGGGTATCAAAAGGAATCCATGAGCTGTATGCCCAAGTATCTCAAGGAAGATTTGGCCCAAGTAAAGGGGAAAGCAGCCTGTACATTACTTGCCAAGGAGGGAGGCAATTGAATGAGGAGAATCTCTGACTTTGTGAAATTAATTTTGAAATTCGATTAATTTTGAAAATGTTTAGGTTTTTGCATCAGGTTTGGCAGTGAAATCACGTGGTCCGCAAGATAAAATAGCACATCATCAGCATACGTTGATAGTTTGTGCTCAGTATTACCAACCTTCAAACCCCTAATATCCATATTCGCTCGCACTGTGCGTAATAAAGGCTCAAGTACCAAAGTGAAAAGGAGGGGTGAAAGAGGGCACCCCTGCCTTGTGCCATTCCTGATCAAGAATCATGAAGAGAGAAGTCCATTGACTTTGACCTGTGCGCTGGGGGTTGAATACAGAGCCATAATACAAGTTGACATATTCAAACCTAACCCCAGGGCCTCTAGTACCGTGGTCAAATGATTTTTCTGCATCTCTTGATAAAATTATGTAGGGCAGAGGATCCTGACAGTTACGAACCAAATGAATAGGTTGGATTGCTCTAATGGAACTGTCTCTGGCTTCGCGACCTGTGATGAAACCTGTTTGGTCTGGGTGAATGACATGGGGCATAAGGTGTTTCACTTGGTTGGCTAAAATTTTTGCCAGAATTTTAATAGCCACAATAAGTAGGAATATGGGACGATAGCTTTGGGGTACAGTAGGGTCTTTACCCTCCTTTTGGAGCACTGAGATGTGAGCCAACAGCGCCTCAGGGGGAATTGCACTACCACCTGCAATGGAATTAAAATAACTGCACATGAAGTCCAACAAAAGGGGAAAAAAATTTCATATAGTATGCCTTGGTGAACCAATCGGGGCCAGGGCTTTTCCCACTAGGCAAGGACTTCACAGTTTGCAAAAAAGGAGGGGACACTAGAGAGAAGGAAAGGGATTGCTGCTCACCCCTTAGAGACTGAAAACAAAAGAAAAAGTTTCCCCAGGGTGGGGTTCTTAGGCAGCAGTGAGTGGTGAAAAACAACCATACAGTGTGAGGGTGTGATGGACAAAAGTGAAAATAATACCATAGATCTTATAGATCAAATCGATTTGGAAACCCTGCTTGAAAGTGCCAATGAACCCACTCAGAACCCCTTAACAAATTTCAAAAAACCTTCTGGAAAATTTCCGTCACTTAACTTGAACCCCAGCATAGAGATTTTTGTTAAACAAACTTCCACAAAAAAAAACAAGACCTCAAAATTTAACAGCTGAGGAATCGATAGCCATCGACTCTCTGTGCAATAATGTTGAAATTACAATAAAACCATCCGATAAGGGAGGCAACGTGGTCCTGATGGACAATCAGGACTACGTACGTATGTGTCAAGACATCTTAGACAATGGTGAATGGTATAAAACCATCTCAATTAAAGCTATACAAAAGTCCCATACTAAATTCTATGATCTAATTCAGTCCGCCCTTGACAAAGGAGTCATCACCATAGACCAGTACGAATTTATTCGAATTAAACATCCACGTATGGCCACTTTTTCCAGTCTGCCCAAAATCCATAAGAGCCAAACAAAACCTCCCCGACGACCAATTGTCTCCGGTAATGGAGGAATATCAGAAAACCTAAGTAAAGTGATCGACTCGTTTTTACAGCCATTTGTCACCTGTATGCCTTCGTTCCTAAAGGACACAATGCATCTACTTCAACTGATTCAGGGAATATCACTCCCACCAAATTCATTCTTTGTGGCAATTGATGTTGAGGCCCTGTATAGCTCGATCCCCCACAACAAGGGGATCGAGACTATACGGGCACTCCTGCTACGAAATCAGAAATATGATGGAGCAGTAAACAAGTTCATCATCAATGGACTCGAATACATTCTAAATCATAATTTCTTCATTTTTGACAACTCCCACTACCTCCAGGTACAGGGCGTGACCATGTGCACGTGTTGTGCCCCGGCCTACGCCAACCTGTACCTGGGGGAGTGGGAGAGGGCGCTCGGAGAGGAGGAGGACCTTGCCATGTATAGGAGCCACATATGTATGTGGCGACGATACATCGATGACGTCCTCCTCGTCTGGGACGGCCCCGAAGAGCTGCTATTGAAGTTCTTTGATCACATTAACCAAAACGAATACAACTTAAAATTCACTATGACCTACGATCGTGATCAGATAACCTTCTTGGACGTACAACTGAGACGTACTTCTGAGGATACAATCTCTAGTACCCTTTTTCGAAAAAGCACCGCAGGAAATACTATCCTCCATGCGGACAGCTTTCACCCCACACGCTTGAAAAATTCCATGCCATATGGACAATACCTGCGTCTACGCAGGAATTGTTCTGATGAGGCTTCCTTCAAGCAAGAAGCACAGAAACTACAAACTAGGCTTCTAGCACGAGGCTACAGCCGCTCATGCCTACGTAGGGCATATAATAGAGCGGTTGCACAGCCGAGACATGCGTTGCTGTTCAAAGAGAGGGTGAGGGGTGACCCTGATATGGCTTCCACCAGGGTGATCATGCGCTTCTCTAAACAGCATAATGAGATTAGAAGTATTATTCGCAAGTACTGGCCTATACTTTTGGATGATCCGAAAGTCATTAGGTTCATCTCAGATACCCCCTCCATTACCTATAGACGAGCTACTTCGTTAAGGGACAAATTAGTTCAGAGTGAGTTCAAAAGTGCACAAAAAAGACGAAAACACTGTTCAGTCCTGGGATCTTTTCCCTGCGGCACTGCTCGTGCTGCCAATATATAAGACGCGAAAAGACCTTCTATCTTCCAAATGGGTCAACCTTTAAACCGAGGCACTTTACCAACTGCAAAACACGAGGAGTGGTGTACCTCATGTCCTGTGAGTGTGGAGCACATTATGTTGGTAAGACCAAACAAGAATTCCACCAGCGGATATCTAAACATATTTACCACATGCAAATTAGTAATCCATATTTACCACTCGGGCGACATGTAATGGAAACCCACAATTTTGTAATGCCAAAAGTATCCTTTGCCGCACTCGATCGAATCCACATACCAGTGCGAGGCGGCGATTGGAACAAAACTCTGTTGCAGCACGAACAGAGGTGGACTTTTAAATTGAATTCCACCTCGTTCCCGGGACTGAATGAGGCCATTTCTTTTGCTCCATTCTTGAAGGGTTTTGTTTCTGGAAAAACGCAATAGCTAGTTTCAAATAAAACAATACACAATCAGGACCCCCAACCATGTTCTTTCCTTTTTTCCCCCCATGTCCCCCGTTCCCTGTTCAAATGCACCCGTATTTCCATTCTTCCATTTTGAACTATCATCAGTATATATTTTATATTCACCTGCCTTTACCTTTTACCCTGATGTTGTACAACTACCAACACATGTGATCGGAATTTTCCTTTTTGTATTGATGCTCCTCGTATTACAAATATATGCTAGATATGCAATGTTTAGCAATAATGGCATTACCCTTGTACTGTGAATTAGCATATACATGTCATGGTTTTAAAATTTATTTTGTGTCTCCTCCCCTTTAGGACTGCCTTCTCCTCTGACTGAGGGAGCTCTGGCGCTGTCTCCGACCTCACTTCCGGATCGGGGGTGATTCGCGATATGGCTTCCCGGCAAGGGGGGGGGACGAGCCGGCCAATTCCAGGTGGCTCCTCCCCCCCATGTTTCCCCATTGGAAGCTCGGATGGCCACCGAGCGCAATGCTGGGGATCTTTCCCTCCTTGCCGGCGGCGTTCCGGAACACTCTCGGATGTTTTTCGTCACTGCGCATGCGCGGGGCACCGCGCGTGCGACGTGACAACACCGTCATCGCGAGATTTCGGCGAGAGTGGCGATCAGTCGGAGCCTCTGCTCTTCCTGAACGCCGGGGAGGCCACGCTCGGCTGCCCTAATGGCGGCCATGCCACCCGCCGTGGAGCGATCAAGGGGATACACACACCTGGACGAATCACAATAAGGTACACACCCCCAATAGGCAATATAAAGGTGGTATTTACAACATGTCACGGACCTGGCCGGAGCAGAGGCTGTTGGAGAGGACTGTGTGCGGGCCTGTTGCCCACCGATTATGGGCCCTAGCATTTGAGGTGAATGAGAAATCCAGTCTGAACTGTATTAATCGGACTCAGTCATGTATATATTGTATGGGGACTCCTTGCTGTGGATCTGTGTCCCTGAAGAGGGAGGGGGGGTTCCTCCAGCAGCCCCCTGCTGATAAGACTAATTCATTCTGCTGGGACACATCCTGTGAGGAGATGCTGGTGTCAACTGGTGCTTATGTTAATTGAATGAGCTAATGACATTGTCCTCCATACAATGTAGGAGACGGGACGACTCCTATTGGAGCTCATGTTAATTAGGTTAGCTTTGAGTCATCCTGGTGTATAAATGTGTGTGAGATCTCAAATAAAGAGTAGTTCTGATGTACTCCAAGACTGGTGTTGTCTAGTTCTTGGGGTTCCTATAGCCAGATCCATTGGACTCGTGTTCCATAACTTAGGAAGCGGTATATGACGGAAGCACTCAAGCGGAGTGTGGGACGTTCCGTGACATTGGTGGCAAGCAGTGGGATAGCTTCCTGAAGTCTGGGACATCCAAACCTCCAACTGGATCCAAGATCAGCATAGCAGACTTCAGTCACCCCAGCGGAGATATGGACCTGGCATCAGAATTCCCGGGGCTGCTGCGGATCATCCTTTCAACGTACACCAGGACTGTGTCTGAGGATGAATACCTGGAGCTTAGGCAGCAAATTCGGGTGGAGCTCTGGATTGCAGCCCTCCGTCTCGCTGGTATAAAACAGGGCAAGTGCTTTCCAACCCAAGAGCAACGGGCCAGTGACCAACGGGCATTGCGGATAGCACTCCTGGGAGAGCAGCCCCAGGAGCAATGGGTGACTGAGTTGGACAGGTTGGTCCAGCAGGAGATAGAGCTGGACAATCGTTATCGGGCTCTGCAATGGCACGCAGAGGAGGGATATTTAGGGGAGACAACAGAATGCTCTCCGGAGGGATATGACTTTGGCGGCCCTGGATTGCTGTGGGAGAACCTTACAGATCTTTTTATGTTTGGCGATGAGGGGGAACCTGACCTTGAGGACATGAGAGACTATAGAGAGTCTATGCTCAGTCTTGCAGGGGTCTCAGAGCTCAAACCTGATCTGGACCATTTGCTAAGGAAGGAACAGCATCTGGAAAGGGCATACAGGAAACTGCTAGAACAAGTTCAGCAGCATGCCAGAGAATCGGCAGTGGAAAATCCGGAGATTGCCGTCCCCAAACCTGAAGTGCTGACAACAGGGCAGAGCTCTGCTAACCTCTGCCCAGCACTGATAACATCTTCTGGGTTCCATGGACAGGAGATGGTGAACCTCTATTCCCAGACATCAGTTGCAGAGACATGGGACTTGATAGACTTTTCTGCTGAGGAAGAACAACCTGATGAGCCTCCAGCAGAAGAGCTGCTATCAGGGCCAAAGTTCACTGTGTTCTGCCCAGCACCACCAGTGGCTTCAGCCTTCCTGAGAGAAGAGGTAGTCGGCCTTTCTCCCACAACACTGACAGGGACATGTGATTTTCTGCCAGCAGCATCTATGGAGTTAAAACAAACTTCTCCAGCTGAAGATCTGGTAACTGAACAGAGGGTCCAAGACCTCTGTCCCACACTTTTACCACTTCCAGAGACTGGGGATTTAATAGACGTTTCTGTAGAGGAGGAACCACCTGGCAAACCCCCAGCAGAAGTGCTGGCAACCGGACAGAGGGTCCAAGACCTCTGCCCCACACCTGCAGCAATTGTGGAGGCCCAAGGTGAGGAGGTGGCAGTCTATCGCGAGCTGCAGATCAGGATCCAAGGAGAGAATGCAGTCATCACCTCACAACTGCAGCTTGATCTGGTGTCGGTTGATGGGGCTTCAGTCCCCACCTGTATACCCCAGGGATGCTGGGCAGTGGGCCCAGATCCCCAACAGCAGGATGGAGTGAGCCCAGTCCCACTGTCTTCTCTCCAGCGGCAGAAAGGATTCCAGGGAGAAGGGCCAGTCCGGGCCTCTCCCCAGCGGCAGATATGTTCTCTGAGAGAGGCAGAGGATGGCTGGGTGAGTAATACACTGTTTGGAATAATTTGTTTGGGGTACTGTGTGGGTACAGGCAGTAGAGGACTGGGACTACTGACTAACTTCGGAGTCAACCCGTCTGGGGTCTCCTCCTATGTTAGTCTCCTGCCGAAAGGGGAGAAATGTCACGGACCTGGCCGGAGCAGAGGCTGTTGGAGAGGACTGTGTGCGGGCCTGTTGCCCACCGATTATGGGCCCTAGCATTTGAGGTGAATGAGAAATCCAGTCTGAACTGTATTAATCGGACTCAGTCATGTATATATTGTATGGGGACTCCTTGCTGTGGATCTGTGTCCCTGAAGAGGGAGGGGGGGTTCCTCCAGCAGCCCCCTGCTGATAAGACTAATTCATTCTGCTGGGACACATCCTGTGAGGAGATGCTGGTGTCAACTGGTGCTTATGTTAATTGAATGAGCTAATGACATTGTCCTCCATACAATGTAGGAGACGGGACGACTCCTATTGGAGCTCATGTTAATTAGGTTAGCTTTGAGTCATCCTGGTGTATAAATGTGTGTGAGATCTCAAATAAAGAGTAGTTCTGATGTACTCCAAGACTGGTGTTGTCTAGTTCTTGGGGTTCCTATAGCCAGATCCATTGGACTCGTGTTCCATAACTTAGGAAGCGGTATATGACGGAAGCACTCAAGCGGAGTGTGGGACGTTCCGTGACATTGGTGGCAAGCAGTGGGATAGCTTCCTGAAGTCTGGGACATCCAAACCTCCAACTGGATCCAAGATCAGCATAGCAGACTTCAGTCACCCCAGCGGAGATATGGACCTGGCATCAGAATTCCCGGGGCTGCTGCGGATCATCCTTTCAACGTACACCAGGACTGTGTCTGAGGATGAATACCTGGAGCTTAGGCAGCAAATTCGGGTGGAGCTCTGGATTGCAGCCCTCCGTCTCGCTGGTATAAAACAGGGCAAGTGCTTTCCAACCCAAGAGCAACGGGCCAGTGACCAACGGGCATTGCGGATAGCACTCCTGGGAGAGCAGCCCCAGGAGCAATGGGTGACTGAGTTGGACAGGTTGGTCCAGCAGGAGATAGAGCTGGACAATCGTTATCGGGCTCTGCAATGGCACGCAGAGGAGGGATATTTAGGGGAGACAACAGAATGCTCTCCGGAGGGATATGACTTTGGCGGCCCTGGATTGCTGTGGGAGAACCTTACAGATCTTTTTATGTTTGGCGATGAGGGGGAACCTGACCTTGAGGACATGAGAGACTATAGAGAGTCTATGCTCAGTCTTGCAGGGGTCTCAGAGCTCAAACCTGATCTGGACCATTTGCTAAGGAAGGAACAGCATCTGGAAAGGGCATACAGGAAACTGCTAGAACAAGTTCAGCAGCATGCCAGAGAATCGGCAGTGGAAAATCCGGAGATTGCCGTCCCCAAACCTGAAGTGCTGACAACAGGGCAGAGCTCTGCTAACCTCTGCCCAGCACTGATAACATCTTCTGGGTTCCATGGACAGGAGATGGTGAACCTCTATTCCCAGACATCAGTTGCAGAGACATGGGACTTGATAGACTTTTCTGCTGAGGAAGAACAACCTGATGAGCCTCCAGCAGAAGAGCTGCTATCAGGGCCAAAGTTCACTGTGTTCTGCCCAGCACCACCAGTGGCTTCAGCCTTCCTGAGAGAAGAGGTAGTCGGCCTTTCTCCCACAACACTGACAGGGACATGTGATTTTCTGCCAGCAGCATCTATGGAGTTAAAACAAACTTCTCCAGCTGAAGATCTGGTAACTGAACAGAGGGTCCAAGACCTCTGTCCCACACTTTTACCACTTCCAGAGACTGGGGATTTAATAGACGTTTCTGTAGAGGAGGAACCACCTGGCAAACCCCCAGCAGAAGTGCTGGCAACCGGACAGAGGGTCCAAGACCTCTGCCCCACACCTGCAGCAATTGTGGAGGCCCAAGGTGAGGAGGTGGCAGTCTATCGCGAGCTGCAGATCAGGATCCAAGGAGAGAATGCAGTCATCACCTCACAACTGCAGCTTGATCTGGTGTCGGTTGATGGGGCTTCAGTCCCCACCTGTATACCCCAGGGATGCTGGGCAGTGGGCCCAGATCCCCAACAGCAGGATGGAGTGAGCCCAGTCCCACTGTCTTCTCTCCAGCGGCAGAAAGGATTCCAGGGAGAAGGGCCAGTCCGGGCCTCTCCCCAGCGGCAGATATGTTCTCTGAGAGAGGCAGAGGATGGCTGGGTGAGTAATACACTGTTTGGAATAATTTGTTTGGGGTACTGTGTGGGTACAGGCAGTAGAGGACTGGGACTACTGACTAACTTCGGAGTCAACCCGTCTGGGGTCTCCTCCTATGTTAGTCTCCTGCCGAAAGGGGAGAAATGTCACGGACCTGGCCGGAGCAGAGGCTGTTGGAGAGGACTGTGTGCGGGCCTGTTGCCCACCGATTATGGGCCCTAGCATTTGAGGTGAATGAGAAATCCAGTCTGAACTGTATTAATCGGACTCAGTCATGTATATATTGTATGGGGACTCCTTGCTGTGGATCTGTGTCCCTGAAGAGGGAGGGGGGGTTCCTCCAGCAGCCCCCTGCTGATAAGACTAATTCATTCTGCTGGGACACATCCTGTGAGGAGATGCTGGTGTCAACTGGTGCTTATGTTAATTGAATGAGCTAATGACATTGTCCTCCATACAATGTAGGAGACGGGACGACTCCTATTGGAGCTCATGTTAATTAGGTTAGCTTTGAGTCATCCTGGTGTATAAATGTGTGTGAGATCTCAAATAAAGAGTAGTTCTGATGTACTCCAAGACTGGTGTTGTCTAGTTCTTGGGGTTCCTATAGCCAGATCCATTGGACTCGTGTTCCATAACTTAGGAAGCGGTATATGACGGAAGCACTCAAGCGGAGTGTGGGACGTTCCGTGACACAACACACCTTCAGTCTCTCCCTACTTGGTGGACAGCAAGCACTCTCCGTTTCTCACCTTTTAAGTACCCTTCCAGCGATGTGTTATCTTTTGTTTTGCACTATTCTCTGCCCTACATAATGGGGGTTCATGCGGAAACCAACCGATTCCACATTTACCCTCATTCATCTATAATGGTTTGGTTATTACTCTCTTTTTATATATTTTTATATTGTCTTTTATTCCTAGACTGTTGGACTCAGGGTTGGATACTAATCCACTGAGCCTGATACAGTTTGTGACCAATTCCGGGTTGGCTGACAAGCAACAGTCTAGTCGTATGGGGCAACATAGTGGAAACACATACGCTACCTAGCACTTTTTGAGGTAATGAATTTCATGTTCACATCTGAGACCCCCTCCCATCACCCTTTTCTTCCCTGTGTATTTCCCCACTGCTTTTCCTTTCCCTCCTCTCTTTCCCCTCCCCCCTTCCTCTCCCCACTTCTCCTCCTGTTCTTCCTTCCCTCCCCTCTTTTTTCCTCCCCTCTTCCCCCCCTGTATACTTGGGTCCATTCACTTTTGTCCATCACACCCTCACACTGTATGGTTGTTTTTCACCACTCACATCTTTCACCACCCCACCATATTTTTATCTTTTCACTGTATTATTCCCACATAGAGCACTGACTGAGGGGTTGTCAATACCCAATATTGCCTATGAAGAATATCATATATACTCACTTATGTCTGTACCTTTGGTGCATGTTGGAGGCTTCCGTCCCCCAGCGCCTTTTTTTGGGCCACATAATTAATGTGGCATTAGTGATCAAATTTACTATGGACACTTTTTTGGTTCTTATCACAGGTGTGTCTCTGTGTTTCCTGTTGGTCGTTTGTTTGGCGGGCGGTGCCCAAGAGTGTGACCTCTCGCAAGTCACGTCGCTGTTCTCACTGCCCTGGTCCGAGTCGTGTCGGCGATAGAGGCGCCTGGGACTCTCCCTCTGGGGAGGAGGGGAGGACAGTCTTTTTAGGGGATCTCCATGTGGGAGGCTTTTTTCTTTTCCTGCTGGACACGCATTATTGGGTAATTATACTGTATTTATGCACCACATGGTGAATGCAATCATGGTTATATCAATGGAACCTTTATATGTGTATCAACTCTATCTATGTATATTTTCCAGCAGACTGACCCTCTGAAGAAGACCACAAGTATAGGGGTTGAAAGGCGTCAGGTTTAAATATTCATGTTACCAAGCGTTGTTATGAATATTTGTCTGCCAATGTATGTTCAGCTTATCTAATATAATTTTATTTTAAGTACCCCCCACTGGAGCTCATTGTTTTAGCTTTCATGGTATACTATTCAATAAATTTGTTATATTTTTTGATATACAATTGACTCCTTTTTGTCATTGTGCTGCCTAAAAACCCCACCCTGGGGAAACTTTTTCTTTTGTTTTCAGGACTTCACAGTTAACCCAATCTCAGCAGACGTGATAGGAGATTCCAAAGTGGAGCGTTGTTTATCTGTCAGGGGAGGGAGGTCAGCATTGGCCAAGTATTCCTGAACAGCAGACAGCTTAACTGCTTGGGTGTCTGGAGGCAAACTCGAATCTAAATTGTACAGTTCAGCATAATAATTTCAAAACCCCAACGCAATTTTAGAGGACTGGACCACGCTTTCACCAGAAGGAGAGTAAAGTTTATGTATGATGTTTGTGCACGTTTCTTTCGGAGAGCTCTCACAAGCATACGACCACATTTATTACCATGCTCATAATACTTATAAGACAGGTGTCTCAACTGCTCACGGGCTTGGCATTCCAGCAAGTGCAAGAATAGCCCTCTCAGTTTAGTCAGCCTTGTCAATGTCTCGGGGTCTCTGCTATGTTTATGCCGAAGTTCAGCTTGTTGAAGGGTTTGAAGTACCCTCAGAAAGTCTGCCTGGTGCTCCGTCTTGAGGAGGAGATCAGCTCCCCCCTCACCACTGCTTTATGACCCTCCCAGACAATCCCTTCGCTAAGGCCCTCGCTGTAGTATTTTCCTTAAACTAATGGGTTAAGACATCCATGAACCCTGAGACTACCACAGTGTCGTCCAGCAGATTTTCATTTAAGTGCCACGAAAAGGCCCTATGGGTGCCAGATGACAGGGTTAGGGTGATCATAACCGGAGCATGGTCTGAAATAGTAATGTTCCCAAAGGACACCAACTGGAGAAGTTCAAGGGTAGCATGATCTACACAGAGGAGGTAAATGCGGGTATACACATTATGGACTTTAGAATAGTAGCTGAAGTCCCTTTGCGAAGGGTGAAGCACTCTCCAGCTATACATCAAAAGGTGAGACTGAAGGGCTTTGTAAAAGTGTTTGAGGAAAGCATGAGAATGGGAAGGTCACTTATGAGAGGAGTCAAGTAAAGGGTCAGGACTAATGTTTAAAGTGTGCCCCAAGAATCCTTAAAGTCTACCAATCGTTCAAGGACTGTGTCCAAGAAAGTAAGTTGGTTGGTATTGGGGTGCGTAAATCTTGGCAAATGTGAACAGTTTCCCAGCAATGGAACCCTTCAAGAAAACATACCGGCCCTGAGGATCCACCTTATGCCCAGTGGCTGGAAAGCACAGGATTTGTGTATTGCAATACAGGCAGTGCCCGAGTTACGAACGGGTTAGGGACTGCCGGTTTGTTCTTAAGTCGGATATGTTTGTAAGTCAAAAGCGCATGCGCAGAACGCCAGAGACATAGTTTTCCAATGTTCTGTCAAGTAGCCGCGCAGACGTAGTTTTCGATGTTTTCCGAGGTGCCCGCCATCGAAAAGTGGCGGCGCATGCACAGAATGTCACGCCGCCTCCCATTCATAAGTAGGAGTTGTTCGCAAGTCAGAGGTTCATAACTCGGGGACTGCCTGTAGCTGTGCCCCTAGATTTGGATACCGGAGAGGTACCTAAAAAACACTGACTATACAGAGCAGTGGGTAGCTTAGGCATTGATTGAGGGGTAAAATGTGTCTCCTGCAGGAAGATCACCCGTGCCCCTGACTTTTTCAGTTCTTACCACAGCTTGCTACGTTTACATGGAGAACAGAGGCCCCGAACATTGTAAGCGATTACCTTAAGAGTTGCCATGGGGGATCTGGAAGATGGACAAGTCGCCAAATATGCCAGCGTGTTTAAGGCGGGCAGTGAAGCGAGAGGCGGTTCCTGTGAGGAGAGAAAGAGAGAGACAAAAGAAAAAGGAAAAAAAAGAATAGACATTGAAAATCAGGAGAGACATGAAAATCATGAAAAATCATAAAAACCAAACCAACATTAGAAACATCTGTAGGTTAGGCACTGGGCCCCATTCCACAAGGGAGAGGGCTCAGAGCCAAAACCTATGATCCCAATAGGGAACTATACCAATAGAGGTATGGCCTACGTGGGAAACGTGTACCAACATGTGAGGGAAGGTGATGAGGCTTGGCCCCGTCCACCGCATCTAACTAGTTGCTATGATAGAATAAGGGGGTAGAAATTATTGTGGAGTGTCCAGAGGTTCCAGTCCAGGGCCATAAGCAGTAAGTCTGGGGCACATTAACTAGAATTCTAGCAACATCCGCTGGAAGCAATGTCAAACTTGAGCCCTACTCGCCCCCACGTAGCCATGAACTTTACCAGGGGCAATAACAGCAATTTTCAGTTAGCATAGATCTGGAACTGGACCCAATTAAGGGCGAGCATTGAGGTTCAAGATCGCAGAGAGTGGGGGCTTCAAAAACATGCCCCATTAGTCCCTTGGGATGTATGGGCCCTGAGAGGAACCAGAAGCAGGATGTTGATGATCCCTTTTGCGATTTTTGCGTTTAGCGGGCAGCCAGAGTTGAGGAAGCTGTACGGCAGGGAAATCTGGCGATCCTCTCCAATCCGGAAAGTCGACTGGATTCAGCTCAAGGGTACACAAGAAGTGTGGAAGATCGTCTTTAGTGTGTAGCCTGACCTGTCTGCCATCTTTAATCCCTGGAGATAAAAGGCAAACCCCCCTACGCAAGTCAGGCCTGCCTCCTGGATGGCACCCAGTAGGGGATGAAGCACCCTTTGCTGCAAAAGAGTACACCTTGATATGTCTTGTTAAAAGGATACGCATGCCCCATCAAAGGCAAAGTACGGTTTTCCGCGCATTTTCTGTATGATAGGTCTTTAAGCGTATATTTGTGTAACTTACAAATGATATCCCTAGGATTGTCCACATCTTGAGAGGGGGTCGAAGTGCCCTGTGGGCACGATCGATCTCGATGGGAGCTGTAGCAGGAAGCTCTAGTAGTTCCCTGAATATGCTCACTAGGGTAGGAATAATGTCTCTAGGAGCCGTGGCTTCTGGCATGACACGGATTCGGATATTTGCCCGACAGCTGCGGTTTTTAAAATCTTCTAACTGACACAGCAGAGTCTCAATTTTCTGATCCTGTGTAATGCATCTGGTCTGGAGCATAGAGATGGTGGGAAGTGCCTCATCAAATCTTTGTTCAAGAGACTCCAATCTGAACTCCAGATGTGTGGTATCAGTTTTGACTTGTGCTATATCCTCCTTAAAAGTCTTTTCCACCCTCATACTGAACTGCTCCCAGGTGGGGAGAGACCAAATATGAAGCTTAATATCTCCATATTCAAGCAGGTCAGCCACATCAGAGTCTCTATCATTTGAGGCAATGGAGCAAGGAGAGGCTGGGGGGGCAGAATCACTCACCGACTTTGGAGAGGGTATCGTGGATGCTGCGATCCTCTGGAGCTGGGCTGCGGCATTCTGGAAGGCCTTCGCGGCCTTCTGCGCCAGCGCCATCTTGGAAGCCTCATGTCCCAATCTGCGGGTTACAGGAAAGAATGTTTCTAGCTGTCCCTGCCGCCGTCGCTGGGACATTTTAAGGGCTGCCTGAAAGCGAGATCTCCCGCAGAAGCTGTGAATAGAGCAGCGGTGGTTACGGAGCCGAGGAAATGCACGTCCTCACTCCTTCATAGCCAGGACACGCCCCCATAAACATTGATTTTAAATAAAATTTCTCACAGACAGGATATTTAATAAAGAAGAGACCCTATTGGTCTCTTCTGTCCTAAATCCTTCCTCCTGCCTGTCAGCCGTCATGTGCACTGATCTGCGCATGCACATTTACAGCCCTGGTCTGTGTTGCTGTGATGTGACTACCAACCACATGTTCGGGAGTGACATCACTGCCGCCCGGCCATTCATTTGGCTGAAGGGACAGAACATGGAAGTAAGACCGGGTGAAGATGGAAGCCCCTGGGACCTGCCGGATTCATTACAGTGCAGGTCAGGAGCGTTCAGTTTGACAAGTAAGCATGCTATAATGTGCTAATATCCCATGCATACTGGCCCATTTAATCATAATCCGCCATGGGCCCTAAAGAGAAAACGTGATAGTGGACTTTACTACCACTTTAACATATTAATACATCTTTATATTGTAACACAGCAAAGGTTACCTAATATATATAACATTTTCAGGCATCGACATAAGGGTATTTTCCACTTACCACGCATTCTTTCTAGGTTTGAATCTTCCAGAATTTCTTATTGAAGCTAAATTTTCCTATTATCTGTAAAAAAAAAAAAAAAAGTTTTTCCTATAATAATTGTCTAAATTATACTTTTTTTATTTATTGGTACAGTAAATTGTAGGAGTAGTATACACTGCCAATGTGATGTGTCACTAAGGCCCCTTTCACACTGGGGCGGTTTTCAGGCACTATTGCGCTAAAAATAGTTCCTGCAAACCGACCTGAAACTGCCGCTGCTGTGTCTCCAGATTGAAAGCCCTTGGGCTTTCACACTTGATCGGTGCACTGGAAGGAGAGAAAAAAAAAAAAAAAACTCCTGCAAACAGCATCTTTGGAGCGGTGAAAGAGCAGTGTATTCACCGCTCCTTCACCGCTCCTGCCCATTGAAATCAATGGGGCAGCGCGGCTATACCGCCGGCATAGCGCCGCTGTAGAGGCACTTTGCCAGCAGTTTTAACCCTTTTTTGGCCGCTAGTGGGGGTTAACCCCCGCTAGCGGCCGAATACCGCCACTAAAATGACAGTAAAGCGGCGCTAAAAATAGCGCTGTTTCACCGCCGATGCCCCCACCGCCCCAGGGTGAAAGGGGCCTTAATACCTCATAAGTATCTTTTTTTTGGATCAAAACTTTTTTTATTGGCAAGAATAATGCGTAACTGTTTTACAATAAGGGGATGTATTCATTTCCCCATTCAAGAATTTTTGCAAAAAAGAAGGGGGGAGGGTGGGACTTTAGATGAGGTGCGTGGGGTAGAGCCAGACAAAACCATATACATATGTAAAAAATTGTATTCCTTATTAGACCAAAGATAGGGCATGGATCAACCCACATAAACGCATAATAGCACATTGGCATATAAAATACAAAGTATCAACATACATATTAAGGATAGTCACCAACATGACACGGAAAGTAAATATTATACATCACAGTCTCTCAAATAGAGTAGGCATAACATTATGTCAGGGTGGTAGAGCAATAAAAAACACTGAAATCATAAATATGAAATGGATGCATCAAAATAAGCTCGACCACGTTTCGTGGACTTCTATTCACTCATCAGGAGCAAGTGCATCCATGTACTAAAAGGGGATAAAAAAAATCACCATTATAGTTTATTATAACCACAGACTGGAGGGGTAGAGGGATTGAAGATGATGATGAACAAATAAACGGCCATAACTGAAAGTACTCACATAAGAGCTGATACTAGGCCACGCGATACCACCTGCCGGAGGTCAGCCAGATAATTATGTCCAGCACGGGAGCTGAGGAAAGGACCCAAGCATGGATCAGGAGCACACACGCAGTCCCCCAAAAAAAGTGTGTATAGAAAAATCTTGATGTAACTGTAGATGAGATTTCTGTATTGTATACAATAAAGTAAGTGGTTTGTTACCATATTGGTATAAATTAAAAGGAATGTCATATAGAGAAAACCCATCACCACAGTATAGAAGTGTAGCACTAACTCACGGTGGAGCTGCTGGTTTAAGCGGGTCTGTTACCTTACCTTGCTTCCCTTGGTTTCACCGGCACCGGGTCTAGGGGTTCCGTTAAGTTTACTTCTGGACGACACACGCACCAACACTGGAGTACGTTTTCAATGCTTTATTGAACAAACAAACTTTAGGAAGTAGCAGGAAAGAGGCGGAAAAGGAAACTTTCAGGAGTAACTCAAATATCTTCTTATAGAATCTTAGCGACA
This sequence comes from Lithobates septentrionalis, assembly GCA_037952835.1. Classification (NCBI taxonomy): domain Eukaryota; kingdom Metazoa; phylum Chordata; class Amphibia; order Anura; family Ranidae; genus Lithobates; species Lithobates septentrionalis. The sequence continues at coordinate 1,724,969 of JBBDGP010001120.1, read as the reverse complement.
AATGTCCTGGTAGAATTCAGATAATTAGGTGGAATGCGCTCCCTTTGTGGGACACACTCCTTGCTCGTCTGGATAGGCCTCTCTCACCGGTCTAGCAGCCAGTACGCAGCACAAATCAAAAGTCTCTGTCACAGACTCGTTTGGGGGGTAAATCCGTACGATCCTCTGCCACAGGATGTATCAGATTTTCTCTGCAGTGAAAGTCAGTCACAGTGCCTGAACCTTTAAGCCGAACCGGCAACACTATGCTGTATAGTTACTTATTTTGAATATGTCCTTCGACCGAGTCACCAGGCCCCTCTATAGACCAGCACGCTGTGTGATCTCTCCAAGACGGGTCCTCCCCTGGGATCTCCTCGGCCGTCCAGCTTCGTCACACAGGACCGACAGCTCAGGACCATTCCTCGGCCGCGGTGGTAGGCCCTAGACAAGCCTCTGGGCCCACCCCTGCGCCGCTGTATCGTGGGCCTCCCGATCGGAGGACCACGAGGTAGCTCCTTAACACATACCTGTCAGCCAGGAGGGCCAGCAGGTGGCTGTAAAAAAAACCCTAGAACATGGCGTCTGTCCCATAAATACCCTCTTCCCAGAATGCAACTCGGAGGACCACCTCCATCTAGCTTGTCTCCGAGACAGAGGAGCATCTATACACTTCGACACGTTGCCTTTCCAACACTGACCAGTGGTAACAGCGACACCCACCGGTCAGCACGGAAGCACACACAAACTCAGCCAAGCTGGAACAGAGGCGAACTTTTAACCTTCCTAACACACTATTTACTAAATTTACCTAACCTACGGTAGATTGTAAATCTACCAGCACTACATACTCCCCCCACTACAATAGACGTTGTCCCCAACGTCTGTCCTGACACAGTAACAGTAACTCTCAAGCCTGAGAGTAGCATTTGAGTTTCTCATAACTTTAGATAGGCAAAGAGAGAGAGACAGGACAGTTTAAAGACATTATGAGACTTATATCTTATAAAACATTATGTTCACAGCCGCGAACAAAACCACAATATAATTTTACACATCCTCACTAACTAACTAGCTGAAAAGCCTCCCAGCTATACATATGATCCGATGATCCCAGAAAAGGAAACATATTTAATCACACATATATACACCCTGCGCAACACCAGGAGCAAAGCCTCATTTAAAATGAGACTCTCTTCCTATTATTTATATTAGAAAAAAAAAATATACTTTTGAAGTCCATCCCTGCATAAGAACTTTTTATTTTATTTTAAAGAAATCCGGCTAGCAAACAGAAGTCCTTGGATTTAAACACAGAAAAGAATCTGTAGATCTTGACCACGCAGATCTCTTTACCCTGTCGCTATCTAACTAGGTAACTTCAAAGTGATAGTGTCCATAGTTACCAGTAAAACCGAGGATCTGGTAAAGTCACATATTTTCCTTCTTTATCCACAGTGGTAATAAAATACACAGCATTGTCCTTTCCCGGTCTGCAGATTACCACTTTATCAGCATAGATATGCCGACCATAGTTCCAATGTACAAAGCATCTGTTGAAACGTTCATCCATCCGGACAGAACATCCAGTCTTTCTAAAGGGCTTAGGCACAGACAAGTAGTCCCAAATAGCGTCACTATACCAAAGCTCCCGATTAGCTTCAATCTCCCGCATGACATCCTGAGGCACATAGGGGAACTCCAATCCATACTCTGCAACCACACGCTTGTTTAACATCCTTTGCAAGCGAGCAAGTTTTGGCAAAGGTCTGTCTCTCCCCATACCAGGCGGTACACAGGAATCTAATGACTTTTTCACCATAGACCCAGCCAGTGTCTGTAGCGAATCAATAACTTTTGACAAAGTCCCAGCAACGGTACTGTGCGTCTCCACACAGGGTGACGTCTTCCCAGAACCCATGGCAGTCCATTCAGGAAGGGTCATTGTGGAGGCAACATCCTCGCCTTGTGACCACAATAGCTCTTGCGACATGGTTTCAAACAAGTCATCATCCCCGGAAAGATCCGACATGGATTCTATTTCCGAATCCCTTAATTCTTCCGCTGGCAAATATTTATTTACAGTCCCCAACAGTGGCTTACCCGTCCCAGGCGTAGACTCTGGTAGCTCTGGCTCAGGTAACCTCTGGGGTAGGCCTCGACCGCGGCCGCGGGAAGCCTTCACATAGCCCACCTTCTTCTGAGTAGGTACTACAGGAACAGGCGTAGTGGACTCAGAAATCAAAGTAATGTCTCCTGATGAGACGGCAGCAACAGTGTCTCTCTCCGAAACATTTCCAGCAGCAACAGGCAAAGTAGTGGCCCGTCGCTCTCTCTCTGCAGCAGTAGCAGCTTCCACTGTAGCGATACCTGTCACCCAATCCATCCGATAGGCACGGGGTGGCATAGTAGATGGCTCCACCACAAACATGTACTCTCCACACTGCGGACATTGGCAGAATGGACGAAGATGTACGGCCAATCCTCCACATCGATGGCAGGTCATACCCAGTCCCTCAACATCTCCCGATGTATACAGGACAAACTTCCCCTGCGGCTTCATTCGAACTCCAGTATCCGTGAGCAGAGTTCCAGATTGCACAGTATTCATCACGGTGCTTGCAGGGAACACTCTGGGTCCTACAACCGATTGCAGCGCCGGAAAAGACATGGCCACAGTCTGATCCTTCAGCACGATCACGAGGCCTCTCTTCTCCTCTGGCGCCAAGCACACTACACGTGTCCCACGCAGTAGCAAGTAGGGTAACTCCTCCCACTTGTTCTTTCAGTCACGTAGCTCCTGGGCCTCTTCTGGCGCCCAGCCTCTACACACTCAAAAGCAAAGTCCCGCAGTTTAACCTTTCCTCTTCCTGAAAAGATTTTTTTCCTCAAAGTCCAGCTCTCTCTGTAAACTCTAGGTAAAACACTCCACTGGGTTGCAACAATTGTCGGTCAACAAATCCCGGACGACGCCCCCACATGTAGCACTAACTCACGGTGGAGCTGCTGGTTTAAGCGGGTCTGTTACCTTCACCTTGCTTCCCTTGGTTTCACCGGCACCGGGTCTAGGGGTTCTGTTGAGTTTACTTCTGGACGACACACGCACCAACACTGGAGTACGTTTTCAATGCTTTATTGAACAAACAAACTTTAGGAAGTAGCAGGAAAGAGGCGGAAAAGGAAACTTTCAGGAGAAACTCAAATATCTTCTTATAGAATCTTAGCGACAAATGTCCTGGTAGAATTCAGATAATTAGGTGGAAACAAATAAACGACCATAACTGAAAGTACTCACATAAGAGCTGATACTAGGCCACGCGATACCACCTGCTGGAGGTCAGCCAGATTCAAGAATTATACATCAGATCAGACATGTACGTATATATAACACAGTTACCTAGTGTTAGGCACATATACCCTCCTTTTTTTTAGAACTTAAAACAAACACAAACAAAACTAATAAAATAAAAGAAATAAGAAAAAGAAAAGGGAAAACTCACACTTTTAAAATAATAGAAAAAAATAAGCTAACACAAGATAAAATAAAATAAAATAATATAAAATATTATAAGGCATAGGCTTATTCCTCCAGTCCTGTCTATGGGCCTTGTTACCATATGAGATACCTTCTGCACAGCATATGCATTATAGGAGAGGCCTCAGGCTCAAGAGGAGTGCCTATCTACAACAATAGGGTCTTTATAACCGTAGCAGTCTATCCATTATTAATTGCCATATAAGGTCAAATTTTTTTGGAGCCTTCCGGTGTCGATATGCCAACTGCTACCTAAGAAGGAGGGAATTGACATATGCGATCCACTGGGCCTTCGTAGGCATGTTATTCGCAAGCCAATAGCGTGCTATGAGTTTTCTGGCCAAGTATAGTAATCTAGTTACCGTTATATAGACGCCTTTTGGATACATTTCAGCATCAACCGAGCCCAGGAGACATACAAAAGGTGTACATGGAATGGGCGTCTGTGCTACAGCAGATACAGTCTGTGTGACCTCTGTCCAATATCTAGCAAGTTTCGGGCAGCACCATATCATGTGTATGAAATCTCCCCTGTGTGTGGCACATTTTAGGGCATAAGGGGGAGTCTCTTCTGCCCCATTCATATAGTTGTATGGGTGTACGATATGACCTATGAAGTATAAACAATTGTGAGAGTCTATGAAATGCCACAATTGACACTTCCGGGTTCAACTCCAGGGCCATGTCCCACTGGTCACCGTTTATGTCATGCACATCCATGGACCAATTAGACATTTAAGTAGGGCAGGATTTTGGATTGTGGCCACAAAGGTAGCATAAGCCCTGGATATCACTCCCTTGTGGCTGTCAGCTTGTAGGACCTCCTGTATCAGAAAAGAACTAGTGATATTTAGGCTGAGCGTCCGTGTCTGGGTTTGCAAAGCATGCCTGAGCCAAAAGTATTGATAGAATTGATTCTGTGTTAGAGAGAATACCCCGCATAGGTTTTCAAATGATTTGAGTACATTGCCATTATATAATTGTGTAAAGAACCATATCCCTATTTTTGTCCAAGAGACGAATCCCTGTAGTTTGAGTAGCTCAGGGTACTTGGGGTTGTTCCAAATGGGGGTAAACTCCATTGGACCATCTATGGTTAGTGCTCTTTTAACTGCCTTCCAAACCTTCTGGAGTAGTATTGCCGTTGGGGAGGACGAGGGGGTATCCGGGATACCACCCCCAAATGGAAGCCAGCTGTTAATATGGGGTTGGTGCAAGACACCAATTAAATAATGGGGTCACCTGACTCGTGAAGATCCCAGCCTGCATGTTGTTGCAGCTGTGATGCTAGGATATACATCTTGGAGTGTGGTACCGCCAGGGCCCCCCCCCCCCCCATCCCTGCCAAATTGTAGTGTTAGGCTGATACGAGCTCTACCTTTTTCCAAATAAGATTGCGAAATTGGGTGTTAACCTTCTTAAACCATTTGTTGGGAATCCACATAGGGGAATTGTGGAAGATATATAGAAGTTGTGGGGCCCAGATCATTTTGATCAAATTCACCCTCCCTACCACTGATAATGGGAGCTTACACCATCCCTGGCATTTTACACGTTGTCTTTCCAATAGGGGTGCTAGGTTCAGTTTCAGGTATTCAGTAGGGTCCGGTGATATCACTACTCCCAGATATTTAAAAGTGTTAACAATGGCTATTTGGGACGCATCTGAGGGGAGAGGTGATACTAATGGGTCTTGGGGCATAAGTACGGATTTGGACCAATTAATAGTGAATCCAGAAAATTCATCAAATTTGGTAATGGTTTCCATTAGCGTCCGCAGTGAGGCTCCTGAGTCTGCCAGATATAGTAGGGCATCGTCGGCATACAGAGATGATTTGTTCTCCAGCGACCCCTGCGGAATCCCACAATGTTCCCATTATTGCGGATTAGCATTGCGAGTGGCTCTACTGCTAGCGCAAATAAAAGGGGGGACAATGGGCAGCCCTGACGAGTATCCCGGTGTAAGTGGAGGGGCTGGGAGAGGGAGTTATTGACTCGTACCCTGGCCCAGGGTTCAGAATAAAGCACCTTCACCCAGTTGATAAAAGTTTTCCCCAGGCCAAAGCCAGCCAGGATTACCTGGTGTACCTGGTGTATACCTCGACAGGTAGCCCATCCGATCCAGGAGATTTGTGGTTTGGTGCATCTGCCAGTGCCTCAGTCAGCTCTTCTATCGTGATCGGGGAATCTAGTGCTTCTTTTTCAGCCACAGACACCTGGGGAAAGGTACAGTCCCCTAAAAACAGAGTCAGGTCAGAGGGGGTATTGTTAGTTTTAGAGGTATATAAATCTGCATAAAATTGCTGAAACGTATCCAAAATGTCAACAGTAGAAGTGCTAATTTCTCCATTGGAGTTTTTAATTTCTGTAATGGAGGTAGACTCCTGCTGCGCCTTAGCGACCATAGCCAATAAGTGACCTGTATTCTCTCCCTCCTCAAAATAATTCTGTTGAAGGAAATATCTCTTTGTTTCAGCTGTTGATATTACCACCTTGTTACATAGTGATTGGGCCTCTTTCCATCTATTTTGGTTGGCTGGAGTGGTATCCGTCACTAGAGCCATCTCTCTACTTTGTAACTCAAGGTGGACCGTGTCCTCCCATTCTCTAGATCTTCTCTTATACCAGATATTTCCCGTATGAGGAGCCCCCGCAGGAAAGCCTTTATAGCATCCCATAATACTGCCCCACTAGCAGAGTGTTTATTGAATATCAAAAATTCCCTCAGCTCACCAGAGATGGGGTCTGGAGTAGGGAGTAAAGTTAACCAAAGTTAACCAAAACGGATTAACTCTCTACATCTGTCTGACAGATGGAGCCGCTGTGTCCACCCGCACCCAAAATGGAGAGTGATCTGAAAGTAGACAGGGTTCGTAGGCCGCATCTAAAACATGTGGGAGCAGCATATCATTACCTAAACCCATATCTATTCTAGAGAGGCCTCCATGAGATGCAGAGTGACAGGAGTAACACTGCACATCCCTGTTGCGCTCTCTCCAGATGTCCCGTAAACCCATCTCAGTTATTAAAGCAGCAAAGGGCATCACCCCTTTAGTACCAGGATGGACGGACAGCCTGTCTAGCTGTGGGTCAATAACATTTTTGAAATCCCCCCAGAGCTAGAACAGGAATCCCTGGGTGCAGTGCCATAAATTGCGCTAATTTCTTCAGGGGATCTGAATTAAAGGGTGGAGGCAGAGGCGGCTCTCTAATTAGGCAAATTAGGCGATCGCCTAAGGCCCCGCAGTCACAGGGGCCTCGCGGCCGCCTAATTTGCCTATGATCAATCACTGATGTTGTCAAGGTCTCATCCCGGTTCGGTGGTAGCAAGTATGGGGAGCTGGACAATAGAGGCCTCTAGGTGGCGGTGCCGGCAGCGGCTGGATGACAGCACCTGGCTCCAAGGCATGCTGGCGGCATGTTCATGTGGGACCCGCAGCTGAGCTGCTCCTTCTGCTTGTGCCGCTCACCCGACCTCTCCGCACCTGCCTCCTATTTGGTTCTGCAGTCGGGGCGGGGGGCGCTGAAGCTATCCAGCTGAGCTGCAGTGCCCCATGATTGTGAAGAGGAAAGAGCTCTTATGCTGCCTGGCCGACCGGAGAGAAGGTGAGTGTCCGTGCAGCCTCTCTGTGTGTCTGAATAGGAGGAGCGGTGGGGAGACTGCACATAGTAGAATTGATTTTTCCATATTACTCCATGCAGCCGCTGAATGTCTGCAGGAAGGAGAGGAGGAAAAGTGATCATTCAGCGGCTGCATGGAGTAATATGGAAAAATCAATTCCACTATGTGCAGTCTCCCCACCACTCCTCCTATTTAACTTTTTCTGCATCCCCGTGCTCTCCACCCTTCCTGCTCCCTGGCCCCTCCATGTTCTCCCTGGCTCCACCCCCCCTGCTCTCCAGCCCCTCCGTGTGCTCCCTGGCTCCTCCTCTCCTGCTCTCCAGCCCCTCCTTGTGCCCCCTGGCTCCACCCCTCCTGCTCTCCAGCCCATCCTTGTCCTCCCTGGCTTCGCCCCCATTTCATCAGCACCTCCTCTGCTCTCCACTCCAATTCTTTCTCCCCCTCTCAAGCTCTCCCCCAGCGCTCTCCGGCCCCCACCCTCCAGCACTCTTCAGCCCCCACCCTCCAGCACTCTCCGGCCCCCACCCTCCAGCACTCTCCGCCCCCACCCCCCAGCACTCTCCGGCCCCCACCCCCCAGCACTCCCTGGACCCCGGCACTCTCTGGCCCCCAGCACTCCCCGCCGCCAGCACTCTTCACTCCCCACCATCCAGCACTCTCCGCCCCCAGCACTCTCCAGCTCCTTCCTGCTCCTTGCCTCCCTCAGTGCTTTCACATACTGGGACATGGGGCACAGGGGGGCTGCAGACAGGGACAGGGCTAGAGATCTCTCTCACCCCCTTTCCCTCACCCCCTCTTTCTCACCTTCCCTTCTTTCTCTCAACCCCTGTCACTCCCCTCACTCCCTCTTTCTCTTACCCCCGCTCTCTTTCTCTCTCTCCCTCCCTCCTCTTTCTCACCACACTCCTCTCTCTCACCCACTCCCTCTCTTTCTCTCTCTCTTCCCACCACTCCCTCTCTCTCTCTCCCCCCTCCCCTCCCTCTCTCTCTCCCCCCTCCCTCTCTCTCCCCCTCCCCTCCCTCCTTCCCCCTCCCTCTTTCTCCCTCCCCTCCCTCTCTCTCTCCCCCCCCCTCTCTCCCCCACCCCTCCCTCTCTCTCTCCCCTCCCTCTCTCCCTCTCCCCTCCCTCTCCCCCCCCCCCTCTCTCCCCCACCCCTCCCTCTCTCTCTCCCCTCCCTCTCTCCCTCTCCCCTCCCTCTCTCCCTCTCTCTCCCCACCTCTCTGTCCCCCTTTTGCGCACCCTTTCTCTACCCCTCTCTCTCACCACCCTCTCGCTCACCTTTTCCTCTTTCTCACCCTCGCTCTCACCCACGCTCCCCCTCTCTCACAATCTTTTGCTCCCCCTCTCTCTCCCCCTTTTTCTCTCTCTCTCCCCCTCTTCCCCTCTTTATCTCGCTCTCTTTCTCACTCCCTTTCCCTCCCCTCCCCCCTCCTTTCTCTCCCTCCCCCCTCTCTCTTTCCCCCTGTGCTGTGCTGGGATCCCCCCACTCTACTTCGTCTGTGGATGTGGAATGACTCAGTGACATCCCCTCCCCATTCTCCCAAGACACAGGAAATTCTTAGAGGGGTTGCCACCTGGCTGGGCCCCAGATGTTTTATTGGCTGCATATGTCTGATGGGTGAGTAGGGTGCCCTGGAAGTGGTGCTGATGAACTGTGTGCTAGATCTGTCCATCTTTTTGCAGCCATTTTTATTGCTTGAATTTTTTTCCCATTATGGGCGTGATTGGGGCCTCATGTGTAAGTTTCGCCTAAGGCCTCACAAAGCCTAGAGCCGCCTCTGGGTGGAGGTATATACATTGCTGCAACAATACATTTGAAGCCCCCCAGGCTGCACAACAGGAATACAAATTTACCCTCTCTGTCAATCTGCTTCTCCATACAGCAAAAAGAGATAGTATTATTAATCTCCTAAGTATCTTAAAGTGACATTAAACTTTATTATTTTTTTTTCTAATTAAAATAACAAACATGTTCTACTTACCTGCTCTGTTCAATAGTATTGCATAAAGCAGCCCTGATCCTCCTCTTCTGGGTTCCCCCACCGGCGCTCCTGGCTTCTCTGCGCCGAGTGCCCCCATGGAAAGCCGCTTTCCATGGGAGCGCCCCTGCGGGTTTGCTACCGAGCTGTCCTATCTGCATCTATTGACACAGAGCCCATACTCCTCTTGCTCGTCACAGCATTTGACTGGTAGCAGCGGGAGCCAATGGCTCCTGCTGCTGTCTATCTGCCCAATGAGAAGGGCGACAGTGGTGGGAGCACATCGCTGGATCGGATGGGGCTCAGGTAAGAATAACCACTTGCCTACTTGGCAATTTTATCCCCTTCCTGCCCAGACCAATTTTCAGCTTTCAGTGCTGTCGCACTTTGACTGACAATTGTGCGGTCATGCATTTGAAATTTTTATAATTTTTTTTCACACGAGTAGAGCTTTCTTTGGTGGTATTTAATTACCATTGTTTTTTGGCTAAAGGAAAAAAATGTTTTTTCTTAGTTTTGTTATAAAATTGGTCAAACAGGTAATTTCTCTCCTTCACTGATGTGCGCTGATGAGGCTGCACTGATGGGCACTATTGATAGCACTAATGGGCACTGATAGGCAGCAATGATGGGCCCTGATAGGCTGCACTGATGGGCACAGATGGGGAGGCACTGATGAGACTTGCACTGATAGGTTGGCACTGATAGGCTCTTATGAGAAGGCACTGATTGGTGGCACTGTTGGGGCTGCACTGATAATAATTGACACTGATAATCAGTGCCCTGATTATCAGTGTAGATGTCCACTTTCACACTTTCCGGTTAACAGCTCTCCTCTCCGCACACTGTGACAGCATCAGGAAAGGAGTGCCGATAACTGGCAAGTGTGTTTACATCGTGATCAGCTGTGATTGGACACAGTAGATCATGTGGTAAAGGGATGCTGTGATTGGCCCTTTACTTCAATCTATGATCAGCTGTGTCCAAAGTACACAGCAATCACAGATCATGCTGGGTATGTGCCGCAGCAGGCGCACGGGGGCGTGGTTCTGGGAGGATGTAAGTAGACACCCTCACATACTGTACGTATGGTGGTATTTTAAACTAAACTATCTAAATTAGGACATTAATAACTACCTTCATCACTAAAAAGCATTAGGGTGTGATCTCCCTCATGCACTAGTTGCGCCTTGTGGTCACTGGCAGGGTTTGTTGTTGCACCACTGCAAATAAAAAAAAAATAAATATTATATATATATATATATATATATATATATATATATATATATATATATATATATATATATATATATATATGTATTGTCGTGAATAATAAGTAATAATAAGTTGTGCCTTTTTAAGGAGAGGTTTCCCGCACAATAATTATTATTGAGTAATTTTTAACGAGGATATTTTTAAGATACAAAATCAATCTATATGACACAGTCTGTGCATGTGAAACTTATTCATGGAGACATGAGCATACGAAACAGTTATTTATTGGTTGACAAAAACAAATAATCACATGAAATTAAGATACCGATTGTGTTACATGAACGTCTTGAAAATCAATAAAAACACTTGCAAAAATGGGCGTACCATCCCTTTGACCTAATACCACCATGATAACTTTTCGGTAGAATCAATAACCTTGTGAACTTGACAATTAAACAGAACGTCTGTATTTCACACGTACAACCGTTACTATGCTGCAGGTAAGTAAGTGGTTAAAATTGTGAAATAAATTAGACGTTTGTATTGTCAATAAATGTGGCAAGAAAAATATGATGAAAAATTTGAATCTTTAGAGAAAAATCTACAAGGCGGTTATTGATTCGGGGGAATGATTATCAATTGTATAATATTCAATACATCAATATTTGAGAGAACATATCAATATTTGAGAGAACATACAAGATAAAATCAACATGACATAATTACCCATTCCAGGATGGCTACAGTTCCTATTGGCTGGTTACCAGAGTTAAGATGGCTGCCGTAGTTTCAAAATGGATATTCTTAAAGAGGATTTACTTCTTGTGACCTCCGAGTTCTAAGTATTAGGTGTCGAGGAATCTTCATGAATGTAAAGATATGTATTCATGCATGGTGCATGAGTGTCAGTCTGGGATTGTGTGTATCTCCCAGTGTCCCCCCTCAGTGTGGATCCCTGAGCTCTCCCCCTGAGCTCTCCTCCTTTCTCCCTCTTTATCTCCCCCCTTCCTCCTTTCTTCTCTGGCATCTTCCTTGCCTCTAAATACCATTTCAGATAATAAGACCATAAAAATGATAATGGCTCTGCCCAAAAGGACGTGGCCTTCTTTCCTATTGGTTATAAACTTAATAATTTACCTTTCTCGTAAATTTAGTGAGTTCAAATAATACCACCTTCAACCACCAGGTGTCTCACATGTGTTCTGAGTTTATCTTTTTAAGTTAATACGTTCTATTTTCATAATGTGTATAATGGTGATAAGAGTATATACCTTTAAATATTCCGGTAATCGGTCTAATATAAAATACACTCAGTATAATCTTGATTAATCACTATTACATAAACTGGTTACATATATATGTGTCTCTATAAATGTATGTCCATAAAAACTGGTCTATCTATGAAATACACACGTTGTTATATATATTCATCAATACTACATAAAAATAATTATCTATATGGATACCTGTATAACTTCTGGTATCTCCACTGAATATTTGTTTATCTAAGCATAGGCTACAGTCTTATATAATTATAATCATAATTATATGTTTTTCCTAATACTAATTAGTTTCTTAAAACACTTCTACTTATAAAATCACACTTTCATATATATTTTCTTCATACCAAAGTTGTTGGGTCCGCAGATGCCAAAATTATAATATGTCTCTGTGACCTACAATGTCATAGATAGTTTGAAATGACTTATAATAACCTTATAGATACTTTTAAAATATTTTTGACTTGCACCAACTTCACATCTTTCCCACTGGATGTTTAGAGATGACTTGTTTGTCTAAACAGTTCACAAATTCACACAATGGGTTTTGTTAGCCAAGGTGTTAGCTATTTAAACAGTCCCTCACTTGAACACAATGGGTTTAGGCCAGGTGAGGTTATTTCTATGTGAGAATAGTCTGTATAACCTTGTCTCCTATTTTTTCGTTTATTCACTAATACCATGTAAATATCTCCTTGTTTTGTAACGAGAGCAGTCATTGTTCCAACGAGTTTTCCTCACAATACATGCTTGTAAAAGTCTTCAATTTTTGAAGTAGTAGAAAAACTTGGAAAAACATGAGAACGTCAATTTTGTCCTAAAGGTCTCCAAAAGGGCAACAGTTCAATTATTGCAACATCACAGTTCATCTACTTTTTGAGGCCTAAGCATCTCCCATGTTTCTGCCAGTAAATATAAAATATATTTCTTCATGAATTCACAACAATTCACAACAAAATTTATTTTATAAACTTCATAAATAAATAACAAACAAACATACATTTAGATAAAAAAAAAATGTACTCCGAGGATGGTATCTTGTTCTGAGGCAGCCCTTTAACTCCCCCCTTATATGTGCTGAAATTTACTTCCGCTGGTTGGCATCCTCCTGTACCTCTTTGGTATTTTGCAAAGGTGCACATTTTTTTTAAAATTTGCCCTTTAATGTCCACAATCCTTTGCTTGTACATCTCGATGCTTCGGGCAGTATCCCCGGATACATTTACTCCATATGGCATCTTTTTTAGATTGCGACATCATTCAAGATCTGGGACCATATAAGCGATCCCAATTGCTAACTACATGTGACACAAGCACGCAGTTCTGTGTGTACATGAATTTTGCTACTCTTTCTTCTGACCCTCCATCCTGCTTTTAATCCTATACACTCATATTTTAACAGTAAATGGACTTTTACAGGAGTGTACCATTTTTACAATACCATGGGGGTTTGATTGACACAACATATATATTTTTATAATCCCTTTTTTTAAACAATTCGTTTCGATGATTTAAAAAAAAAAATTTAAACCATTTCCTTTATTATTATTATTATTATTATTATATTTTATTTACTTTTTTATTTATTTCAAACCTAAAATGTAGTTCAACTCATGGACAGTTCTATTTCTGTTATATAGGGGTTTCTCATTATTTTAAAGATTTTATTTTAATTGTTAATTCACTATTTTTATTGTTCTACTTTAGTAAAATTATTTATTTTATTTTTTTATGAAAGGAATGGTGCATACCTGCATGACAAATGTAATTACAACCATTTCAGGATACACCATTTACATGAACATGCACATGTCTGATGTTTATATTTTAATCATAATAATATTTTACAGTTATTGGGTGTCTGTTTATTGGGTATGGGGATCATAACTTTACTCTTGTGTTAATACTGTATTATGCAGAGTATGTGGAGTGCTTCGTGTTTAACTTTCACGTTCTGATATTAAAATCTTGTGAGGCATCACAAGATTACAGCAACAGAAGCCGTTCTGAAGTTCTCAAAGCATTTGTAGATCGCTTCTGTTCACAGTGGGAGAAGCGATCTACACTGCTTTCTAAACTGTCACAAGCAAGAGAACAGATTCCTCCAAGAAGACCTGTGTACTCAGGAGCAGTGAAATACCGCTGCTTACTAAAAACAGACACCTATGTCCTTGGAGGCATGAATCCGAACCGCCAGTGGTTATTGAACCACTGGCGGTTCGAATTTGTGCCTCAGCGGACATAGGTGTCCATTTAGTTAGCAGCAGTGACTGCTTTTGAGTACACAGGTCTGGAGCAAACAACAGGGGTGAAAGCGGGCACCCCTGTCATGTGCCTGTACCCAGACGATAGAAGGGGGATACTGCACTGCCCAAAGGGAAAGCAGCCAGCGGGGTGTGATAGGAAAGCTGCACTCAGGAAATGATTCTCTCTCCAAACCTGAAGCGCTCCAGGACTACTCACAAATAGTGCCATTCAACACTATCAAACACTTTATATGCATCGAGTGACAGTAGGGCCAAAGCCCCATTATTCTCAGAAGGGGTCTGCATATTAGGAAAGACCCGGCGAAGGTTAATGGCCATTGACTAGCAAGGCATGAACCCAGTCTGGTCAGGGTGTGTGGTGCTGAGTATAGCCTTATTCAGGCATAAATCCAAACTTTTGCAAGGATCTTTATATCTGGAGTAAGGAAATGGATCTGTATGAACAGGGATCCATGGGAGACTTGCCCAGCTTAAGTAGGAGAACAGCAATTTCCTTGAACAAGTTTTCCATCTAAGAATTACATCTGAATTAGGAGAGTTATCCACAAAAGAACATGACATTTGGGACTCTATATGATTCAGGGAAGGGAACAAGTTAAGCCAGAAGGTTTTCATTTCCCAAGGAGCCTGTAGACTACTAAGCATAGCAACAGATGCCCCAAGAGATATAATAAGGTTTCACTATTATGAGGAAAAGGTACAAGTGTGGGGAAACCTGAAGGGTGTGTAGCAATAACTCTCAGTGGAGCTGCTGGTTTAAGTGGGTCTGTTACCTTCACTCTGCTTCCCTCTGTTTCACCGACACCGGGTCTAGGGTTCCGTTGAGTTTACCTCTGGACGACACACGCACCAACACTGGAGTACATTTTCAATGCTTTATTAAACACTTGAATTAGGAAATAGCAGGAAAGAGGCGGAAAGGAAACTGCAGAAGAAACTCAAACATCTTCTTAAAGGGTTCTTTTAACAAATGTTCCGGTAGAATTCAGATACTGTATGGAATGCGCTCCCCTCGTGGGACACACTCCACGCTCGTCTGGATAGGCCTCTCTCACCAGCCTAGCAGCCAGTACGCAGCATGAATCAAAGTCTCTGCCACAGACTAGCTTGGGAACAAAATCCGTACGATCCTCTGCCAAAGGATGTATCAGATTTTCTGTAATGAATGTCAGTCACAGTGCCTAAACCTTTAACCACTTCAGCCCCGGAGGATTTTACCCCCTTCCTGACCAGAGCACTTTTTACAATTCGGCACTGCGTCCCTTTAACTGCTAATTGCGCGGTCATGCAATGCTGTACCCAAACGAAATTTGCGTCCTTTTCTTCCCACAAATAGAGCTTTCTTTTGATGGTTTTTGGTCACCTCTGCCGTTTTTATTTTTTGCGCTATAAACGGAAAAAGACAGAAAATTTTGAAAAAAAATGATATTTTCTAGATTTTGTTATAAAAAAAATCCAATAAACGAAATTTTAGTCATACATTTAGGCCAAAATGTATTCGGCCACATGTCTTTGGTAAAAAAAATGTCAATAATATATTATATATTTATTGGTTTGCGCAAAAGTTATAGCGTCTACAAACTAGGGTACATTTTCTGGAA
Source organism: Lithobates septentrionalis (assembly GCA_037952835.1). Taxonomy (NCBI): domain Eukaryota; kingdom Metazoa; phylum Chordata; class Amphibia; order Anura; family Ranidae; genus Lithobates; species Lithobates septentrionalis. Next base: position 1,709,490 of record JBBDGP010001120.1, on the reverse strand, counting down.
TTTACACAGCTTTTAATTTATGACTGCCTATGTCATTTCTTGAGGTGCTAAAATGGCAGGGCAGTACAAAACCCCCCCAAATGACCCCATTTTGGAAAGTAGACACCCCAAGGAAATTGCTGAGAGGCATGTTGAACCCATTGAATATTTATTTTTTTGTCCCAAGTGATTGAATAATGACAATAAAAAAAAAAAATGATATATTGCTCACACAGGCCATGGGCATATGTGTAATTGCACCCCAAAATACATTCAGCTGCTTCTCCTGAGTACGGGGATACCACATGTGTGGGACTTTTTGGGAGCCTAGTCGCGTATGGGGCCCCGAAAACCAAGCACCGCCTTCAGGATTTCTAAGAGCATAAATTTTTGATTTCACTCCTCACTACCTATCACAGTTTTGAAGGCCATAAAATGCCAAGATGGCACAACCCCCCCCCCAAATGACCCCATTTTGGAAAGTAGACACCCCAAGCTATTTGCTGAGAGGCATGGTGAGTATTTTGCAGCTCTCATTTGTTTTTGAAAATGAAGAAAGACCAGAAAATTTTTTTTTTTCTTTTTTCAATTTTCAAAACTTTGTGACAAAAAGTGAGGTCTGCAAAATACTCACTATACCTCTCAGAAAATAGCTTGGGGTGTCTACTTTCCAAAATGGGGTCATTTGGGGGGGGGGGGTTGTGCCACCTGGGCATTCCATGGCCTCCGAAACTGTGATAGGCAGTAAAGAGTGAAATCAAAAATTTACGCCCTTAGAATGCCTGAAGGCGGTGCTTGGTTTTCGGGGTCCCGTGCGCGGCTAGGCTCTCAAAAAGTCTCACACATGTGGTATCCCCGTACTCAGGAGAAGCAGCAGAATGTATTTTGGGGTGTAATTTCACATATCCCCATGACATGTTTGAGCAATATATCATTTAGTGACAACTTTGTGCAAAAAAAAAAATAAAAATTTGTCTCTTTCCCGCAACTTGTGTCACAATATAAAATATTCCATGGACTCGACATGCCTCTCAGCAAATAGCTTGGGGTGTCTACTTTCCAAAATGGGGTCATTTGGGGGGGTTTTGAACTATCCTGGCATTTTATGCACAACATTTAGAAGCTTATGTCACACATCACCCACTCTTCTAACCACTTGAAGACAAAGCCCTTTCTGACACTTATTGTTTACATGAAAAAGTTATTTTTTTTTGCAAGAAAATTACTTTGAACCACCAAACATTATATATTTTTTTAAAGCAAATGCCCTACAGATTAAAATGGTGGGTGTTTCATTTTTTTTTTTCACACGGTATTTGCGCAGCGATTTTTCAAACGCATTTTTTGTGGAAAAAACACACTTTTTTAAATTTTAATGCACTAAAACACACTATATTGCCCAAATGTTTGATGGAATAAAAAAGATGATCTTAAGCCGAGTACATGGATACCAAACATGACATGCTTTAAAATTGCGCACAAACGTGCAGTGGCAACAAAATTAATACATTTTTAAAAGCCTTTACAGGTTACCACTTTAGATTTACAGAGGAGGTCTACTGCTAAAAATACTGCCCTCGATCTGACCTTCGCGGTGATACCTCACATGCATGGTGCAATTGCTGTTTACATTTGACGCCAGACCGACGCTTGCGTTCGACTTAGCGCGAGAGCAGGGGGGACAGGGGTACTTTTTTTTTTTTTTTCTTTATTTTTTTTTGCTTTTTTATCTTATTTTTAAACTGTTCCTTTCATTTTTTGTTTTAAATCATTTTTATTGTTATCTCAGGGAATGTAAATATCCCCTATGATAGCAATAGGTAGTGACAGGTACTCTTTTTTGAAAAAATTGGGGTCTATTAGACCCTAGATCTCTCCTCTGCCCTCAAAGCATCTGACCACACCAAGATCGGTGTGATAAAATGCTTCCCCAATTTCCCAATGGCGCTGTTTACATCCGGCGAAATCTAAGTCATAAAATGCTCGTAGCTTCCGGTTTCTTAGGCCATAGAGATGTTTGGAGCCACTCTGGTCTGTGATCAGCTCTATGGTCAGCTGGCTGAATCACTGGCTGCTTTCTCAGGTTCCCTGTTGAGACAGGAGAGCCAGAGAAAAACACGGAAGACGGTGGGGGGGGGGGGCATTCCCTCCCACTGCTTGTAAAAGCAGTCTAAAGGCTAATTAGCCGCTAGGATTGCTTTTACATGAAAGCCGACCGCTGGCTGAAAAGAATGATACCAAGATGATACCTAAACCTGCAGGCATCATTCTGGTATAACCACTCAAAGTCGTGAATGGCGTACCTGAAGACAAAAAATGGTTAACAATAAAGCACAGTAAACAGTAAAGTATAAAAAATTGCATACCTGAAAAGCAAACATGATAAAACATAACAACAATAAAACATTGCAGAATAGAACACAGTAAAAAAAGAGCAGAACAATAGAGAGAGAATAGAGAGAGAGAGAACAATAAAACGACAACTATTTTTTTTTTTGTGTTTTTTTTGCAAACTTGTAACTTTTATAACGGTAACCGGTTCCAGGTTCGGGTCTCTCAAAATGCGATGGCATCTTGGGAGATCCTGTGAAAGTGTGTCCTAGTCTGTGCAATGCTGTACCCTACGCTAATACTCAACTAGTGAATGGTAGCGTTCAAAACATTCACCAATGCAAAGACCAGGATTGTCAGGACAGGAGGAACAATAATAGCGGGTGTCACGCCTATATCCGCGCTTGCTGCAGACACGACATCTTTTTTGGGGGGTTTGTTGGGTAGGGGTACTCGGGAGGACATAAAAATGCCTCTCATGCAGCCGACTGCATTTGGTTGGGGATGTGAATGGGGGAAGTACGGGCGCTGCAGAAGCGGTGGGTTCCCAATTAGGATTGGCGAATGCAGCAGGAAGGGCACTATGGGCACGACGGGCCTGTGTTTGTCTTTTTGGTGGCAGCGGGACACTACTTGTGCTTGCCACCTCACCAGCTTGAACTGCACTTATGGGACTCGCCACGTCACCAAGTGTTACTGCAGTGCTGGTTTGACTACGACCGGGGTGTACTAGGCCACTGGCGCTTGCCAGTTCACCAAAACGCTACCAAAAAAACTGTTAGCGATCGCAGGGATCAGGCCTGACTCTGCGAACGCTGCAGTTATGCGTTTAGTGTTTTGTAAGTGACAGTGATCGATCGATACTGCACTTGGGTGGGCTGGGCCGGGCCGGGCGGAGGGGCAAAACGCAGGTGCTAGCAGGTATCTGGGCTGATCCCGCTAACACTGCGTTTTTGGGAACCCTAAACTGCTGGGGACGCCAGTATAGATCTGATCGGATCAGATATTGATCCGTTCAGATACTATACCACTAAGGGAGGTGTACGGTGCGTGCGTGCGTGGGTGTTAGCGGTACTGGCACTAACCTGACGCTGCCTGGGGCTGGTGCTTGCCAGTTCACCAAAACGCTACCAAAAAAACTGTTAGCGATCGCAGGGATCAGGCCTGACTCTGCGAACGCTGCAGTTATGCGTTTAGTGTTTTGTAAGTGACAGTGATCGATCGATACTGCACTTGGGTGGGCTGGGCTGGGCCGGGCGGAGGGGCAAAACGCAGGTGCTAGCAGGTATCTGGGCTGATCCCGCTAACACCGTGTTTTTGGGAACCCTAAACTGCTGGGGATGCTAGTATAGATCTGATCGGATCAGATATTGATCCGTTCAGATACTATACCACTAAGGGAGGCGTATGCTGCGTGCGTGGGTGTTAGCGGTACTGGCGCTAATCTGAGGGGCGACGCATATCACCGCCGGGCGATCAGGGGGCTAAACCTTTATTCGGTAATAAACGGCGGGTGCCCTGACACTATAAAAAATAAACGAACTAACCAGCGTCACCCGTAACACTTATACGGTGATCAGTGGTGAAAGGGTTAACTAGGGGGCAATCAAGGGGTTAAAACATTTATTAGATAGTATATGGGGGTCCCTGTCGCTATAAAACGCTGACGGCGAACCTAAATATTTACGTCCCTAACTAGCGTCACCAGTGACACTAATACAGCGATCAGAAAAATGATCGCTTAGTGACACTGGTGACGGGGGGTGATCAAGGGGTTAAAACTTTATTAGGGGGGGTTAGGGGGGTACCCTAGACCTACAGGTGGGTAACCCTATCTGTCCTAACACTTCTAACTGTCACAAACTGACACTATGCAGTAATCAGGAAAAAAAAAAAAAAACCTGCTTGGTGTCAGTTTGTGACAGGGGGGGGGGTGTGTGATTGGGGGGGATCGGGGGGCGATCGGGGGGGGGGATCGGGGTGTTTAGTGTGCCTGGCATGTTCTACTGTGTTGTGTAGTGTTGGTGCACTCACTCACATGTCTTCTCCCCTCGGCGCTGGAACGGAAACTCCCGAGCCGAGGAGAGATGACATCACATCCTCTGCCTCTGTGTACTATACAGAGGCAGGGGATGTTTCTCATTGGCTGGGAGCGATCGCGAGGGGGGGGCCACGATCGGATGGCCTCCCCCTCATCTTTGATCGCTGCCAGACAAAAGCCAACCGCCGCTGGCACCGGGGGGGGGGTCCGATCGGACCCCCCGCCCGCGGGAAGGCAATCACGTGCCATTCTGCTCACGTATATAGGCGTGAGGCGGTCGGCAAGTGGTTAAGCCAACCCGGCAACACTATGCTGTATAGTTACTTTCGGATACATCCTCCAACCGAGTCACCAGGCCCCTCTATAGACCAGCATGCTGCGTGATCCCTCCAAGATGGGTCCTCCCCTGGGATCTCCTCAGTTGTCCAGCTTCGTCACACAGGACCGACAGCTCAGGACCATTCCTCGGCCGCGGTGGTAGGCCCCAGACAAGCCTCTGGACCCACCCCTGCGCCGCAGTATCGTGGGCCTCCGGAACGGAGGACCACAAGGTAGCTCCTTAATGCATACCTGTCGGCCAGGAGGGCCAGCAGGTGGCTGGAAAACAAACCCCAAAAAATGGCATCTGTCCCATAAATACCCTCACCCAGAATGCAACTCGGAGGACCACCTCCACCGAGTTGTCTCCGGGACAGAAGAGCATCCACACGCTTCAACACGTTGCCTTTCCAACACTAACCAGTGATAACAGCGACACCCACTGGTCACAATGGAAACACACACAACGTCAGCCAAGCTGGAACAGAGGCAAACTTAACCTTCCTAACAAACAAGTTACTAAATTTACCTAACATGCGGTAGATTGAAAATCTACCAGCGCTACATACTCCCCCCACTACAATAGATGTTGTCCCCAACGTCTGTCCAAAAAAACAGTGACAATAACTCCCAAGCCTGAGAGTAAGCATTTGAGTTTCTTATAACTTTGGATAGACAGAGAGAGAGAAAGGGACAGTGAAAGACACTATAAGACTTATATCTATAAAATATTATGTTTACATCCGCAAACAAAACCACAGTATGATTGTACATAACCTCACTATCTAACTAGCTGAAAAGCCTACCAGCTTAATAAAAGATCCAATGATCCCTGAAAAGGAAACATAGTTAAACACACATGTATATCCTACACAACATTAGGAGCAAAGCCTCATTTAAAAATGAGACTCTCTTCCTATAACCTATATCAAAAAAAAATATATTCTTTAAGAGTCCATCCCTATACAAAATTCTTCTTCTCTTTTTTTTTTCATGAAACAAAATCCAGCTAACAAAAGGAAGTCCTTGGATTTAAACATTGAACAGAATATGTAGATCTTGACCACGCAGATCTCTTTACCCTAACGCTAACTAGCTAAATAACTTCAAAGTTCTTTTGTCCATAGTTACCAGTAAAACCGGGGATCTGGCAAAGTCAGTGTCTTTCCCTCTTTATCCACTGTGGTAATAAAATACACAACATTGTCCTTTCCCGGCCTGCAAATTACCACTTTGTTAGCATAGGTGTGCCGACCGAAATTCCAATGTTCAAAGCATCCGTTAAAACGTTCATTCATCTTAACCACTTCAGCCCCGGAAGGATTTACCCCCTTCCTGACCAGAGCACTTTTTACAATTTGGCACTGCGTCGCTTTAACTGCTAATTGCGCGGTCATGCAATGCTGTACCCAAACGAAATTTGCGTCCTTTTCTTCCCACAAATAGAGCTTTCTTTTGATGGTATTTGATCACCTCTGCCGTTTTTATTTTTTGCGCTATACACGGAAAAAGACCGAAAATTTTGAAAAAAAATGATATTTTCTACTTTTTGTTCTAAAAAAAATCCAATAAACTCAATTTTAGTCATACATTTAGGCCAAAATGTATTCGGCCACATGTCTTTGGTAAAAAAAATGTCAATAAGTGTATATTTATTGGTTTGCGCAAAAGTTATAGCGCCTACAAACTAGGGTACATTTTCTGGAATTTACACAGCCTTTAATTTATGACTGCCTATGTCGTTTCTTGAGGTGCTAAAATGGCAGGGCAGTACAAAACCCCCACAAATGACCCCATTTTGGAAAGTAGACACCCCAAGGAAATTGCTGAGAGGCATGTTGAGCCCATTGAATATTCATTTTTTTTGTCCCAAGTGATTGAATAATGACTAAATAAAAAAAAAAAAAAAATTACAAAAAGTTGTCACTAAATGATATATTGCTCACACAGGCCATGGGCATATGTGGAATTGCACCCCAAAATACATTTAGCTGCTTCTCCTGAGTATGGGGATACCACATGTGTGGGACTTTTTGGGAGCCTAGCCGCGTACGGGGCCGCGAAAACCAATCACTGCCTTCAGGATTTCTAAGGGCATAAATTTTTGATTTTACTCCTCACTACCTATCACAGTTTTGAAGGCCATAAAATGCCCAGATGGCATAAAACTCCCCCAAATGACCCCATTTTGGAAAGTAGACACCCCAAGCTATTTGCTGAGAGGCATGGTGAGTATTTTGCAGCTCTCATTTGTTTTTGAAAATAAAGAAAGACGAGAAAAAAAAATTTTTTTTTTCTTTTTTCCATTTTCAAAACTTTGTGACAAAAAGTGAGGTCTGCAAAATACTCACTATACCTCTCAGCAAATAGCTTGGGGTGTTTACTTTCCAAAATGGGGTCATTTGGGGGGGGGGGGTTTGCCACCTGGGCATTCCATGGCCTCCGAAACTGTGATAGGCAGTGAAGAGTGAAATCAAAAATTTACGGCCTTAGAAAGCCTGCTTGGTTTTCGGGGTCCCGTACGCGGCTAGGCTCCCAAAAAGTCTCACACATGTGGTATCCCCGTACTCAGGAGAAGCAACAGAATGTATTTTGGGGTGTAATTTCACATATTCCCATGGCATGTTTGAGCAATATATCATTTAGGGACAACTTTGCGCAAAAAAAAATAAAAAAAATAAAAAATTGTCTCTTTCCCGCAACTTGTGTCACAATATAAAATATTCCATGGACTCGACATGCCTCTCAGCAAATAGCTTGGGGTGTCTACTTTCCAAAATGGGGTCATTTGGAGGGGTTTTGAACTGTCCTGGCATTTTATGCACAACATTTAGAAGCTTATGTCACACATCACCCACTCTTCTAACCACTTGAAGACAAAGCCCTTTCTGACACTTTTTGATTACATAAAAAAATAATTTTTTTTTGCAAGAAAATTACTTTGAACCCCCAAACATTATATATTTTTTTAAAGCAAATGCCCTACAGATTAAAATGGTGGGTGTTTCATTTTTTTTTTCACACAGTATTTGCGCAGCGATTTTTCAAACGCATTTTTTGGGGAAAAAACACACTTTTTTTAAATTTTAATGCACTAAAACACACTATATTGCCCAAATGTTTGATGAAATAAAAAAGATGATCTTAGGCCGAGTACATGGATACCAAACATGACATGCTTTAAAATTGCGCACAAACGTGCAGTGGCGACAAACTAAATACATTTTTAAAAGCCTTTAAAAGCCTTTACAGGTTACCACTTTAGATTTACAGAGGAGGTCTACTGCTAAAATTACTGCCCTCGATCTGACGTTCGCGGTGATACCTCACATGCATGGTGCAATTGCTGTTTACATTTGACGCCAGACCGACGCTTGCGTTCGCCTTAGTGCGAGAGCAGGGGGGACAGGGGTGCTTTTTTTTTTTTTTTTTTTTTTTCTTTATTATTCTTATTTTTTTTTATCTTACTTTTAAACTGTTCCTTTCATTTTTTTTTTTTTAATCATTTTTATTGTTATCTCAGGGAATGTAAATATCCCCTATCATAGCAATAGGTAGTGACAGGTACTCTTTTTTGAAAAAATTGGGGTCTATCAGACCCTAGATTTCTCCTCTGCCCTCAAAGCATCAGACCACACCAAGCTCGGTGTGATAAAATGCTTTCCCAATTTCCCAATGGCGCTGTTTACATCCGGCGAAATCTAAGTCATAAAATGCTCGTAGCTTCCGGTTTCTTAGGCCATAGAGATGTTTGGAGCCACTCTAGTCTCTGATCAGCTCTATGGTCAGCTGGCTGAATCACCGGCTGCATTTTCAGGTTCCCTGTTGAGACAGGAGAGCCAGAGAAAAACACGGAAGACGTTGGGGGGGGGCATTCCCTCCCATGGCTTGTAAAAGCAGTCTAGAGGCTAATTAGCCACTAGGATTGCTTTTACATGAAAGCCGACCGCTGGCTGAAAAGAATGATACCAAGATGATACCTAAACCTGCAGGCATCATTCTGGTATAACCACTCAAAGTCGTGAATGGCGTACCTGAAGACAATAAAGCACAGTAAACGGTAAAGTATAAAAAATTGCATACCTGAAAAGCAAACATGATAAAACATAACAACAATAAAACATTGCAGAATAGAATACAGTAAAAAAAGAGCAGAACAATAGAGAGAATAGAGAGAGAGAGAAAAATAAACCGACAACTATTTTTTTTTATTTTATATTTTTGTATGTGTTTTTTTTTTTACACTTTTTTTGTAACTGTAACTTTTATAACTGTACCCGGTTCCAGGTTCGGGTCTCTCAAAATGCGATGGCATCTTGGGAGACCCTGTGAAAGTGTGCCTAGTCTGTGGAATGCTGTACCCTACGCTAATACTCAACTAGTGAATGGTAGCGTTCAAAACATTCACCAATGCAAAGACCAGGATTGTCAGGACAGGAGGGACAATAATAGCGGGTGTCACGCCTATATTCGCGCTTGCTGCAGACACAACATCTTTTTTGGGGGGGTTCGTTGGGTGGGGGTACTCGGGAGGACATAAAGAAAATGCCTCTCATGCAGCCGACTGCATTTGGTTGGGGATGTGAATGGGGGAAGTACGGGCGCTGCAGAAGCGGTGGGTTCCCAATTAGGATTGGCGAATGCAGCAGGAAGGGCACTATGGGCACGACGGGCCTGTGTTTGTCTTTTTGGTGGCAGCGGGACACTACTTGTGCTTGCCACCTCACCAGCTTGAACTGCACTTATGGGACTCGCCACGTCACCAAGTGTTACTGCAGTGCTGGTTTGACTACGACCAGGGTATACTAGGCAGCTGGTGCTTGCCAGTTCACCAAAACGCTACCAAAAAAACTGTTAGCGATCGCAGGGATCAGGCCTGACTCTTTAGTTTAGTGTTTTGTAAGTGACAGTGATGGATCGATACTGCACTTGGGTGGGCTGGGCCGGGCCGGGCGGAGGGGCAAAACGCAGGTGCTAGCAGGTATCTGGCTGATCCCGCTAACACTGCGTTTTTGGGAACCCTAAACTGCTGGGGACGCTAGTATAGATCTGATCGGATCAGATATTGATCCGATCAGATACTATACCACTAAGGGAGGTGTACGGTGCGTGCGTGGGTGTTAGCGGTACTGGCGCTAACCTGACGCTGCCTGGGGCTGGTGCTTGCCAGTTCACCAAAACGCTACCAAGAAAACTGTTAGCGATCGCAGGGATCAGGCCTGACTCTGAACGCTTCAGTTATGCGTTTAGTGTTTTGTAAGTGACAGTGATCGATCGATACTGCACTTGGGTGGGCTGGGCGGAGGGGAAAAACGCAGGTGCTAGCAGGTATCTGGGCTGATCCCGCTAACACTGCGTTTTTGGGAACCCTAAACTGCTGGGGACGCTAGTATAGATCTGATTGGATCAGATATTGATCCGTACAGATACTATACCACTAAGGGAGGCGTATGCTGCGTGCGTGGGTGTTAGTGGTACTGGCGCTAATCTGACGCTGCCTGGGGCGACGCATATCACCGCCGGGCGATCAGGGGGCTAAACCTTTATTCGGTAATAAACGGCGGGTGCCCTGACACTATAAAAAATAAACAAACTAACCAGCGTCACCCGTAACAGTTATATGGTGATCAGTGGTGAAAGGGTTAACTAGGGGGCAATCAAGGGGTTAAAACATTTATTAGGTAGTATATGGGGGTCCCTGTCGCTATAAAACGCTGACGGCGAACCTAAATACTTACGTCCCTAACTAGCGTCACCAGCGACACTAATACAGCGATCAGAAAAATGATCGCTTAGTGACACTGGTGACAGGGGGTGATCAAGGGGTTAAAACTTTATTAGGGGGGGTTAGTGGGGTACCCTAGACCTAAAGGGGGTAATACTAACTGTCCCAACACTGTAACTGTCACAAACTGACACTATGCAGTAATCAGAAAAAAAAAAAAAATTAAAAAAAAAAAACCTGCTTGGTGTCAGTTTGTGACAGGGGGGGGGTGATTGGGGGGGGATCGGGGGGTGATCGGGGGGGGGGGGAATCGGGGTGTTTTGTATGCCTGGCATGTTCTACTGTGTTGTGTTGTGTTTGTGCACTTACATTCCAGTCTTCTCTCCTCGGCCCGGAACGGAAAATACCGAGCCGAGGAGAGATGACATAATTTCCTCTGCCTCTGTGTACAATACAGAGGCAGGGAAATGATCCCATTGGCTGGGAGCGATCGCGAGGGGGGGGCCACGAATGGATGGCCTCCCCCTCACCACCGATCGCAGGGGAACATTTGCCGACCGCCGCAGGCACGGGGGGGGGGTCCGATCGGACCCCCCACCCGCGGGCAGGCAGGGACGTACAGGTAAGCCCTTTTGCCTGCCCGTGCCGCCCTGTCGACGTACATCTGTGTGCGGCGGTCGGCAAGTGGTTAACAGAACATCCAATCTTTCTGAAGGGCTTAGGTACAGACAAATAGTCCCAAACAGCTTCACTGTACCAAAGTTCCCGATTATTTTCAATCTCCTGCATGATATCCCGGGGCACATAGGGCAACTCCAAACCATACTCCGCTGCCACACGCTTGTTCAATTTCCTCTGTAAGCAAGCAAGTTTTGGCAAAGATCTGTCTCTCCCCATACCAGGCGGTATACAGGAATCCAATGATTTGCTCACCATAGACCCAGCCGGTGTCTGCAGTGAGCTAGCAACTTTTGGCACAGTCCCATCAATAATACTGTGTGGCTCCACACAGGGTGACGTCTTCCCAGAACTCAGGGCTGTCCATTCAGGGAAAGTCATAGTGGAGGCAACATCCTCACTCTGTGACCACAATAACTCTTATGACATAGTCTCAAATAGGTCATCATCACCGGAAAGATCTGACATGGATTCTATTTCCGAATCTCCCAACTCTTCTGCTGGCAAATATTTATTTACAGTCCCGGACACATTCTCCAAAAGTGGCTTACCCGTTCCTGACGTGGACTCTGGTAGCTCCGATCCAGGTAACCTCTGGGGTAGGCCTCGACCACGGCTGCGGGAAGCCTTTACATAGCCCACCTTCCTTTGAGTAGGCACAACAGGAGTAGGCGTAGTGGACTCAGAAACCAAAGTAATGTCCTCTGATGAGACAACAGCAGCAGTGTCTCCTTCTGGAACATTGTCAGTAACGACAGGCAAAGTGGCAGCCTGTCGCTCTCTCTCTGTAGCGATAGCAGCTTCTACTGTGGCGATACCTGTTGCCCAATCCATCCGATAAGCACGTGGCGACGTGGTAGGTTGCTCCACCACAAACAAGTACTCTCCACATTGCGGACATAGGCCAAATGGACGAATATGCACGGCCAATCCTTTGCATCGATGGCAGATCATGCCCAATCCCTCAACATCTCCTGAGGTATACAGGACAAACCTCCTTAATGCATACCTGTCGGCCAGGAGGGCCAGCAGGTGGCTGGAAAACGAACCCCAAAAAATGGCATCTGTCCCATAAATACCCTCGCCCAGAATGCAACTCGGAGGACCACCTCCACCGAGTTGTCTCTGGGACAGAAGAGCATCCATACGCTTCAACACATTGCCTTTCCAACACTAACCAGTGATAACAGCGACACCCACCGGTCAACACGGAAACACACACAACGTCAGCCAAGCTGGAACAGAGGCAAACTTAACCTTCCTAACGAACAAGTTACGAAATTTACCTAACATGCGGTAGATTGCAAATCTACCAGCGCTACAGGTGCACCACTATTAAAATATGAAGAGGTAAACCTTCAGATTTTTGCTGATCTTTCTCCTAGAACATTGGAAAGGAGACACCTGAAACCACTCTTGGATCATATGCGTACGCATAACATACAATACAATACAATTGGGGCTTCCTAGCCTGTCTGGTAGGCAGGAAAAATGGACGCACTAAATTAAGATTTCCGGAGGAATTACAGGATTTCTGTAAAAAGCTAGAGTTGCCAATGATGGACATCCCCGGCTGGTTGAACATAAGGAAAGAAGGAGACGCCGTCACACAGCGGGAGCCTCTCTCCATGCCAGCATGGGTGAAGAGCGGCCCGGAGAAGAAAATGAAGAAGAGAAGAAGAGAAGAAAAGAAGAAGAGAAGAGCGGGAGCCTCCCCCCATGCCATGGGTGCGGAGCGGCCCGAGGAGAAGAAGATAGAAGACGCCGCGGAGGAGATGCTGGACGAGAACGCCGGAGGAAGAACCAGAAGAGCCAGAAGAATCAGAAGAACCAGAAGATGAAGGAAGATAGAAGAAAGAAGAAGCATTTAAATAAAGGAATTGTCAAAAACTGTCTCTTGTTATTTTTAACATTTTTGACAGTTTTTTAGTGAAATGGTAGGGGTAAGTACCCCCTTACCATTTCACACGGGGGGGGGGCCGGGATCTGGGGGTCCCCTTGTTAAAGGGGGCTTCCAGATTCCGATAAGCCCCCCGCCCGCAGACCCCCACAACCACCGGCCAGGGTTGTGGGGATGAGGCCCTTGTCCTCATCAACATGGGGACATGGTGTTTTGGGGGGCTACCCCAAAGCACCCTCCCAATGTTGAGGGCATGTGGCCTGGTATGGTTCAGGAGGGGGGGCGCACTCTCGTCCCCCCCTCTTTTCCTGCGGCCTGCCAGGTTGCGTGCTCGGATAAGGGTCTGGTATGGATTTTTGGGGGACCCCACGCCGTTTTTTTTTTTTGGCGCGGGGTTCCCCTTAAAATCCATACCAGACCTGAAGGGTCTGGTATGGAATTTAGGGGGAACCCCACGTCATTTTTTTTAAAAAATTTGGCCGGGGTTCCCCTTAATATCCATACCAGACCTGAAGGGCCTGGTATGGAATTTAGGGGGACTCCCACGTCATTTTTTTTTTTAATTTTGGTTCGGGGTTCCCCATTGGGGAATTTCCATGCCGTTTTTATCAATGAACTTTTATGTGTATTGTCGGCAATGCAATAGCCGCGGGTAGGTTTAAATGGGTTTTTTTTTTTCTTCAAAATGTCATTTTGCTGTCAGACTGTTCTAAACACAGGAAACATGCACCCCTTTACAGGCATACTATAGACACCCCCCCAGGTACGAAATTTAAAGGGATATTGCACTTTTATTGTTTGACTTTAAGCATTAATAAAATCACTGCTCCTGAAAAAACGGCCGTTTTTAAAACTTTTTTTTGCATTGATCCATGTCCCCTGGGGCAGGACCCAGGTCCCCAAACACTTTTTATGACAATAACTTGCATATAAGCCTTTAAAATTAGCACTTTTGATTTCTCCCATAGACTTTTAAAGGGTGTTCCGCGGCATTCGAATTTGCCGCGAACACCCCAAATTGTTCGCTGTTTGGCGAACTTGCGAACAGCCAATGTTCGAGTCGAACATGAGTTTGACTCGAACTCGAAGCTCATTCCTAGTGAGGAATAATGAAGATAGATATCACACTAGGATTAGAAAGGTAAAAGTAGGGGAAGGATAGTAATTCTGTAAACAAGACAGAGGGGAAATCTAGAGCTCTAGACCTTCTTGCTCTGAAAGGGAGGATAAGGCCCTTGTGGGCGCTTAGGTAGAGTTCCACCCTGGCTTTAGGAGGAGACAGGTAGAGAAGATCTAAGTAACTGTCTATCCGATGACCAGGGATAGGTCAAACCCTAATGCTCTAAAATAGTAGCATTAGGGAAGGGAGGGGGGGTAAGTTGGGGGGAATGTGGCAAGTTGGGTGGGAAGAAGGTGGGAAAGGGAAAATAATAGATTTTACCAAAGGCACGGAAGTCACATTACCTCTAGTCCCCTCTTTGTCCCCCCAGGTTATTCCCCACCCACTCTAATGCCCTGTACACACGGTCGGACATTGATCGGACATTCCGACAACAAAATCCATGGATTTTTTCTGACAGATGTTGGCTCAAATATGTCTTGCATACACACGGTCGCACAAAGTTGTCGGAAAATCTGATCGTTCTGAATGCGGTGACGTAAAACACGTACGTCGGGACTATAAATGGGGCAGTAGCCAATAGCTTTCTGTCGTAGAAAGATGGCTGTATGCTATGCACACAGCCATATCTCCTGTGCTAATAAGCACCCATTTTCGTCTTAATGATATACCGTACCTTTTGATCGCACGTTTCGCCTCTGGTTCCCCATTCCCCAGTAAACAGACATCAACACATTCTTATGTTCTCATCTCAGCATCTCTGGCTGGCCCTCAGCCGTGAGTCTGCTTTTATTTACATACCAACAGCCAAACGCCTCCTACAAAGTTTGTGACCTCACTGGAAATTAACAATACAGAGGAAATGACCATATAAGGATGCAACAGGATGTGGCAATACAGAAAAATGCAACAACCAATGAACAATGACTACAGGAGTCTTTATGGGTGTGTCTGAGCAGAGACAGGGTGCATGCATGCTTTTAGAAGCCACATGGCTTTCAAACATTGACTCTGTCTCCAACCAGAACAACCCAAAAGACTCCCGTACTTCCGTTGATAGAAATCCCTATTATACATTGTTCCAGAGAACAATGTATACCTGGATTATTCTACTGTCTTTGTGGACTAGAGATTATCGGCAGGCGTACACTCACTGGGCCACAAATATGTTGATCAGGCACACAAGGGCAACATGAGCGCACACTCATTAAACCGTTAAGGTCTTTGCAGAGCGAACACACCCCCACCAGACGATCGTTCTGTGCATCGCACAGGGGCCCTTAGCTGGCGAACATGTCCCCACTCCACAAACATTTCTCTACAACCCCAAAGAGCTTTTCACTACCAAACGGATCTCAACCAGCGTCAGTCTGCCCCAGTCAGCTCTTTAGAGCGGGCTGCGAGAGAACGAACACTGGAAGACTTATGACAATACTTTAAAATACATCTTCATAAAATTTTCCACAACAGTCCCTCCTCTTGTCATATGATCCCATGTGATTAATCCTGATCTTCTTCTTAGTCCATAACTCTGTTCTTCAGGAGGGATGACATGGTGAGCTGTAGTAATCGCTGGTCGGTCTGGGATCCTCTGTGTCTTGTACGTGGGTTGGGCTTTGAGGCATCTCATCAGGGGAGATGTGGTCATCTGCTCAGGCTCTGGTCACGCGTCCAATCAGGCAACAGGAGCACCTCATCATGGCATATAGAAGGAATAGAAACAAAAACAACATGAGTATATATACCCCTACTCCCTTCAACTATAATCCGCTGCAAAATAAAAAAAGGATTCCAACCTTCACTAGCTATAGCTCTGGTTTCAACAGTTTAAATGAACATCCCATCCACAATGGATGAGAATTGTTCAATCGTATCATAAGCTCAACCCCCCCCCCCCCACTGTGTGCAAGCAATTCCCTTCCTGCTGTCCCTGCCATTCTTACCTTCTCTTGCGCCATCAGATCCTCACGATCGGCCGCGACATAAGATGCTGGGACGAGTTTCACCAGCACACATGAACCTCTTGCCTTAGGGGAATTACCTTTATAAGCTGTAGATCTGCATTAATACCAAACTACAGTTGAAGCACACCTGTGGGCTACCTAGTTATCCCGATACAAAAGCTGGCAAGAACCAGAGCTATTGTTAAAATTATAATTAATTTTACCCTCTAGAAATATTTTGTTAAGTTCTATTGACAAGTGTCTGTTTGGATTTTACTAGTTTGTCAAAACTCCTCACACCAATATGAACATCCTATATATCATGTGCCGCTGTCATCGCTGGGGCACTAGTAGACCCAACCATGTGTCCTGTTCGCTTTCTTAGCTAATTGGAAAATACACTTTAAAAATATAAATAAACAAAGATACTCCTCTACTCTTTGTCCTCTTCTTGCAGTGGTTGGCGTGGTCTCATCCCTCAAGCTTCTTTACAATGACCCAGTCACCTGGTTGGAAAGAATGTAAACTGGTTATTGTGTCAGGGTCCAGGAGGGACTCGTGAACCCTGTGGTGGACCTTTTGAAGTTCATGTTACAGTGATTGCACCTACCCCATCAGCTGAGAATGTAGGTGACAGCTAATGAGGAAAGTACAACTCTGGTTTTGGTTGACCTTCAAACAAACCTCATATGACAATAACCCAGACATCGGGACTGTGGTCACTGCATAACCTGTGCGTGGCTTACCATCTGGGGTGTAATACCTGGAACCAGTGACAAAAAGGTTCTTAGCATCTGGGATGGGAGCCTACCTCACCAGACTGCTGCTTGCTGATTCAAATTTCATCAAAGAAAGACAGTCTTGGCACAAACTTGGTTAGAATTAGAGCGGTTAGTATTATTGGTTTGAAAATTTGTCATTCTCACCACTTTCATCCTCCCCTTTTCTTCCTCCTCATTACAAACTGGAGGAAGACATGCAGGGTTTAGAAGGGTGCAGAAAAAAAACAAAAAAACTGTGAAACAGCCTATGACACTTTTACCTTCTTATACACCTGCTTTCTATGTACGTAAACTCCTTGGACCTGAAAAGATACTTATAAACAAAGGTTATTACTCTATCCTTCAAAGAATGGTAAACAATACAACATTTGTGTACATTGGTAAATTGTCACTGACATTCCACAAAACCGACATTAACCACTTGCTTACTGGGCACTTAAACCCCCCTCCTGCCCAGACCAATTTTGAGCTTCCAGCGCTGTCGCACTTTGAATGACAATTGCGCGGTCATACAACACTGTACCCAAATGAAATTTTTATCATTTTTTTCCCACAAATAGAGCTTTCTTTTGGTGGTATTTAATCACAGCTGGGGTTTTTATTTTTTGCTAAACAAACAAAAAAAGATGGAAAATTTTGAAAAAAAAAAAAATCATGTTTAATAGTTTGTTATAAAATTTTGCAAACAGGTAATTTTTCTCCTTCATTGATATGCACTGATGAGGCGGCACTGGTGGGCACTGATAGGCTGCACTGATGGGCACGGATAGGCACAGATAAGGCGGCACTGATAGGCACAGTTAAGGCGGCACTGATAGGCACAGTTAAGGCGGCACTGATAGGCACAGTTAAGGCAGCACTGATGGGGACAGTTAAGGCGGTACTGATGGGCACAGATAAGGCGGCACTGATGGCCACAGATGGGCGGCACGGATAGGTGGCACAGATAGGTGGCACAGATAGGTGGCACAGATAGGTGGCACAGATAGGTGGCACTGATGGGGGCACTGATGGGGGGGGCACTGATGGGGGGCACTGATGGGGGGCACTGATGGGTGGCACTGATGGGCAGTGATGGGTGGCACTGATGGGCACTTATGGGCACTGGTAGGTGACACTGATGGGCACTGATAGGTTGCACTGATGTGGGTGCTGATGGGTGGCACTAATGTGGGTGCTGATGGGTGGCACTGATGTGGGTGCTGATGGGTGGCACTGTGGGCACTGATGGGTGGCACTGTGGGCACTGATGGGTGGCACTGTGGGCACTGATGGGTGGCGCTGATTGATGGCACTGTGGGCACTGATGGGTTAATATGGTGGGCACTGGTAGGCAGCACTGCTGCCTATTGCTTTTTGTTATAAGATCGCCGTGATCGGGACTGATGTCCCGATCACGGCCGCCGGTGATCGGGTTTTTTTTTCCTCCTCACGCTGTCAGCGCGAGGAGGAAAAATAGCCGATTACCGGCTCTGTTTACATCACATGATCAGCTGTCATTGGCTGACAGCTGATCATGTGGTAAGGGGTTGGGACCAACCCCTTACTCTGATCTGTGATCAGGCGAGTCTCATAGACTCGCTGATCACCGAGCGCGCCGCGCGCGCCCTGCAGGGGGCGCGCAGGCCGCTCGTGCACGGGACGACGTCAATGGACGTCGTCCCGGCAATTTAGATCCGCGCTGTTGCCGTCATTTGGCAATGGCCCGGATCTGAAGCAGTTAACTAAACCCTCTGTAAATCTTACTTTCACGTTTTTACTAAAATACAACAGCCGCGACACGTAAGAGGGCTGTCGCGGTAGGTTCAAACATGTTACTACATACAAACATTGAGAAGACTAAAACACGAGACAAACATTTAGATACAAATGTGGGGGAGATATTTCATAGTTCCCAAAAACGAAAATGTAAGAATAAAAACGACCAGATGGAATGCTGCCTTCACTCTTTTAGCGATAGAAAAAGAATACAATTTGAAGAGCACGAGAGCATCTCGAAATATTTGCATGAACCCGCCACACAAAGTTCAAAAACAGGCCTGTATATTTTTAATCACACAAACGTGTACTACGCATCCATCAACTCACTCAACATTACAGATTTCTGAAGCCACAGCTGAACTACTTCCAAGGTATTTTTATTCTGGGGTCCAATACCTTCAGACATCAAAAGTACCTTCCACAGGAATACACCTTGCTGTACCCTTTGACCATATCTGCCAATCTTTAAGGGGTCTAATGGCCTTAGCCCCATACTCAGATCTCATGTGCAGTGCAGATGTTTGACTGGTGTGGAGCCTCATTTTTTTCCTCCAACGCATGGACCAACATTACCCATGACGATCCAAATCGCTTATGACGGTCCCTGCGTCCAGGGCACCCTTGCACTAGTTTTTGGATCAGTACTGCTTAGTGACTATTTTTACAGTACTGGCACCCGGCGTTCTCTGATTATTTTACACGGCCTCCCGGTGTGCTAGCGTACTAATCCTCACATTTACATGCTCTACAACCGGTTATCGGCAGCCCTATAAATGTGTTGTCAGAAAAACTACAAAGCACCATGAAATCCTTCACTATTCAAAACAATATTATGGCCTTTTCTACCTAGATATTACAACAATAACGTGGATGCCTCCTGTTTGCCCTCTACCCAAAACTGTATTACAGTATAAAACTAAAAAGACAACTGGAATTTAGTGTTTCCAATGTCCTTCCAAGCACAAATCTCATTTGCTTGTGTCATAGGACCCCAAGCTCCCCCCACCAACTTCCTGTGGATACATAAAATGCTGAAAAGAACTTCCTGTTGCATGCCCAGCTCTATAAACCCCTCAAACTGGTTTATTTACATAACAATGTACAGGAAAAGGGAGGGGGGGGGGTAAGCTTAGCTTCAAATACTGCAGGCTATACAATACAACCCTCAGCTAAAGACACAAAAACACACAAAAAAATAAAAATTAAACACACACTGCTAAAAGTACAACAACTTCACAGTTAAAGCTAGTCTTGTTATCCATTGAAATTCAGTGCAAAGTAGAGGTTTCACTCAAAACCAATATTCAATACAGAAAATGCAATAGCTTCCCTTAAAAGTATGTAAAAAGTACAAAAAAGAATTCACTTAAAAGGAAATGGTGCCTAGAGAGAAGGTGGCAGCCCAAACCACATGGCTACACACAGACACAAAGGAAATTGGAGCAGCTTCCAAACAGGTCCTCAAAATGGCCGCCAATCCACATGGTGACTATAACAAAAGCCAGACCACAACAAAATGAGACATTTTCCCGCAAAAACTGAAATCCAATATAAAGTTGGCCACTCTTTTACTGCAAAGTTAACAAAAAGTACAAACACAGCTCACCTACAATAGCTTACATTCGCTTAAAAGAAAACAGAAATGATGCCTAGAAACAAGATGGTGGCTCATGTCTCACGGTTTCACACACAAAGGAATTGAAAATGGCTGACCGTAGCCACATGGCAGACAACAACAAAAGGAAATGGCAGACAAAAACCAGGCCACAACAAAATGGCCCATTTTCCTGCAAAAATCAACATTTCTCCCCACAAAATTACACATTTGAGATACTAAATGAACACCTACAAACATTTAAAAGTGTTAGAAGTTACGAAAAAGCACAACTTAAAACAAAATGGTGGATGAAATCTGGACCATAGCAAGATGGCCAATGACAAAAAGACCACACTAAAACGCAAGCACATGAAATGCAATTGTTGAACACTTAGACCATAATACAAACACTTTAGGAACAGTTCTACTGAAAAGTATGTAATCTCACTGCACAATTGAGAATGCACACTTAGGAACCCATGCTATCCAATGAAATAACAAAGCCACATAAACCACAATCACATGCCCTCTTTTCTCAAACAAAGTTCACATCAGCTTTCACAGGAACAAGACATTATGAGACACAAACAGCGATGCTTGCATGTTCTTTTCATCTCAAAACAAAACCTTTCTATTGTCCACAGGGAGTAGCCAACTTTCACCATTGTAAATGATGGGTCAGCTATGCTTGGCCGCCCCTCACCCAAGCTGCATGGCCACTTGAAAATGCAGCAGCCATCTTCAAACCAAAAGCTTTTCTAAACAACCATCAAAGTCCACTAACCATCTGTGTCTTGAGACAATTAAACACTCTACAAGACTCATGCAATCTACTTGTCCCATACATAAGTAATAATTACAATTCATCCATTTCTCACATGCATTACAAACTTGTTACACAGCATCAGTCACACACACATTGCAGGCTGCAAATAATCCCAATTCATACATTTCTAATTCTCATATACTTATTACACAACATACAGTTACTTACACAAACATTCAAGCTTGCAAATACAAATCATCCACACACACACACAAGCACACACACACGCAGGCACACATCAGGCATACGATCAAACTTCCAGCATTATTTCAAAAAGACAAAAAATCAGTTCTTTCGCAGAGCAGAGGCTCCCCAACACATTGGAAATAGATGTCCTGGGATCTGTTCTCCCCCCTTTCTTGCCGATGTGGAGGGGGGCTCTGTCTGCTCCATAAGGACCTTGCTCGCCATCTGTCATAGAAAGATGACTGTATGCTATGCACACAGCCATATCTGCTATGCTAATAAGGAACCCATTTTTGTCTTAATGATATACCGTACCTTTCGCACGTCTCGCCTCTGGTTCCCCATTCCCCAGTAAACAGACATCAACACTTTCTTACGTTCTCATCTCAGCATCTCTGGCTGGCCCTCAGCTGCGAGTCTGCTTTTATTTACATGTAGTGGTCATAATATATGTATAACTCAAGGTAATGTTATATCTTATCATCTGGCGCCATCTAGCGGCCAAAATATAAAAGTACTGCATCTTTATTTCTTTTATTGTTTAGAATTTTGACATGGAAGTATTTTGTTTGTTTACATTGGGACATTAACTTGACCTACCCACAATGCTCAGTAATTCCCACAAACCTCAGGGAGCAGAACTGCATTGTGGGAAGATTATAAAAGGTCTGAGAGCGGCCATCTTAGCTCTCTTGGACACGCATAGCCAGCCTGGGAGGATCTGTGTGAAGTCTCCAGCACAGCGCGGCCTACCTCCACGGAACAGCGATCCGAGCAGAGGCGCTGGACTGGCGGCGGGGCAAGACTGGAATGGAGCCAGAGGAGCCTGTCAGAGTCATCTGGGAGTCCCGGAGTGTCTCATGGTGTGGAGCGGAGCATCACAGCAGTGCCAGCCGGAGACAGAACCATATGCCCCGGAACGGAGTTTTCTGACGACGCTGTCCTGGTTGGGTGAGAGGGCTGTTGCTCACAAGTTTCTTGATGCACTTTATTACATCCGTCTACACAAGACAGAGTTGCTGGGACCCATAGTCCCACAAGCAAAGTCAAGAGAATTTAGAAATGAGTCCCTGGCATCAAAGTTAGTTATAGTGCACCAGAACCTCACTGTCACATTTTCAGTCTACTTTGATCAGGAGTCACTAACCCTTTGGATTACAAATCTATTTTGTTTGCTAGCAGAAGAAAAGAAGATAAAGAAGGACTGTTTAGTAAAACACAAGGCCTTGTGTCCTTACTATATTGGGGTAGTGTGATACTAAAGGAGGGAGCTCCCTAGTGTTGTATTATACTTAATCACTTAATCAAGTCAACATTTGATTTAGTATAGCATTAAGTGCTCAGGAAATAGGACAGTGCTCATAGTGAGATACATTCACTCTGACGGTTATCCTATTTACTTTGCTATACTTCTCATATATTATTTCAGACATTTTATACCTGTATTGTACCTTCGTAATATAAAGTTTAGTTGTCTGTCAGACTATGTTGGTCTGACAGTACAACCATTGTAGTTTAACCCTTTCTAATACAACTACAGTAAATAAGGTTATTATTCAAGTATAACTGTGTGAGTGTTGTTTTTCTCTTCATCACCAGCCAAGAGGAGGGTAAGGTAACTACAGACAGGTATATTATATTTAGTATTGTCAACTTGCTTTATAATTTCGTTTTGACTGCACACTATTACACCACAGCTGTGTCAGGGGGACTGAGATATTCAGAGGGGAAAGCAGACTACAGGTCCAAATAAATCAGCAGCTCCTTCGGGGGTCAGTGCTACATACATATCAACAGGAAGTCCCAACTTGAGGGTTGTGCCTCCAACAGCCAGATGCCTCCTACAAAGTTTGTGACCTCACAGGAAATGAACAATACAGAGCAAATGACCATATAAGGATGTAACAGGATGTGACAATACAGAAAAATGCAACAACCAATGAACAATGACTACAGGAGTCTTATAGGTGTGTCTGAGCAGAGACAGGGTGCATGCATGCTTTTAGAAGCCACGTGGCTTTCAAACATTGACTCTGTCTCCAACCAGAACAACCCAAAAGACTCCCGTACTTCCGTTGATAGAAATCCCTATTATACATTGTTCTCTGGAACAATGTATACCTGGATTATTCTACTGTCTTTGTGGATGAGAGATTATCGGCAGGTGTACACTCACTGGGCCACAAATATGTTGATCAGGCACACAGGGGCAACATGAGCGCACACTCGTTAAACCAATAATGTCTTTGCAGAGCGAACACACCCCCACCAGACGATCGTTCTGTGCATTGCACAGGGGCCCTTAGCTGGCAAACATGTCCCCACTCCACAAACATTTATCTACATACCCAAAGAGCTTTTCACTACCAAACGGATCTCAACCAGCGTCAGTCTGCCCCAGTCAGCTCTTTAGAGCGGGCTGCGAGAGAACGAACACTGGGAGACAATACTTTAAAATACATCTTCATTAAATTTTCCACAACATTTCGTCTCTTAATTTATTCTGAGCATGCGTGGCACTTTGTGCGTCGGATTTGTGTACACACGATCGGAATTTCCGACAACGGATTTTGTTGTCGAAAAATTTTATGGCAAGCTCTCAAACTTTGTGTGTCGGAAATTCCTATGGAAAATGTGTGATGGAGCCTACACACGGTCAGAATTTCCGACAACGAGGTCCTATCACACATTTTCCATCGGAAAATCTTATCGTGTGTACAGGGCATAATACAAAATATCTTTCCAGCCTCTGGGCCCGTCTAGAGACGAGAACAAATGAGGGGAAATGTGGAGGAGGGGGGAAAGGAGAGGGAAAGACAATATGACATTACATTTTTTAACTTATAATGTAAGAGGAGACACACATATCACATGATGTAAATATTAAACTATACTCAAAACACCAACCGATATGGTATTATGGAGACCCTACAATGAAAAGAGCAAAGGGGGTAGCAAGAGGATTTGCAAAAGATGTAAAGTTCTCTTTAGAAGAGAGGATGGTAGACCCTGAAGGACGATATATGTTTTTGAAGGGAAGGCTGCAGGGGGCACAGTGTACCTTGGCTAAAAAGGGATGAGCCGAACACCCCCGGTTCGGCTCGCACCAGAACATGCGAACAGACAAAAAAATTTGTGCGAACATGCAAACACCATTAAATTAAAATGGGACACGAATGTGAAAAATCAAAAGTGTTCATTTTAAAGGCTTATATGCAAGTTATTGCCATAAAAAGTGTTTAGGGACCTGGGTACTGCCCCAGGGGACATGTATCAATGCAAAAAAAGTTTTTAAAACGGCAGTTTTTTCAGGAGCAGTGATTTTAATAATGCTCAAAGTGAAATAATAAAAATTAAATATTCCTTTAAATATTGTGCCTGGTGGACCCCTTAGTCTGCCTGTAAAGTAGTGCATCTTTCCCATGTTTATAACAGTACCGCAGAAAAATGAAATTTCTAAAGGAAAAAAAAATCATTCATAATTGCTGCAGCTGTAATGTATTGCTGGATCCTGGAAATATACATAAAAAACATTGAAAAACCAGCATGGGTCCCCCCCCCCCCAGTCCATACCAAGCCCCTTGGGAACCCATGCCGTTTTATTTTTCTTAATTTTGTCATAGGGTTCCCCTTACCCACTTCAATACACTATATTATATATTGTACACTGCACTATATACCCTGCACTGTATTATATACACTACACTGACTGCACTATATACTCTGAACTGCAGTATATATACTATATTGACTGCACTATATACTCTGCAGAAAAATTGGGCCTTAGGTGTTGGTGGTGCCAGAACATTGTAACCCCTCACAGTTACTCTTGTTGGGTGTATGAACGGGCCCTGCTGTTAAATATTATTTAAAAAATTGTAATTACATGCCCCTGTTAAACAGGGGCAGAAAAATTGGGGCTTGGGTGTTGGTGGTGCCATAAACCAAAAATATTGTTGGAAGCTAATAAATAAAGAGAATATTCCTGCGCTACCTGGATAATAAATAATGGAACACTAGTTGCAGCAGACACTGGATTGGTCAATCCGTACCAACAATAAATATATAAAAATCAATATGTGGTGTTGCGCTCTAGTGAATGATGGCTCATTGCCATAAATAAAGTGCCAAATAAAGTGTACATTGCACGTGCAAAATTTCATAAAAAATTGCATACTAAACGCTACATAATCGCATAGAATTCAACGTGCACAATCTGTGCAGATACAGTCTTTCAGTGAATAAGTGATGTGAATCCTCTTCAGTGTATAAACACCTCAATGTGCAATGGCTCCTTACCTTACCGCTGTAAGGTAACAGCATGATGTAAATAGTGATAATGGGGCTGATTTATGAAGCATTTGCGCTATGAGTTGCGGCGCACGCCGATGCGCAAAGGACTTTTTTGTATTTACAAAACATTTGCGCCGGTAACACAGCACAATTCCCCATTTACTATTCTCTTCCCGGCGCACGGAAGGAGGCGATCGGTACACCACTATAGACATGGCGCACGGCACCTTTAACTTAAAATTTAAACAAGCTGAAAGTGCCAATATTATTGGGGTGATGTGGGTGATGTGAGGAAGTATAGTAGTAACTGCCCAAGTAACAAATATGCCCAAAATAGAATGATAAAGTAACTTTATCTGAACAAGCCTGCTGCGCCGGAAAGTACATTTAGAACTGTGGGAGGTCAATTTATACACCACGAATGCGCAAACGGCATTTGCGCTTGTTTAAACGCTTTGGTTCACTGCACCGGAAAAATCTTAGTAAATGTCAAGCAACGTAAATGCATTTGCATAGGTTAAACGGGCGCACCTCTAAACTTTTTTTTTTTAACGCTGGTTCACTTCGCGGCTTTAATGAAATGTCGGTCCGGCAATACACATAAAAGTTCATTGATAAAAACAGCATTAAGAAAAAAAACAAAATTAAGAAAAAACAAAAACAAAAACCCCACACCAAAAAAAAAAAAACGGCGTGGGGGTCCCCCTCAAAATCCATACCAGGCCCTTCAGGTCTGGTATGGATTTTAAAGGGAACCCCGCGCCAAATTATTTTTAAAAAATGGCGTGGGGGTCCCCCTAAAAATCCACACCAGACCCTTATCCGAGCAACCTGGCAGGCCGCAGGAAAAGAGGGGGGCCCCCCTCCTGAACCGTACCAGGCCACATGCCCTCAACATGGGGGGGAGGGTGCTTTGGGGTCCCCCCTAAAGCACCTTTTTCCCATGTTGATGAGGACAAGGGCCTCATCCCCACAACCCCTGCCCGGTGGTTGAGGGGGTCTGCGGGCAGGGGGCTTATCGGAATCTGGAAGCCCCCTTTAACCCCCAGATCCCGGCCCCCCGTGTGAAATGGTAATGGGGTACAAAAGTACCCCTACCATTTCACAAAAAAGTGTCAAAGATGTTAAAAATGAAAAGAGAGTTTTTGACAATTCCTTTATTTAAAGTCTTCTTCTTTCCATCTTCTTCAGGTCTTCTTCCTTCTTCCTTCCTTCATACTTCGGTTTCTTCCTCCATCTTCTTCTTCCTCTGCTTCTTCCTCCGATCCTCTGCTTCTTGCTCCGGTGTTCTTGTCCGGCATCTTCTTCCGCGGCGTCTTCTTCCCCACTTCATTCTTGGGCCGCTCCGCATCCATGGGAGTCTCCTGCTGTATGACGCTTCTCTTCTTCTGACACTTCTTATATAACGAAGGGTGGGGCCACCCGTGACCCTGCCCCCTCTGAAGCGTGGTTCCATTATATAAGTGTCAGAAGAAGAGAAGTCACACAGCGGGAGCCTCCCATGGATGCGGAGCGGCCCAAGAACGAAGTGGGGAAGAAGACGCCGCGGAAGAAGATGCCGGACAAGAACACAGGAGCAAGAAGCAGAGGATCTGAGGAAGAACCAGAGGAAGAAGAAGATGGAGGAAGAAACCGAAGGATGAAGGAAGGAAGGAAGAAGGAAGAAGACCCAAAGAAGATGGAAAGAAGACTTTAAATAAAGGAATTGTCAAAAACTGTCTCTTGTCATTTTTAACATTTTTGACAATTTTTTTGTGAAATGGTAGGGGTACTTTTGTACCCCATTACCATTTTACACAGGGGGGGCCGGGATCTGGGGGTCCCCTTGTTAAAGGGGGCTTCCAGATTCCGATAAGTCCCCCGCCCGCAGACCCCCACAACCACTGGGCAAGGGTTGTGGGGATGAGGCCCTTGTCCCCATCAACATGGGGACAAGGTGCTTTGAGGGGACCCCAAAGCACCCTCCCAATGTTGAGGGCATGTGGCCTGGTACGGTTCAGGAGGGGGGGTGCTCTCTCATCCCCCCTCTTTTCCTGCGGCCTGCCAGGTTGCGTGCTTGGATAAGGGTCTGGTATGGATTTTTGGGGGGACCTCCACGCCATTTTTAAAAAAAAATTGGCGCGGAGTTCCCCATAAAATTTATACCATACCTGAAGGGCCTGGTATGGATTTTGAGGGGGACCCCATGCCATTTTTTTTATTTTGGCACGGGGTTCCCCTTAATATCCATACCAGACCTGAAGGGCCTGGTATGGAATTTCGGAGGAACCCCACACATTTTTTTTTCTTAATTTTGTTTTTTTTTCTTAATGCTGTTTTTATCAATGAACTTCTATGTGTATGGCCGGACCGACATTTCATTACAGTCGCGAGTAGTTTTAAATAACTTTTATTCCTTAAGGGCCAGTTCACACCACATGCAGTCCAGTGCATTTTTTTCTGCATCAAAAACGCATCGAAAGTAGGTTAAATGGTTTTCAATGGCATAGTTCACACCAGTGCTTGCAGTTCCAGTGCATTTCCAGTTCCCGAAAAAAAAGTAGAACATGCTGCATTTTTTATGCACTGGACTGTACTGGAACGCTGTAAAATACATCCAAAATGCACTGGAACGCACCTAAATGCACCAAAAATGCACTGCAACACACTTGTCCTTATTTAAGGTTAAGAAAAAAGAGGGGGGGGAAGCACTGGACTGCATGAAAAACGCACCAAAAACGCACTGGAACGCATCAAAAATGTGCATGCAGAAAAGCACCTGGAATGCATCCGGACAGCGTTTCTATGGTGTGAATGGGCCCTAAAGCCGGTGAGACACTTCCTGGTTGCAGTGTTGGAGGTCGCATTGAACACAGGATCGGTGGGGATATCCCATCCGGGATAGGAGTTCATCCATCTCTCAAACACACGCCTTTTACCCCTGCAGGGGTGTCAGGAGCTGGTGAGTGGGGACCCTTGAGGGGGATCACAAGAGTCACTCAGAAGTTTTTTGCATGGACATTTATTTATTTATTTTGTGCACGAAACATTATTTTTTGCATGAAACATTTTTTTTGTTATGAACATTCTTGCCACTTTTTGGATTCACTTTTTTTTCCTTCATTATATACATTTTTGATATTTCTTTTATTTTTGTACACATTCTTTGATATGGACATTTTGCCCTTCTGGAGCATCACTTCTACCACATAGGGATCGTTTATATATTTAATTTATGTTTTTATGTCTGTTATGGACTCTTACTATAAGGTTTAGTTGCACATTGATGTCACTTTACTGCTAGCAGGACTTTTTTCTTGTGTGTGAGACCCCTGTTTTTTTGGCAGGTGGTTTACCTGTTATTATATCATATATTTAGTATGTTATATACGTATACCACAGTTGTAGGAGACCTTTTGACACATACACACTGGTATACAGGTTCAACACATTTTGTTTATTTATTCACTTAGACTCAATTTGGGTTAGTACATGCACATTTGGGATTAGCACACATACACTGTGTTTATGTAGGGATTTTCGTCAACATCTACCTAGGGAGCACCACTCTCCCCTCACCCTTTCACATATACACATGCTCAGAGTGTGTTTTTTGGGTTAGTAATTTAAGGACATCCTTAACAGGTGTACCCACTTTGAAGTTCTCTCTACATTGGGTGAACTTGCATTTTGTGTGTTTCATGGACTGTGCATGTGTTTGCAATTGCCTCATTAGCACACAAACCTATGTTATATAAAGCTTGCAGATAGCATTCTTTACTTTGCCCTGAAAAGAGCCAAGATTGTGTGTGTGGGAGGTAGCATTTGGGTGTCCTTATCAAGTTTCTAACACATGTATTTTGTTTGTTATGTTGTTGCAAAACAGATGTGTTTTTATGCAATTTATTTGTTCCTTTGGTTTGTTGTATTTTTTTGGGTGGTGGTTATTTTACCATGAAATCTTTTTTTATGTTGGCAATGTTTGTTGTTTTTACATTGTTCACTTTGATTTAACTGTCTGTGCTGCATTATTTTTAAAATGCTTTCTCAAGATGCTGTGCCTAATGTTGTTTTAATCCTTAATAGATGTCCATTTGTGGGTGCACTCCTTTTAACTCCTGTTAATTTACACTGCAAAAGGGTCAAACCTCAAACATATTCTGTTAGTGTCTCAAATTAACATACATGTGTGTATTTTGCTTTCCTTGCTTCTTTTCCAAGTCCTGTTTTTTTGGACCACTAAAATTGTTTCAAATTTTTTATGTTTGATGTGTGTTCTTTACATGCAACGGATTTCCCAGCTGCAGCTTAACTAGGCTGATTGGCATGTCTTAGACAAATCCCTTTTTTATTTTTTCCTGGTGCCTTCATGGTAGCACATGCATGGATTGTGCGTATGCTGCCTTGGCTAGTGACCAGGAAAGTAACACCTCCCCCCCCCCCCCTGCCGACAAGACATGTTTAGGAAATTTATCTTATCTAAAATAGCTGTCCAAACTACAAAGCCATTGACTTTGATTTAAAGCAGCTGTGCAAGATGAAGGGAAACCTGCAAACATGGCCTGTTGGGGGGGTACTTGAAGACGGGGTTGAGAAGCACTGATTTAGAGTACTGAACTAAAATCAAGCTCAAGACACTCCTATTCTAATTGTGGACATTTGAGGGAAATCAAGATTATTATTATTATTTTTTTTTTGGTTGGACTTTGTGTCCCTTTTATTAAAATTAGCTTCGCTTCCTGTCACATAGCCAAACAGGAAGTGAGAGTAAAACCCTAACAATATTTTTCCTTGGACACATGGGTCAATCTAACTAGTGTCCCCATTATGCAAATTGCACTCTAGCTCTTTGTTGTGTACACCCCAAATTATTAGGTATTTTGGGGTTTATTAACCACTTCAATACCAGGCACTTATGCACCTTCCCGCCCAGACCAATTTTCAGCTTTCAGCGCTCTCACACTTTGAATGACAATTAGTCATGCTACACTGTATCCAAACAAAATACCCCCCAAATCACCCCTTTTTGGAAAGTAGACAGTCCAATGTATTTACTAAGAGGCATGGTGAGTTTTTTGAAGCTGTAATTTTTTCCCACAATTCTTGGGAAAATTAAGATTTTTTTTTTTTTACACAAACTGGTCATATTAACAGGTTATTTCTCTCACACAGCCTATGCATAATTGCAACTACACCCCAAAATACATTCTGCTACTCCTCCTGAGTATAGCGATACCACATGTGTGAGACTTTTACACAGCCTGGCCACATACAAAGGGCCAACACTGAAGTAGCACTTTCAGGCGTTCTACAAGCATAAATTGCACATATCCTTTCTCAACCACCTATTACAATTTTGAAGGCGCTGGAGCACCAGGACAATTGAATTGTCCACAAAATGACCCCATTTTGAAAAGCACACGCCCCAACGTATAATCTATGAGGCATAATGAGTCTTTTAAAGGGTTCATTTTTTTCCAGAAGTTTTTGGAAAATGTGGAAAAAAATTAAAATGCATTTTTTTTACACAAAGTTGTCCATTTATAAGATATTTCTAACACATAGCATGTACATAGCAAAAATGACACCCCAAAATGCATTCCTCTACTCCTCCTGTGTACGGCGATACCACATGTGTGAGACTTTTACACAGCTTGGCCACATACAAAGGCCCAACATTGAAGTATCCCTTTCATGCGTTTTACAAGCATAAATTGCACATATCCTTTCTCAACCACCTATTACAGTTTTGAAGGCCCTGGAGCACCAGAACAATGGAATTATCCACAAAATGAACCCATTTTAGAAAGCACACACCCGAACGTATAATCTGTGAGGCATAATGAGTCTTTTGAATGGTTCATTTTTTTTCCAGAAGGTTTTGAAAAAAGTGGGAAAAAAAATGAAAATGCATTTTTTTTTACACAGAGTTGTCCATTTATAAGACATTTCTAACACATAGCATGTACGTAGCAAAAATCACAACCCAAAATGCATTCCTCTACTCCTGAGTATGGCGATACCACATGTGTGAGGCTTTTACACAGCCTGGCCACATACAAAGGCCCAACATTGAAGTAGCACTTTCATGCGTTTTACAAGCATAAATTGAACATATCCTTTCTCAACCACCTATTACAATTTGAAGGCCCTGGAGCACCAGGACAATGGAATTATTCACAAAATGACCCTATTTTGGAAAGAAAACACCCCAACATATAATCTATGAGGCATAATGAGTCTTTTGAATAGTTCAATTTTTTCCAGAAGTTTTTGGAAAATGTGGAAAAAAATGAAAATGCATTTTTTTTTAAACAAAGTTGTTCCTTTATAAGATATTTATAACGCATAGCATGTACATAGCAAAAATGACACCCCAAAATACATTCTGCTACTCCTCCTGAGTATGGCAATACCACATGTTTGAGACTTTTACACAGCCTGGCCACATACAGAGGCCCAAAATCCAAGTAGCACCTCCAGGCATTCTAGCAGCATTAATTACACATATCATTTTCTGACTACCGATCACATTTTTGAAGGCCCTTCATATTTCTAACACATAGCAGGTACATACCAAAAAACAAAAGATTACCTGTGGTTTTAGAAGTGCAGTGGTCCACAGAGGAGAGCATCGGTCCAGGCAGCAGGCAGGAATGAGGTCAGCGACAGCAAAAGCAATCATCCAGGCAGCAGGCAGGAATACTGTCCATAGTTTGTACAGGCAGAGATACTGTCAGCACAGCCAGAGCACAGTCAAAGCACAGCCAGAGCACAGCCAGAGCACAGCCAGAGCACAGGTCCAGGTAGCAGGCAGAGGTGTCCCGGCAGAGATACTGTCCAAAGTCAGTAGAGGCAGATATAATGTCAACACAGCCAAAGTATTGGTCCAAACAGCAGGAAGAAACATGGTCCATAATGTCATGGGTCTTTACAGGCAGCAATATGGTCAACACAGCCAAAGTATTGGTCCAGGCAGCAGGAAGGACCATCAAGCTTAGGGCCAGGGGGACAGGGGTAGAGGCTTCTCCCAGGCAAATCGCTTTGAAGCCTCCGGGCAACCAGACCCTGTTCTGGGAGCACAGAAAACGAAAAACTGGTTTTCTCTACTCAGAACGCTATTCTAAAGCCCCTCACATATGTGAGACCCCTGTGTACTAAAGTAGATGGCCAAAAGATCAGTCCAAGTGGCAGGCAAAAACATGGTCGATTAACAGGCCAAGGTCGGTGCACGTGGAAGTCAGAAACGTTGTTTAAATCGGCAGGCAGAGGCATCGTCGGTAAACAGGCCAGGGTCAGTTAATTAACATAGTAGCAGGCAAATGGGGAAATGGCAGTCTGGTAATAATACAGGGAACTAATATTGGATGGATGTATGATAATCTTTGAAGCAATCTCCAATGCACAGGCCAGGTTGGGAGGGACATTGGGGACAATAATAGCTGGAATCTCTTCTTACTCCTCCTCTGCTGCATACACAGCATTTCAATTGGCGTCTTCTTCCAGATTCTGTGGGGGGAATGCTATAGGGAAAGTGTTGCTCGTGAAGTCGACTCACATTAGCCAAGCGAATGCTTCCTGGGGCGGGACCTTGTTGGTAAATGAGGGCAGTGACGATATCTTCGATATACTTGAGGTAGGTGACTTGTTGGTTTTGAGTTGCTTTTTGGTAGCAGACAAACGGATTAAAAAGGGCCATGTGAAACAGGTGAAAGGCAACTTTCTTGTACCAGTAACGGGACTTTCTGTTTGATAAATAGGGCTGTAGCATCTGATCGTTTAAATCCACCCCCCCATATACATATTGTAGTCGTGGACACATTCAGGCTTTACAATGGGGCCGCATCTTCTTTGGATCTCCACCATGGTGTCATTGTGGATGGTAGAGAGGATGTGGACATCTTTCTTGTCCCTCCACTTCATGGCCAACACCTCCTCGTTACTCATGAATGCCGATTCTCCGTTCTGTAATTTTTTTGCCAACAGATTTTGTGGGAATCCCGTGCGTTTTTTTTTTTAAGGTACCACAGGCCGGGGTTTTTTTACTATAAAGGTGACGAAAAAGGGGCAGGCTGGTATAATAGTTGTCGACATATAAATGGTATCCTTTGTCGAACAGGGGGTATGCCAGCTCCCAGACAATTTTCCCACTGGTTCCTCGTGACTCGTCCACACAAATTTTTTGGTCTGGGATGAAAACTTCTCTAAATTGCTGGGAAAAGGAATTGATTAGGGGGCGTATCTTGTACAATTTGTCATGGTTGGGATGATCTCCAGGAGGGCACTGTGAATTGTCATTGAAGTGGAGAAAACGCATAATCATGTCGTATCTTGTCCTGGACATGACAGCGGAATATATGGGCATGTGTTGGATGGGGTTGGTGGACCAATATGCATGGACTTTGTTCTTTTTTGTAAGCCCCATATTGAAAGTTAGGCCCAAAAACAATTTAAATTCATCCGGTGTGACACATCGCCACTGGAACATGCGGGCGTAGGAAGAATTGGGGTTGGCAGCAATAAATTGGGATGCATACAAATTAGTTTGATACACCATATTCTGCAGAAAATTTTGTGGGAAAAATAAAGAAAAATAATCGAATTGAGAAAAATTTGTAGTGTCGGGCTGCACACCTGGCTGTGTGGTGAAAGGGGGGATGATAGCGGATCCTGAGTTGGCAGGCAACCATAAGGGGTTTGCCAGAGCATCGGGAAGGTAGGACTGGGGCTGGGTTCTTCGGGTTGGGCGGGTAATTCCAGTACTTGTACTGGGCTCCTCTTCCTGGGGTCTGGCGCTGCTGGTGGTGGGCAGATCTCGTGATCTTGGTCCTGATCTTGGTCCTGATCTCATTCTTTTGGGAGGGATGGTTTCCTCCGCGGACTCAGACTCTGATCCACTATCCTCCACTGGCTCGTATTCCGAACCAGATGATGTGAGCTCCCCGCTGCTCTCATCATCCGACATGGCAAGAATCTCATATGCCTCCTCAGGTGTGTAAACCCTTTGAGACATTATGGCAATGCTTATTGGCGGGCCTGTGTAATAGTACTGCTGGTGGTAGTGGTACCGATTGAGGTATTAGTGGCGGGCCTGTGTGATGGTACAGATGGCAGTATGGGTGGTGGTGGTACCAATGGTGGTACGAGTGGTGGTGGTGGTACCGGTGGCGGTGGTACCGATGGCGGTACAGGTGGTGATTGCGGTACAGGTGGTGGTGGTACCGATGGCGGTACAGGTGGTGGTGGCAGCACCGGTGGCGGCACGGGTGGTGGTGGTACCGATGGCGGTACAGGTGGTGGTGGCGGTACAGGTGGTGATTGCGGTACCAGTGGCGGTACAGGTGGTGGTACCGATGGCGGTACAGGTGGTGGTGGCCGTACAGGTGGTGATTGCGGTACCGGTGATGGTACGGGTGGTGGTGGTACCGATGGTGGTACGGGTGGTGGTGGTAATGGCGGTACAGGTGGCGGTATGGGTGGTGGTGGTACCGATGGCGGTACTGACGGTGGTACGGGTGGTGGTGGTACAGATGGCAGCACTAGTGGCGATACTGGTAGCGGCCTGTGTGGCAGTATAGATGGTGGGCCTGATGGAGGTACTAGTGGCGTTACTGGTGGTGGTACCGATGGCGGTACTGGTAGCCTGTGTGGCGGTACCGATGGCGGTGGGCCTGTGACAGATGGGCTGATTGACAGATGGGCTGATTGACAGGTCCTCTTTATTGGGGGGGACCGTGTTGTGCACAGTACAATACAATAATGTCAGACAGACACTGATTTCACTCACTGATCCCTGCTCTCTCCTCTCACGATCGGTGTGTGAGGAGAGAGCAGGGATCAGATGGTAACCACTACTCGATGTTTACATTTGTGACCGGCTGTGATTGGACACAGCCGGTCACATGGTAAACAGCCAATTTCATTGGCTGTTTACTGATCGGGGTAGCGCTGTGTCCAAGTGACAGTCACCTTCCTCGATCCCTGCTCTGTATGCCTTTGTGTTTGAGTTTGTTGTGACAGGTGATCAGCTGTGACTTTGACACAGCCGATCACGGGGTAAACAGCCAAAAAAATTGGCCTGTTTAACCTAGATCGGGGAAGCGCTGTGTCCGAGGGACACACGCCGCCCCCGATTGCCTCGCTGAGCGCCCCCGCGGGGGCGAGCCGGCATGTTATCCTGCTGGACGTAATATGACGCCCAGTCAGGATAACGCAACCACTTCCCGGACGTCAATATGCTATTGACCGGGCGGGAAGTGGTTAAAGGCAAATCCTTTCTGCAATACAAGTGTAGTTGATGAAAATCGGAGGGGTAGCACTGGTGATTTTATCATCCAATCATGTAGAGGCAAAGATGCTGTTTTTTTTTTCTTTTCCTTGCATGTCCCCCTCGGATCTCCAGCAACTGCACTTCTAAGTGCACTTGTAGTGCAAAGTGGATTTACCTTTTAGTAAATAAACCCCAAGATACATAATTTGATTTGGGATGTACATGGCAAAATGCTAGAGTGCAATTTCCCGAATGGGGAAACTATTTAGATTGACCTATGTCCCCAAGGACATACATTGGTAGGGTTTTACCCTCACTTCCTGTTTGGCTATGTGACAGGAAGTGAATAATTTTGAATGAGAAATTGGCAAAATTTGGGAGTTGTCTTCACCCTATCAGGTGTGTAGACATCTGACAAAACTTCTAATCCCTCTGCAGTCTATCCCCAAGCAAAAATAAGCAAGGATTTTAATTAGTTTAACTTTGCAAAGACACATTCCTAAGTTCAATTGTGATGCATGTTAATGGCCCATTTAGACCTTTAATAGAAAGTCATCAGTTGCCTTTGACGCTAAACATTATTTTTGGCCAGTCCTAGAAATCTGCATCTGTTTTTCTATTAACCACTTGGTGTATGTGCTATAGCCAAAAGACGGCCACAGCGTGGACATGAATTTCTGGGAGGCTGCCATAGGACGGGCTCCCCGTGTGCTCCCTGCAGGGCGTGCACTGAGTCATTGAGACTCGGGTGATCACAGATCGAAGTAAGGGCCGACCCTGGCCCCTTACCATGCGATTAGCTGTCAGCCAATGACAGCTGATCACATGATGTAAACTAAAGCTCGGTAATTGTTTTATTTTTTTTCTCCTCACGCTGACAGCATGAGGATAAAAATAAAAGCTGATCACCGGCTTAGGTGCAAGGGACATTGGTCCCGAAGAGGCAATTCTGCCTCATCTGTGCCCACCAGTACCACCTGCCAGTGCCACCTATCAATGCCCACCAGTGGTCCCAAGCAGTGCCACCTCATCAGCGTACATTAATGAAGGAGGAAAATTACCTGTTTGCAAAATTTAATATCAAAATATACAAAAATATTTATAAAAATCTGTCTTTTCTTTTTTTTCAACCAAAGAAAAAAACCACAGAGGTGATAAAATACTACCAAAAGAATGCTCTATTTGTGGGAAAATTAAAAAAAAAACATTTGGCTAAGTATGACCGTACAATTGTCATTCAAAGTGCATCAGCACTGAAAATTGGTCTGGACAGCAGGGAGGTTTAAGTGCCCAGTAAGCAAGTGGTTAATTTCCATGCAAAATATGGTTTTCTGTAATAAAGATGTGTGCCCGCTGTGTATACGGCATGTGCGCATGGGCGTAAGCAAGTCGCACACATATGAACGGTACTCATTGTAAATCATGGGGTACAACTTGTGATGCAACTTTTCAGTCCCAAGTGGCCTTAGGCTCTCTTTCCACTACTTCGAGTTGTTGTGCGACTTGACACATGTGAAGTCGCAGGACAAGTCAAAACACATGTATTTCAATGTTCCCCTGTTCTAATTGGTGCAACTCCAAAAAAAAGTTCTTGCACTACTTTGTTCCAACTTCAGTGCGACTTTTTCTCAGATGTTTTGAACTAGTCGCATGACATGGCATTAAGGCTCGGTTTCCACAATTGCAAGCCCAAAGTTGCGTGTTTTTTGCCGCGAGTTGCCCGCAACTTTTTGCTGAAACTTGAAGCAATGCCTGTGTATTTTTGAGGTCTATGGACCTCAAGTCGCATCAAAGTGGGACCAAAGTAGTGCAGGGACTACTTTTAAGTTGCTGCGACTTGAAGTCGCACACATATGAATGGTACTCATTGTAAATAATGGGGTAGAACTTGTGATGCAACTTTTCAGTCCCAAGTGGCATGACAAGTCGCAATAGTGGAAAACAAGCTGAAAAAGCACATTGTAAATCACGCAACTTTGGGGTTGAAATAGTAGAAACAGAGCATTAGGCTAAAGCGGTAATAGGAAGATGCACTGTAAGAATTACTTCTAATTGTAGAAAATCAAACAGGCTCTTGCACTGAATCTAATTTATGGAAGATCTAACTGATTGCCCAGTGTATGGTGACCTTTAAAGATATGAAAACTTGAATTTCTGGTGTTTAAGCCTCATACACACGATGGGCGTTGGCCTTAGGGTTTTTATTCACGCGGACGTGTCCATGTACGGAGCCCGCTCTGCTCAGCGGGGTATGGCTTCGTCGATCCCCGCTGAGCAGGCAGATGACAGGTCTGTCTCTGCACACTGTGCAGGGACGGACCTGTCAGAGTGCCGCTCTCCTCTATGGGGGATCGGATGATGACGGACCGTAGAGTCCACTGTCACCCGATCCGATGACGGATGGAAAAATAGGTTTTTCCTCAGTTACACTTTTTCGGATTGGAGCGGGTTGGATGTTAGCGGACATGTCACCACTGACATCCGACCCTCCATAGAGGTCTATGGAGTGCCCGTTCAGGTCCGCCCTGAACGGTCCGTCCGTGTGAAAGGGGCCACTTTGGTGGTGCGGGCGGCAGCAGTAAAACGGCGCTATCTTTAGTGCCGGTTTACCGTCGTTTTAGTGGCGGTATTCGGGCGCTAGCAGTTTTAACCCCCGCTAGCGGCCAAAAAGGGGTTAAATCCGCCCGAAAAACGCCGCGGCAGCCCTCGTGCTTTCACACTGGAGTGAATAGAGCCACTTCTTTAGGGCGTTTTTCAGGCGCTATTTTTAGCTCTATAGCGCCTGAAGGCTCCTTTCACACGGACGGATAGAATTGTGCTTTTAGCTGCATTTTCTACTGCAACTAAACGCACACAATGCTTTCCTATGGCCCCATTCACACACTGCATTTAGCTGCGTTTTGATTACATGCGGTTTGGTGCGGATAGAAAAAATAGAATTGACTGCGTCCAGGAGCGTTTTAGCGCAGCTATCCGCACATAACCGCAGGTAATCGCAGTGCACTGTGTCAGCTGTGGATAGCAGCGCCGAGCAATGTTTTTTCCTTTCCCAATGAGTGACAAGCACGGGGATCCGGCTTGGATCCCCGCCAATGCCAGGCACTGTTTGGTATGAATCTTGAGGGAGAACTCCATGCCAAATTTTAAATAAAAAACCGGCATGGGTTCCCCTCCAAGAGCATACCAGGCCCTTCGGTCTGGTATGGATTTTAAGGGGAACCCCCTATGCCGAAAAAATGGTGTGGGGGTCCCCCCAAAATCCATACCAGACCCTCTTTTGCTAGCAGTGGCCCGGTCTTCTTGGTCGTCTTGTTCCCTCTTCTCTTCTTCCGATGTTGACACAATGCTCTCTCCTGCTGTAATTCCATCTGCAAGGTGTGCGGCGACTTATATAGGCATGGGGCGTGGTCACCCTGTGATGTCACTGGGTGACCCCGCCCCTTATGACATCACAGTCCCGGGGCATGCTGGGACTGTGACGTCATATGGGGCGGGGTCACCCGGTGACATCACACGGTGACCACGCCCCATGCCTATATAAGTCGGCACACACCTTGCAGACGGCATTACAGCGGGAGAGAGTGTCGTGTCAACATCGGAAGAAGAGAAGAGGGAACAAGGCGACGGAGAAGACCGGGCCACCGCTAGCAAAAGAGCTGGAAGAAGATAGCAGGGGAGTCCGGGAGAAGATACCGGAGAGCGGAAAAGAACGGGACAGCGACAGAAGAACCAGACAGCGGGAGAAGAGAACAGAGAAGACCGGGCCACCGCTAGCAAAACAGCGGCAAAAGAGCAGAAGATAGCGGAGGAGCCAGTTAGAAGAACCGGAGAGCAGGAGAAGAACTGGAGGCCTGGAGAAGAGGCTGGAGCGCAGGAGAAGAACCGCGCTCACCCCCCCTCCTTTCCTGACTGGCCGGGCTGCGTGCTCGGTTAAGGGTCTGGTATGGATTATGGGGGGACCCCCACACCGTTTTTTCGGGGTAGGGGTTTCCCCTTAAAAATGCATACCAGACCCAAGGGCCTGGTATGCCCCTGGAGGGGGAGCCCATGCCGGTTTTTCTCGCGCTGCTTTAATAGGAAGATGTGTTCTTCCTATTGCAGCGAGCACGAGATGTACCTCGCCGAGAACCAGCGCAATAGGATTGCGCTGGAAACATTCTTGCGGGCAGGTACTGCTGTGCGTGCGCCGGTTCACATGCTCAATTAAGGATTTATCCGGCGCACCAATTAAGGTATGAACCAGCGCAGTGCATTCATCTTAGTAAATGACCCCCCTTGAGTGAACTTGCAGTGGCTATCGCCTAGTATTCTTCATTCAACTATTAGATAAGCACCTGAATGACCGCAACATACAGGGATATACAATGTAATACTGACACATAATCACACATAGGTTGGACTTGATGGACTTGTGTCTTTTTTCAACCTCGCCTACTACGTAACTATGTAACTATGTAACTATGTACAATGTTGTCCAGGGAAACATTGATGAGGTTGGTGTCCTAATGTGCCTTGGTAACCTGATATACAATCCTCATATACAGTGCTATATTGCCTCTGGGTACCTCGATAGCAGTGAACAGCCTCCCAAATCCGTGAGCATGAAGTAAAAAGGAAAAGGGGACCCAAATAGTGAAGTATGTAACACTGGGTAATTTATTGGGGTTACAGCTTTAAGGTACTCACATAACAAACAGGTAAAAAACGAGATAAAAAAATGTACTAGTGTCATTAGTGGCAAAAATCAGTGTTAGGGTAATTAGGTCTAGGGACCCCCCCAACCCCCCCCCAATAAAGGTTTAACCCCTTGATTACCCCCTGTCACCTGTGATCACTGTATAAGTGTCATGGCTGACGCAGTTTAGCTAGTTATTTTTTATAGTGTCAGGGCATCCGCTGTATTTTAACCAAAAAAGGTTTAACCCCCTGATCATCCGGCGGGTGATCAAAGTTAGGTTTTAGCGTCAGATAGGGTCTGCGTCGCCCCAGGCAGCGTCAGATTGGTGCCAGTACCGCTAACACCCACGCGCGCACCATATGCCTCCCTTAGTAGTATAGTGTCTGAACGGATCGATATCTGATCTGATCAGAACTATATTAGTGTCCCCAGCAGTTTAGGGTTCCCAAAAATGCAGTGTTAGCAGGATCAGCCCAGATACCTGCTAGCACCTGCATTTTGCATTTATGCTATGATAGCTATGACGACGGAGTTGTGGTCCCTGACAAAGTCAGGCGTACCAGGCCCCGATCTTCTTCTGCTGTCGTTGAGGAGCAAGGACCGCAGGGCTCTGGTATGGAGAAGAGAGCCAGTGCTAGCGCCGCTATTCCTTCTGGTGAACTGGCAAGCACCAGCGGCCTAGTACATCCTGGTCCTACATCCAGCACTGCAGCATCACTTGGTGACGTGGCGAGTCCCATAAGTGCAGTTCAAGCTGGTGAGGTGGCAAGCACGAGTAGTGTCCCGCTGCCACCAAGAAGACAAACACAGGCCCGTCGAGCCCATAGTGCCCTTCCAGCTGCATTCGCCAATCCTAATTGGAAACCCACCACTTCTGCAGCACCCGTACTTCCCCCATTCACTGTCCAACCCGGAATTCAGGTGGAAACAGTTGATTTTACGTCACTTTTATTCGCTGTTTTTCACTGAAGATCTCTATAGATCTGTTATGGACCAAAGCAATTTGTATGCTGGTCAATTCATCACTGCTAATCCCCAGCTGACCCTTGCCAGAGATTGGAGACCTATTACAGTCTGCGAATATAGGACCTTCCTGGGCCTATCCCTCCTCATGGGCGTAACTAAAAAGAGTGAGTTGCAGTCATATTGGTCCACTGACCCAATTCACCATACGCCCGTGTTCTCTGCCTCCATGACCAGGACATGATACGAGCAGATCTTGCGGTTCATGCACTTCAATGACAATAAACTCTGTCGTCCTTGGGGTGACCCTGGATTTGACCGGCTCTACAAAATTTGGCCCCTCGTAAACCACTTCAACCAACGTTTTGCAGCCTTGTTTACTCCCGATCAAGTTGTCTGCGTTGATGAGTCCCTGATTAAGTTTCCTGGCCGCTTGTCTATGAAACAGTATCTTCCCAGCAAGCGTGCCAGATACGGGGTCAAGATGTATAAGTGCTGTGACAGGGCCACAGGCTATACATGTAGTTTTATGGTTTACGAGGGAAAAGATATTCACATAGAGCAGGAGAACTGCCCAGACTACATAGGTAAGATAGTGTGGGACTTGGTGTCACCCTTACTCAGAAAGGGGTACCACTTGTACGTGGACAATTATTACACGAGCGTGCCACTTTTTGTTCACCTATTTGATTATGGAATTGGTGCATGTGGCACCGTGCGATCTAATCAACGGGGCTTCCCCCAACGGCCTGTAGAATCCCGACTTAGACGGGGGGGGGAGCCTGCTTGAAGTGTAATAATTTGTTAGCAGTGAAGTGGAGGGATTCAGGGAATGTTTTCGTTCTGTCCTCGCTTCACGCAGACACGGCAGTCCAAATTCCTGCGGCGACTGGTGTTG
Organism: Lithobates septentrionalis; assembly: GCA_037952835.1. Lineage (NCBI taxonomy): Eukaryota > Metazoa > Chordata > Amphibia > Anura > Ranidae > Lithobates > Lithobates septentrionalis. The sequence continues at coordinate 1,667,222 of JBBDGP010001120.1, read as the reverse complement.
TGGAGAAACCCCTCTGTGTCCACGAATACAACCTTAACATGGGAGGGGTGGACCTCAATGACCAGTTGTTGGCGCCGTACCTAATTGCCCGTAAGGCCAGATGCTGGTACAAAAAAGTGTCTGTTTATTTATTTCAATTGGCTTTGCTGAACGCTTTTGTGCTATACAAAGCTTCAGGACAGACAGGATCCTTCCTTAAATTCCAGGAAGAGATCGTCAGAGCCCTTCTGTTTCCAGACGGTGCTCTTGCTCAACTTCTCAACGCAAATGCAGTTAGCCGGCTGCATGAGAGGCATTTTCCTTTTGTCCTCCCTGGTACCACTACCCAAAGAACACCCCAAAGAAGATGTCGTGTCTGCAGCAGACGCGGATTTAGGCGTGACACTCGCTTTTATTGTCCCTCCTGTCCTGATCAACCTGGTCTCTGCATTGGTGAATGTTTCAAACGCTACCACACACTAGTTGAGTATTAGCGTAGGGTACAGCACCACACAGTCATAGGCACACTAACACAGGGTGTTGGGGTCTTAAAAGATGTGATGGCCATCACATTTTGAGAGACCCTAATCTGCAACGTTCAGTTTGAAGTTTTTTTACAGTTTTTATAAAAGTGAAAAAAGTGAAAAATAAATAAATAAAAAAACACACACAAAAAAATAAAATAAATAAAAAAGCCAAAAATAGTTGTGGTTAGGGATGAGCCGAACACCCCCCGGTTCGCACCAGAACCTGCGAATGGACGACAATTCGCACAAACATTAGAACCCCATTGACGTCTATGGGACTCGAACATTCGAAATCAAAAGTGCTCATTTTAAAGGCTAATTTGCATGGTATTGTCCTAAAAAGGGTTTGAGGACCCGGGTCCTGCCCCAGGGGACATGTATCAATACAAAAATAACTTTCAAAAACAGCCGTTTTTTCGGGAGCAGTGATTTTAATGATGCTTAAAGTAAAAAAAAAAAGTGAAATATTCCTTTAAATATCGTACCTGGGGGGTGTCTATAGTATGCCTGTAAATTGGCATGTGTTTCCCATGCTTAGAACAGTCCCTGCACAAAATGTCATTTTTAAAGGAATAAAAGTCATTTAAAACTGCTTGCGGCTTTAATGTAATGTCGGGTCCTGGCAATATGGATGAAAATCAGTGAGACAAACGGCATGGGTACCCCCCAGTCCATTACCAGGTCCTTTGATTTTTGTATGGATATTAAGGGGAACCCCGCGCCCAAATTAAAAAAAGAAACAGCAGTATACAGGCTCTGTACTCTGAAAAGCAGTATACAGGCAGTGCAAACAAGACAGGGAATGTAGGTTTGTTGTTAAGTAGAATCTGTTTGTAATTTTGAACTGGTACATTTTTAATGTGTTTAGCTCCAGCCAAAAAGCTTTTTGGAAAACATAGGGAAGGGTTATCACCCCTGTGACATTTGTTTTGCTGTCTGTGCTCCTCTTCAGAAGATTTCACCTCACTTTTTGTCCCAATGACAAATGTTTTTTGAAAAATTGGGTTTTTTTGTAAAACAAGGATTGGTTATAAAGCATCAGTGGAAAGTAGAAAAGTTTTTCCCATATTAACTCTTACAGGAGAGAATTTCCCTTCCTAGGGGTCGATTTCATCTCACTTCCTGTTGTCTCCTTCCGTTTGCAAGTATGAGTCGTTTGTAAGTTGGATGTTTGAAAGTAGGGGCCTGCCCTATATACGCAGCAAGAATTTGGGCCTTAGGTGTTGTTGTGGCCACAACACTGTAAGCCCTCACAGGGCCCTACTGTGAAATATTAGATCAAGAATTGTAATTACATGCCCCTGTTGAACAGGGGCAGAAAAATTGGGCCTTTGGTGGTGGTGCTGGTGCCACAACACTGCAACCCCTCACAGATACTCTAGTTGGAACGCAGGAACGAGCCCTGCTGCAAAGTATTGCATCAAAAATTGTAATTACACGCCCCTGTTAAACAGGGGCTGAAAAATTGGGTCTTAGGCACTGGTGGCGGCACCCAAAACCAAAAATGTTCTTACAAGCTATCAGCGTGATCATTGAGGAGGAAGAGGATAATTACTCAGGATAGTCACTCAGCATCAGCATAGGCAGCCTTTGAAGGGATCTGAGATTTAAAAAAAAATTATTCGGTTACATCAGCATCAGGTGCTTGGTAGCTGGTGGTGATCCAAAACTGATTAATTTTTATGAAGGTCAGTAGTTCGACCGAGTCGGTGGACAGACGCACCCTGTGATCGGTTACAAAGCCTCCAGCAGCACTGAATGTGCGTTCCGAAAGAACGCTGGATGCAGGACAGGCCAGTAGCTCAATTGCATACTGTGCAATAGGGATGAGCTGAACACCCCCCTGTTCAGTTCGCACCAGAACATGCGAACAGGAAAAAAGTTCGTTCGAACACGCGAACACCGTTAAAGTCTATGGGACACGAACATGAATAATCAAAAGTGCTAATTTTAAAGGCTTATATGCAAGTTATTGTCATAAAAAGTGTTTGGGGACCCGAGTCCTGCCCCAGGGGACATGGATCAATGCAAAAAAAGGTTTCAAAACGGCCGCTTTTTCGGGAGCAGTGATTTTAATAATGCTTAAAGTGAAACAATAAAAGTGTAATATCCCTTTAAATTTCGTACCTGGGGGTGTCTATAATATGCCTGTAAAGGGGCGCATGTTTACCATGTTTAGAACAGTCTGACAGCAAAATGACATTTCAAAGGAAAAAAAGTCATTTAAAACTACTCGCGGCTATTGCATTGCTGGTCCGACAATACACATAGAAATTAATTGATAAAAACAGCATGGGAATTCCCCACAGGGGAACCCCCGAACCAAAATTTAAAAAAAAAATGACGTGGGGGGTCCCCCTAAATTCCATACCAGGCCCTTCAGGTCTGGTATGCATATTAAGGGGAACCCCGGCCAAAATTTAAAAAAAACAAGGGCCTCCCAAAACACCTTGTGCCCATGTTGATGAGGACAGGGGCCTCATCCCCACAACCCTGGCCGGTAGTTGTGGGGGTCTGCGGGTGGGGGGCATATCGGAATCTGGAAGCCCGCTTTAACAAGGGGACCCCCAGATCCCGGCCCCCCCCTGTGTGAAATGGTAAGGGGGTACAAAAGTACCCCTACCATTTCATTAAAAAAGTGTCAAAAATGTTAAAAATGACAAGAGACAGTTTTTTACAATTCCTTTATTTAAATGCTTCTTCTTTCTTCCATCTTCCTTCATCTTCTTCTTCTTCTGGTTCTTCTGGTTCTTCTGGTTCTTCCTCCGGTGTTCTCGTCCAGCATCTCCTCCACGGCGTCTTCTTCCCTTCTTCTTCTCGGGCCCCTCTGCATCCATGGCATGGAGGGAGGCTCCCGCTCTTCTCTTCATCTTCTTCTCTTCTTCATCTTCTTTTCTTCTTCTCTTCTTCTCTTCATCTTCTTCTCGGGGCCGCTCCGCATCCATGCTGGCATGGAGGGAGGCTCCCGTGTGTGACGCTTCTCCTCTTCTGTGGGTACTTAAATAACAGGGGGCGGGGCCACCCGGTGACCCCACCCCCCTCTGACACACGGTGACTTGACGGGACTTTCCTGTGATGTCACGGGGAATGCCACAGGGAAGTCCCGTCATGTCCCGTGCGTCAGAGGGGGCGGGGTCACCCCCCCTGTTATTTAAGAACCATCACAAGAGGAGAAGCGTCACACAGCGGGAGCCTCCCTCCATGCCAGCATGGATGCGGAGCGGCCCGGGGAAGAAGATGAAGAAGAGAAGAAGATGAAGAAGAGAAGAAGATGAAGAGAAGAGCGGGAGCCTCCCTCCATGCCATGGATGCGGAGCGGCCCGAGGAGAAGAAGGGAAGAAGACGCCGCGGAGGAGATGCTGGACGAGAACACCGGAGGAAGAACCATAAGAACCAGAAGAAGAAGATGAAGGAAGATAGAAGAAAGAAGAAAGAAGAAGCATTTAAATAAAGGAATTGTCAAAAACTGTCTCTTGTCATTTTTAACATTTTTGACAGTTTTTTAGTGAAATGGTGGGGGTACAAAAGTACCCCCTTACCATTTCACACAGGGGTGAGGGCTGGGATCTGGGGGTCCCCTTGATAAAGGGGGCTTCCAGATTCCAATAAGCCCCCCGCCCGCAGACCCCCACAACCACCGGCCAGGGTTGTGGGGATGAGGCCCTTGTCCTCATCAACATGGGGACAAGGTGTTTTGGGGGGCTACCACAAAGCACCCCCCCAATGTTGAGGGCATGTGGCCTGGTATGGTTCAGGAGGGGGGCGCTCTCTCATCCCCCCTCTTTTCCTGCGGCCTGCCAGGTTGCGTGCTCAGATAAGGGTCTGGTATGGATCTTTGGGGGGGACCCCACACCGTTTTTTTTTATTTTGGTGCGGGGTTCCCCTTAATATCCATACCAGACCTGAAGGGTCTGGTATGGAATTTAGGGGGACCCCCACGTCATTTTTAAAAAAAAGTTTGGCTGGGGTTCCCCTTAATATCCATACCAGACCTGAAGGGCCTGGTATGGAATTTAGGGGGACCCCCACGTCGTTTTTTTTTTAAATTTTGGTTCGGGGTTCCCCTGTGGGGAATTCCCATACCGTTTTTATCAATGAACTTCTATGTGTATTGTCGGACCGGCAATGCAATAGCCGCGAGTAGTTTTAAATGACTTTTTTTTCCTTTGAAATGTCATTTTGCTGTCAGACTGTTCTAAACACGGGAAACATGCGCCCCTTTACAGGCATACTATAGACACCCCTCAGCTATGAAATTTAAATTGATATTACACTTTTATTGTTTCACTTTAAGCATTATTAAAATCACTGCTCCTGAAGAAACGGCCGTTTGTAAAACTTTTTTTTGCATTGATCCATGTCCCCTGGGGCAGGACCCAGGTCCCCAAACACTTTTTATGACAATAACTTGCATATAAGCCTTTAAAATTAGCACTTTTGATTTCTCCCATAGACTTTTAAAGGGTGTTCCGCGGCATTCGAATTTGCCGCGAACACCCCAAATTGTTCGCTGTTCGGCGAACTTGCGAATAGTCGATGTTTGAGTCGAACATGAGTTCGACTCGAACTCGAAGCTCATCCCTACTGTGCAAGCTCTGGCCAGTGATCCATTCTCAAGACCCAGTAACCCAGAGGATTTTCGGTGGGAGGGGTGTCCAAGTCAGATCTTGGCCCTAGGTATTCCTGCACCATGTAAAACAGACCCTGACGATGGTTGCTGGAACCGATCATACCTTGGGGCTGCGGACTAAAAAATTGTCTGAACGCATCGGTCAGACGGCCACCTTCTCCACTGCTCCTTCTTTGACTGACCGAAGCCTCAGCAACACGTTGTCCAGAAACAGGAGTTTGTAACCTCCCACTCTCTGGGAACGCGTTGCACAGACCTTTCTGCAAGGCCTCCCAAAGATGTTTCATCCTCTGCTCCCTCTGTGACGGCAAGATAAGGTCCACAACCTTACCCTTGTAACGTGGATCAAGAAGGGTTGAGAGCCAGTATTGGTCATTCTCCTTGATACCACGAATACGAGGATCCTTACGCAGGCTTTGCAGGATCAGGGAGGCAATGCAGCGTTGGTTTGCTTAGGCATTCGGTCCGGAGTCCTCTGGGTCACTAAGGACGACATGGTCCGCAGCCACCTCCTCCCAGCCACGTACAAGTCCATGTGTTTCTTGGGACTGATCCCTTAAAGACTGCTGCTGATGCTGAGTGCCAAGCTCCACCTCCATACTGATACAATCCTCCTCCTCCTCCTCGTCCTCTTCCTGTGTGATCGGCGGGCACGCAGGAACACTGTCTGGATAAAGGGGGCCTTGAGAGCTAAGGAAGTCCTCCTCTTCCTGCCTCTGTTCTGCCTCAAGTGCCCTGTCCATTATTCCTCGCAGCGTGTGCTCCAACAGGTGGACAAGGGGGACAGTGTCACTGATGCATGCACTGTCACTGCTCACCATCCTCGTGGCCTCCTCAAATGGTGACAGGACAGTGCATGCATCCCTAATCATGGCCCACTGGCGTGGGGGAAAAAAACAAGCTCCCCTGAACCTGTTCTGGTGCCATAGTCGCACAGGTACTCATTGATGGCCCTATACTGCGTGTGCAGCCGCTGCAGCATGGCCAACGTTGAGTTCCACCTGGTGGGCATGTCACAGATTAGGCGGTTCTTGGGCAGGTTAAACTCCTTTTGGAGGTCCGCCAGCCGAGCACTGGCATTATATGACCGGCGGAAATGCACACAGACTTTCCTGGCCTGCCTCAGGACATCCTGTAAGCCCGGGTACCTGCCCAAGAACCGCTGCACCACCAAGTTAAGGACGTGAGCCAAACAGGGCACATGGGTCATTTTTCCCTGTCGGAGGGAAGAGAGGAGGTTGGTGCCATTGTCGCAAACCACCATTCCTGCCTTAAGTTGGCATGGCGTCAACCACCTCTGAACCTGCCCCTGCAGAGCTGACAGAACCTCTGCCCCAGTGTGGCTCCTGTCCCCCAAGCACACCAGCTCAAGCACCGCATGGCATCTTTTGGCCTGCGTACTTGCGTAGCCCCTTGAACGGCTACGGAGCACCGCTGGTTCCGAGGACAAAGCACAGGAAGAGGCCATGGAGGAAGAAGAAGAGGAGGGGGTGGAGGAGAGGGGTGTGTCACAATCATTAGCATTTTGGAGGCGTGGTGGCGGAACAACCTCCAACACTACTGCACCTTGTCCTGCATCCTTCCCAGCTGCCAGTAGAGTCACCCAATGCGCCGTGAAACTTAGGTAACATCCCTGTCCATGCCTGCTGGACCATGAGTCAGCGGTAATATGCACCTTACCGCTGACCGCCCTGTCCAGTGAGGCATGGACATTGCCTTCCACATGCTGGTAGAGAGCCGGAATCGCCTTCCGTGAGAAAAAGTGGCGTTTGGGTACCTGCCACTGAGGAACCGCACATTCCACAAACTCACGGAAGGGGGCAGAGTCTACCAACTGAAAAGGCAGCAGTTGAAGTGCTAGCATTTTTGCCAAGCTAGCATTCAACCGCTGGGCATGTGGATGGCTGGGAGCAAACTTCTGTCGGCGGTGCAGCAGCTGGGGCAGGGAAATTTGCCTGGTACAATCTGACGTCGGTGTACCAAAAGCAGATTGCCCACAAGTACTTGGCTGTGACACACCTAATTCTACACCTTCATTCCTCTCAGTGCAGGTCTCAGAGAGGACTGAAGGTATAGTGGTGTTGGAAATCTCAGCTGATGAGGAGCAAGGAGAGGTCCTCTTTGTTCTTTGGTGTGGGTCTTTTAGATACGCTTGCCAACGAACTGCATGGCAGGTCAACATATGTCTGGTCAAGCATGTGGTACCCAAGCGGGAGATGTTTTGGCCACGCGAGATACGCTTGAGACATATGTTGCAAATAGCAGCGGTGCGATCTGATGCACTCGTCTCAAAAAAGGCCCACACAAAAGAACTTTTTGAATAACGCGCAGAGACTGCAGCGCCCTGCACATGTGGAGCTTTGGGGTGTGATGCAGTCAATGTGCTGCCCTTAGGCTGGCTCCTGGAGGGCATCCTGCCTCGTTGGTGATGTGCCACCTCCTCCTCCTCTCTCCTATCAGGCACCCACATTGAGTCAGTGACCTCATCATCCCCTCCCTCCTCATCACTGGAGCAAACCTGGCAGTATGCTGCAGCAGGGGGAGCATGACTGCCAGATTGCTGTCCTTCTTGGGCACCCCCTCTGTCATGTTACTGCCTTCATCGAGCTCAGTATCACCATAAGAGCCTTCCAAACGCTGAGCATCCTCCTGGAGCATGTACCCAACACTGTGGTCAAACAGTTCGAGGGACTCCTCAGGAGGACATGGTGGGGCTAGGGAAGGAGTCACTGATGACATTGAGCCGAGGAAAGAGGCCACTGCTTTGCCAGACAAAGTACCCTGGGCATGGGTGAGAGAGGATGAGGAGGATGAGGACGGCTTGGTCATCCACTCGACCAAGTCTTCTGCATGTTGCGGCTCAACACGGCCAGCTGCCGAAAAAAAGGCCAAGCGTGTCCCACGGCCACGTGCTGATGAGGATGCACCGTCTCCACGACCAGCACTAGACACAGAGCCTGCTTGCCCTCTCTTATTGGCTTGTGACTGTCTGCCTCTCCTTATTGGCCTTCCAGACATACTAATGGCCTGTAGCTGCACTAAGCTGGGATATATATATATATATATATATATATATATATATATATATATATATATATATATATATACTGATACTGCAGCTAGCAAAATCAACTGCCTGCCTGTAGTATGAGAACACCACCAACCTTCTACAGGTAGCTTTAGCTGAACACTGTGAGGTGGACGCACCCCACTAACTTGTAGGTTTAGCTGAACACTGTGAGGTGGACGCACAACACTAACTTGTAGGTTTAGGTGAACACTGTGAGCAGGACGCACCCCACTAACTTGTAGATTTAGCTGAACACTGTGAGCAGGACGCACCCCACTAACTTGTAGGTTTAGCTGAACACTGTGAGCAGGATGCACCCCACTAACTTGTAGGTTTAGCTGAACACTGTGAGCAGGACGCACTGCACTAACTGTAAATAGTCTAGCTGCCTGACTGTGGTACTAATAGGATCAAAAGAGCACCAGTAATTTTCTTCAGGTAGCTGTATATACTGTAACAAGACAAGCCTGCCTGTCAGTAAGAAGATAACAGGAACGGATCTAGCTGAACACTGTGAGTAGGACGCACCCCACTAACTTGTAGGTTTAGCTGAACACTGTGAGGTGGACGCACCCCACTAACTTGTAGGTTTAGCTGAACACTGTGAGCAGGACGCACCCCACTAACTTGTAGGTTTAGCTGAACACTGTGAGGTGGACGCACCACACTAACTTGTAGGTTTAGCTGAACACTCTGAGCAGGACGCACCCCACTAACTTGTAGGTTTAGCTGAACACTGTGAGCAGGACGCACCCCACTAACTTGTAGTTTTAGCTGAACACTGAGCAGGACGCACTGCACTAACTGTAAATTGTCTAGCTGCCTGACTGTGGTACTAATAGGATCAAAAGAACACCAGTAATTTTCTTCAGGTAGCTGTATATACTATAACAAGACAAGCCTGCCTGTCAGTAAGAAGTTAACAGGAACGGATCTAGCTGAACACTGTGAGCAGGACGCACTGCACTAACTGTAAATAGTCTAGCTGCCTGACTGTGGTACTAATAGGATCAAAAGAACACCAGTAATTTTCTTCAGGTAGCTGTATATACTGTAACAAGACAAGCTTGCCTGTCAGTAGGAAGATAACAGGAACGGATCTAGCTAAACTGAATACAGTGTATATATATATATGCAACACCTGGGATGCATATATATACACAATACACTGTAAGTGCAGCTAACTGACTGACTGTTCTGCCTAATCTATCTAACTCAAATCAAATGTCACTGTCTGTCTCTCTCTCTCTCTCTCAATGAACGCTGGAACACACACTACACAGGGCCGCCGTGCAGGCGGCCTTATATAGTGTGGGGCGTGTACTAAATCCCCTGAGCCATAATTGGCCAAAGCCTCCTTGGCTTTGGCCAATTACGGCTCTCTGTTCAGGCGGCGCTGTGATTGGCCAAGCATGAGGGTCATAGTGCATGCTTGGCCAATCATCAGCCAGCAATGCACTGCGATGCCGCAGTGAATTATGGGCCATGACGCGCCACACAAATTTGGCGCGAACGGCCCATATCGTTCGCAATTCGGCGAACGACCGAACAGCCGATGTTCGCGTCGAACATGGGTTCGACTTGAACACGAAGCTCATCCCTAGTTATGAGGAAAGGTTGCAAGCACTGAACTTATTCTCTCTGGAGAAGAGACGCTTGAGAGGGGATATGATTTCAATTTACAAATACTGTACTGGTGACCCCACAATAGGGATAAAACTTTTTTGCAGAAGAGATTTTAATAAGACTCGTAGCCACTCATTACAATTAGAAGAAAAGAGGTTTAACCTTAAACTACGTAGAGGGTTCTTTACTGTAAGAGCGACAAGGATGTGGAATTCCCTTCCACAGGCGGTGGTCTCAGCGGGGAGCATTGATAGCTTCAAGAAACTATTAGATAATCACCTGAATGACCGCAACATACAGGGATATACAATGTAATACTGACACATAATCACACACATAGGTTGGACTTGATGGACTTGTGTCTTTTTTCAACCTCACCTACTATGTAACTATGTAACTATGTATGTTCGTGATCTCCATTGGCAACGATGCTTCTTGGACACCAGGCAGTGTTCTTGTATCATGAGTGGCAGCTTCTGATCTTCAAAGCATGATGGTGTGTGTGTGTGTGTGTCCCTACTCACCCCCTTTTATGTGTCAGGCTGTTTGCCATAGTTACCAAACAGAAAACATGCCTGTTTACTGTAGCTGTAGAAACAATGGACTGTTGATAACTGCACCTACGTACCCATTGTCTAATCAGGCCAACACCTGACAGTAATCTAACGGTCATTCTTTCAGTTTGAGAGCTGAAAAAACCCTCAAACGAGTAAATCTCTTTCTTGTGTACTGTAGCTATAAAGACAATAGCCTGTTAATTGAACTGTCAATTAAATACAACAATGATATCTACCCCCATTGTATAAAACAGCATTTGTTTGAGAAATCTACTCAAGCCAAAAAACTGACAGTAATCTGACCAACTCACTATTGTAATATTGTTCCATTTATCTTATGTCTGATTAATATAAAAAAATCATATTTTTAACAAATGCAATACAGTAGGCCTCTTCACTAGTGTACCTTCGATTTGCCATTTTGGGCTCTAAATTTAGTGGTACACTAGTGAGACTCACAGGCAAAAAAGCTTCTGACTATTAGGCACTGTATTAAAACGCTACCAAAAAACTGCTAGCGATCACAGGGATCAGGCCTGACTCTGCGAGCGCTGCAGTTATGTGTTTAGTGTTTTGTAAATGACAGTGATCTGGGCTGGGCAGGACTGGGCCCGAGGGGCAAAACGCAGGTGGTAGCAGGTATCTGGGCTGATCCCGCTAACACTGTGTTTTTGGTGACCCTAAACTACTGGGGACGCTAGTATAGATCTGATCGGATCAGATATTGATCCGTTCAGATACTATACCACTAAGGGAGGTGTATGCTGCGTGCGTTGGTGTTAGCAGTACTGGCACTAACCTGACGCTGCCTGGGGCGACGCAGACCCTATCTGACCCTAAAACTTAACTTATATCACTGCCGGGCGATTAGGGGGTTAAACCTTTATTAGGTAATAAACGGCGGGTGCCCTGAAACTATAATAAACAAACTAACTAACCAGCGTGACCCGTAACACTTATACGGTGATCACTGGTGAAAGGGTTAACTAGGGGGCAATCAGGGGGTTAAAACCTTTTATTAGGTAGTATATGGGGGTCCCTGACGCTATAAAAAGCTGACAGCGAACCTATATACTTACCTCCCTAACTAGCGTCACCTGTGACACTAATACAGCGATCAGAAAAACGATCGCTTAGTGACACTGGCAACGGGGGGGTGATCACAGGGTTAAAACTTTATTTGGGGGGTTAGGGGTATCCTAGACCTAAAGGGGCCTACCACTAACTGTCCTACCACTTATAACTGTCACAAACTGACACCAATGCAATAATCAGAAAAAAAAAACCTGCTATTGGTGTCACTGTGACAGGGGGTACAGGGGGGTGATCGGGGGGTGACTGGGGGGTGATGGGGGGTAAAAAGTGTGCCTGCGTGTTCTACTGGAAGTGTAGTGTTGGTGCAACTCACATTGATGTATTCTCTCCTCGACGCCGGAACGAAAAGACCGGCTCGAGGAGAGATGACATCACTTCCTCCGCTTCTGTTTTCATTACAGAAGCCGAGGAAGTATTTCATTCGCCAGGAGTGATCGCGAAGGGGTGGCCACGAATGAGTGGCCTCCCCCTCACCTTGGATTGCTCCTGACAAGAATCGGACCCCCCCGCCCGCGGGCAGGCAGGGACATACAGGTAAGCCCTTATGCCTGCCCGTGCCGACGTACATTGGCGTGTGGCGGTCGGCAACTGGTTAATGTATTGACCAGATATGGTTTTGGCGAACGCTTTCTGGCTCTCCTTCGGACACCGTATGACACGTAAACAGCGTCCCTGAAGGGTTATTCATCCCAATCATCGAATATCTGTAGAGGAACCCGACAGGGATGTCCACTATCCCCATTACTATTTGTTTTAGCCATTAAAATCCGTGCCTGCCCTGACATTAAAGGTATAGATTGCGGTGACAGGGAACATAAGTGCTTACTATTGCTGATGATATTCTGATGGTTTTATCGTCCCCTGTCACATCCTTACCCAACTTATATTCAATACTACACCCATTTTTTATTAATCAGGACAAATCGAAAGCGTTGAGTGTCTCCCTGCAGGATTCCACCCAGAAAGCCCTTGAACAGTCCCACCAATTTCGCTGGGAATCGGTAGCATTACCTTATCTAGGAATAAACTTGACCCCCTCCTTACACACCCTATATTCGCAGAATTACCCGGCGTTATATAAACGTTTAACAGCAGATTTATCCAGATGGCAAGTCCATCCTCCATCGCAGTTCGGCAGACTGCACTCTATAAAAATGAACTTTCTCCTGAGAATCCTGTATTTGTTTCATACATTACCAGTAGCGCTTAATAGATCAGACTTGCTGACGTTCCAAAGGAAGGTACTTCAGTATATATAGTGTGACAAGTGGCCCAGGGTGAACAGGAGCACACTGTTCTCACCTAAACAGAAAGGAGGCCTAGGGCTTCCGGACCTGCAAAAATATTTTTATGCAGCTCAATTGGCACTCACTAAATTCCATTCCCAACAACCTCAAACATTATGGATGGCGATAGAATCATATTCCTGCTACCCTAAAGCAATCTCACATATCATGTGGTTACCGATGAAAAAAGGCTGATAATTTTATGTCCGTCCCTCTCCTTATCCTTGGATATTTGGGACAGACTAGCTAGGACCCAAAATTTCAAATCACCTCATAATCCATTAGCCCCTCTCCTCCGTAACTAAGATTTTACCCTGGGCCTCACCCCCCCTGCTTTCGAATGGTGGTCCAATAAGGGCCTGTTGCGGATAGCAGACCTTTGTGATAACAAGGGTATGTTATCTAAAAGAACATTAAAGCGGGGGTTCACCCACACCGCCAAAAAAAAAAAATATTAAAAGCCAGCAGCTACAAATACTGCAGCTGCTGACTTTTAATACATTGCCACTTACCTGTCCTGGGGTCCAGCGATGTCGGCAGGGGACGCCGAGAACCCGCTTGGTTCTTGGCTGCTGCCGCCGCCGCCATCCTAGGTGAGGGAATCAGGAAGTGAAGCGTTGCGGCTTCACTTCCCGGTTCCCTACTGCGCATGCGCGAGTCGCGCTGCGCGTCCCTAGTGGTCCCCGCTCTCTGCTGGGAGCTGTGTGTTCCCAGCAGACAGCGCGGTCGGGACGGGAAGAGGCATAGACTCCCATGGGAGTCTATGCCGGAAGTGGGTGCAAATACCTGTCTTTGACAGGTATCTGCACCCCCCTCCCCCCTGAAAGGTGCCAAATGTGACACCGGAGGGGGGGAGGGTTCCGAAAAGCGGAAGTTCCATTTTTGTGTGGAACTCCGCTTTAATAGAAAAATATCTGAAGATAATTGAATAAAAAGCCTTTGCGCTACTAAGATACCGTATATACTCGAGTATAAATCGATCCGAGTATAAGTCGAGGCCCTAATTTACCACAAAAAAAAATAGGAAAAACTTATTGACCCGAGTATAAGACGAGGGGGAGAAATGCACAGCTACTGTAAGTGGAAAAGAGGGTCAACAATGCCCATTTGCAGCCTCACTGTGCCCATTTGCATGCCTCACTGTGCCCATTTGCAGCCATAGGTCCCCCGAACTTCAAACTCTATAGTTAAGGGTTCCTAGATGCCCCCTAGCTGCAGCCAAAATTTGGGGTCTCTGAACCCAAAGGGTCCCGAAATGACATTGCTGCAGATGGACACAGTTGACTGACTTTGGCACCCCGTAACTCGGGGCCACTTAGTGCTAGGAACCCCAAATTTGGTGTGCAAACCCAGTGGAACTAGCACCATAAAATATGCAAAATATGGGGTTTCTAGCATCAAGTGGCCCAGAGATACAGGGCCCCAAAAATCGGTTCAGAAAATGTCAAGCACTTTTCTGCAGCAGAGAATATTTTCTGAACCGATTTTGGGGCCCCGTATCTCGGGGCCACTTGGTGCTAGGAACTCCAGCTTTGGTTATGGTACTAGTTCCACTGGGTTTGCACACCAAATTTGGGGTTCCTAGCGCCATGTGGCCCTGAGATACGAGGCCCCAAAGTCAGTTCGGAAAATGAAATTTTTTGCTGCAGAAAAATGCTTGACTCGAGTATAAGTCGAGGGGGGCACTTTCAGCACAAAAAAAGTGCTGAAAGACTCGACTTATACTTGAGTATATACGGTATGTTCAAAAATACCTAATAAAGTAAAAAAGGGGGAATAGCATACAATATATGCAAATATCTTCAAAATAAAACCACCGTAAAATTGTGGTGAAAAATCAAAGTGCAATAGAGTGCAATTAAGGTGTTGACACGTACCTTGTATGTGAGCCTTACGTGCGGAGGGAGACCTCTCGTACAGCCCTGGTTCCCAGATCACTGGAGTTTAGGACAGTGACCATAGGAGCACAGTGGGGTATGAGTGCCTGGTGGATTCTCTGGAACTGGAGATGATGTCCACTGGGAGACACTGGAACTGGCTGGAGTGCCGGGTGCAGGTAAGCTGGATACAAGTCAGCAGGCTGCAGGTAAGCTGGATGCAGGTCAGCAGGATGCAGGTAAGCTGGATGCAGGTCAGCAGGGTGCAGGTGAGCTGGATGCAGGTCAGCAGGCTGCAGGTAAGCTGGATGCAGGTCAGCAGGGTGCAGGTAAGCTGGATGCAGGTCAGCAGGATGCAGGTAAGCTGGATGCAGGTCAGCAGGGTGCACACAGCAGGCAGAAGCAAGGTCAGACAAGCCGGGTCATACACAGTGGATCAGTTCAACAGATTCGGCAGGCAAGGAATGGTCAAGTTCAGGCTGGTTTCTGGTAACAGGAGATCAGGCAGGCAGGTAAACAGGATCAGAGTCAGGGAAAGCCAAGGTTCAGAATTGGAGACAGCAGCGTGGTCAGAGAGCCAGGTCAGGTGATCGGATGCAGATTACAGGAACAGGTCACAGGTGAAGCTGCAGATCAAATCGCAAGAGCTGAATGGTGGAAGCCCCTCTTAAAGGCCACTGGGCGCCAAAGCCGCGTCACTGTGCGTGCGATCTCCGCGATCGGCGCATGCGCATTGGCGCACGCCTGTTCGTTACTGGGAACCTGTTGCAGGTCTGGAACTAGTATGTCCATGACATTGCCCCCCCCTTAAGGGCAACCTCGGGGGGCCCAAAAGAGCTCTTTTTTGAGGATGTCTGCGGAAGAAGGCCTGGATCAGTTCTTGAGCATGCACATTTTGCTTAGGTTCCCATGAGTTCTCCTCTGTTCCATAACCCTTCCATTTGATTAAAAATTTAAGTTGTTTACCTCTCCTCCTGCAGTCTACGACAGCCTCCACCTCATACTCCTCGTCCTTATTAATAATAACGGGTCCGGCTGGCCCCGATCCTCTGTCCGGGAAAGGGTCGGGTACTGTGGGTTTAAGTAGAGACACGTGAAACACTGGGTGCATTTTGAGCGACTCAGGCAGGGTAAGTTCATAGGAGACCTCATTCAATTTCCTTTTAACTGGGAAAGGGCCAATGAATCTGGGTGCCAGCTTCTTTGAAGGGCAAGCCATCTTGAGGTTGGTGGTAGATAACCACATCTGATCACCTGGTTGGAGACGTAATACACCTCTTCTCTTCCTGTCATAAAGCCTCTTGTTGGTTGCCTGCGCCTTGGCCATAGCTTCTTGCAACAACTTGTTGTTGCGACCCAGGAACTCAACAGTGCTTTGTACTGCTGGAACAGGAGATTCTGGAATAATGTTAGGCAGGAAGACAGGATGGAACCCATAGTTTGCAAAGAACCGTGACTGACCTGTGGCTGAATGGCTGGCATTGTTGAAAGCAAATTCCGCTAGAGGCAAAAGTGCTACCCAATCATCTTGGACAAATGAGGTAAAGCAACGGATGTACTGCTCCAGGGTTTGGTTCGTCCTTTCAGTTTGTCCGTTAGTCTGGGGGTGGAAAGCGGATGACATGAAAAGTTCAATTTTCAGAACTTGGCATAGTGACCTCCAGAAGCAGGAGGTAAACTGGACTCCCCTGTCAGATACAATGTTGGTTGGTACCCCGTGCAGCATTACGATCTCCCTGATGAACACCCGGGCAGTTTCCAAAGCAGACTCTTTAGGGGTATGAAGTGGGCCATCTTAGACAGACGGTCAACCACTACAAAGATAGCTGTATATCCTTCAGAAGGGGGTAGTTCCACTACAAAGTCCATGGCAATCATGCTCCAGGGTCTGTCGGGAATTGGTAATGGTCTGAGGAGGCCCCAGGACTTGGTCCTGGCAGACTTGCTATGGGTACAGATGACACATGACTTAAAATAGTCCTTGCAATCTTCCTCAAGCTTCGGCCGCCAAAACATGTGCTGGATTAGTTCACGAGTCTTGTGAACCCCAAAATGTCCGGCCAGCGGGTGGTCGTGACACAGGCTCAGCACTTCTGTCCGGCAACTTTCTGGCACAAAAATGTTGCTGTCCTTCCAAAGCATCCCATCCCTGGATATCAAGATTGATCCTGAAGGGGATGGGAGGGAGGAGCCGGATGTGGGCGAGGACGGATCGCTAGAGATGTGAGGCGGCAGCTCGGCGTCCCTCCAGCTGTGATGCAGACGAAGCGTTCACGGACCGAACACTAGTCTCCCCCTCGTCCCGGCGTACTGCGCGGTGCACGCGGCTGTCATCCCCTTGTCACCCCCCTCTCCTCCAGCAACCTCTCCAGCTCCGGTGATCGAAGGCAGGGAGGAGGGCGGTGGAAGCGGTGCCTCCGTGCCGCGGCTCTTGGAAACAGCAATAGCATCAAAAGAAGATCACAGTCGGGTCTGAGGCCGG
The DNA here is from genome assembly GCA_037952835.1 of Lithobates septentrionalis. Taxonomy (NCBI): domain Eukaryota; kingdom Metazoa; phylum Chordata; class Amphibia; order Anura; family Ranidae; genus Lithobates; species Lithobates septentrionalis. Next base: position 1,650,093 of record JBBDGP010001120.1, on the reverse strand, counting down.
GTATGCCGCCCCACCCCCCCTCCCGGAGATAAAGAAATCAGCCTTTAGGAAGCGATCTCCATCAGTGGTGGAAAATCACTGGAAGAGCGTCTGAAGTTCATGTAACAGGAATAGAAGAGTACAACAGACAAGCAAGTAAGTGGGAATCTAAGCACTACGGGAAGCATCCAGGAGGGTCAAGGAGCCAGGAAGGGTAAGACTCTGCAAAATGCTAAACCCACGAGGAGGGTAAGTTAACTTCCATAATGTGATTTACAGCTGGTTGGATATCTTTACCTCTGCATCGCTGAAAGGTTTGATGCCTCAAATCAGGACTTTTTCTGTAATACCATGTAACATGTAACATCAAGTGATTGAAACCATTTTACAAAACTATCTACTCAGTGCTAAATAATTGGTCTTAATTAGGACATATCTGAAAGAGGGGTAGATAGGAAGGCCGGGGGGAGATAAGGACGAACCCACAAAGATATTGGTGCCCCCAGAGCCATTCACACTTGATTATATCCGGGACTACACTCGGGGGTGGAATAGTGGCATACACCCCTGAGTTTACGACTGTATCTCAATGTCTTCTTATGTGACTGTTTCAATAATAAAGCACAACCAGCCTAGCAGTAGACCCCCAAGATTGGAATCCCAGGTAGAAGTGCAAAAGCAGTACAAACAGGAAGAAGCCTCCTGAGAGGTAGTGAATACACTATCGAGCGATTAGAGTGGAACCACGTAAACAATCAACAAGAAATTAGTTATATAGCCAACATCATTTTGGGGTAACTCCTGGGGATCCCCTCACCTTCAGGGCCAGAATACTCCATCGGCCTACCCCTATAGGGGCCAGAAGAAACAGGGAAATGAGGGGCAAGTCAACCAGAGGGAATACGGTAAACCCACCCCGGACTAGCTCTAGTCCAGGCACAATTAGGAGATACATGACGAATGATGGCAGCAAAGAAAGCTCGAGTGAATCAACAGGGGCTACAGCGGCAACAGTGGCGACAGGCACGAAAAATAAGACACCGGAACGTGCAGGCAAAACGGGAACAAGAAGACAAACGGCGGAAGGGGTTACAAGACCCATAGGTCAAGATATAGAAGAGGAACCATCAGACGAACCCCAGCAGGACAGAATACTTCCCACGAAGGAAGAAATAGCAGAGATGTTCGCTAGGCTGGAGGTCTCAATCAAGGGGGAGATCAACATAGTTCACGAAAATATGAGCCACCTACTGAAAAGAGTTGAAGAGGCGGAATCCATCGCTGGAACACAAGGAGCCGAAATTCAAAAAATGAAACACCAGATGGAAGCAATGCAGGTCGAACATAGAAATATCAAATATAGATTGGAGGACCAAGAAAATCGTAACAGAAGAAAGAACCTCCGGATTAGAGGTCTCCCGGAACCACAAGATGGAATAGAGAACCTCCCGCTTAAAATAGAAGAAATTTTCAACGATTTGATGAACCCAATGGAAGTCGGCCGAAAGTTGAAAGTGGATGGGGTGTACAGAATAAGGAAACCACCTGATGTTAGAGGAAACCCACCACGAGATGTCATTGTGCGATTCCACAATTTTGTGGACAAAGAACAAATAACCTCCAACTTAAAGAGAAACCTCCAGGCGAAGTATAAAGATACAAGCTTACAAATCTTCCAAGACCTTGCAGCAGAGACTTTCAACAGGAGAAGAATCCATAAACCTCTCCTGGCGACTCTGAAAGCGCATGGAGTCCAATACTCCTGGGGCTTCCCAGCCTGCCTGATCGGACGCAAAGAAGGCCGAAAGGCCGTGCTAAGATTCCCTGAAGAAACACAAAAATTCTGTGAACATCTAGAAATCCCCCTGGCGGACATCCCGGGTTGGTGGGAGAAAAATACCAACCATGACCCAATTGGGGAAATACCTACTTGGAGACCTGTTTGAAATCTGTAGTATACCTGCAAACAAAAAATAGGGCACAGGAAAAAAGAAAAAGAAAAGGAAAGAAAAAAAAAAAAAGGAAAAATAGGGAAAAGGGAGAAAGAAGCAGGAATAAGGAAAAACAGATGCTTATGTATAGATGTACAAATAGTCTACCTAGCGACGATATAGTAGACCATGGGGCTGGTAGAGGATGGTGGAGGGGAGGTGACTGGGACTGGGGGGGGGAGGGGGTGAGGCTTGAGGGAGGGATAGCTGAGGCTGATAGCTCCTGTACAAGAAATGGAGTCCTGCGGTCACGACCAAACCCTGCACCGAGCTCAACCTCTGGGGGACAACCGGGGGGCTTAGTGGTGGTGGAGTGCCACGGTTATAGTTCAAGGGCCAAGTCAAGGCCTGTTATACCCCCATAAAATTGGGGAAAGGGAAGGGGGAGGGAGGGAGGTTTTCTGTGGGGTTTTGGGGGGTGGGGGGAGGGTTGAGGGGGGGGAGGGGAGGGGAGCAAGAGAGAGCCCAACGCAACCCACAGTTTCAGGAGCCTGCCTTATAGAAAACAGAATTTAAAAAGAAGAGAGAGATGCCTGCTAACTTAACAATTATCTCCTACAATGTAAGGGGATTGAATGCCTGCGTCAAACGTGCAAATATTTTGGGAGAATTAAAGTTCTTGAAGGCTGAGGTGGTAATGTTGCAAGAGACCCATCTTAGTACCAATAGGAATCAAACCATCTACTCCAGGGAATTCCCAGAATGGTATTACAGTGATTCACCAATTAGGGGAGCAGGAGGAGTGGCTATAGGGTTCGCCAGGGGAACGAGATTTGAACTAGAGGAGAGGCTCTCCGATCCGGAGGGGAGGTATCTCTTCCTGAAAGGGAAAATCAACGGATGGAAGTACTCCCTGGCGAACATCTATGGACCAAATAAAAATACTCATAGAACAGTAATGGCCATACTGACCAAATTTGAGACTTTTAAGACGGGGAGAGCAATTGTAGGAGGAGACTTCAATCTATGTCTTGACCCCGAGAGAGATTGTACGTCCCATGCTCGGGGGAAAAGAGGATCGTGGCCGGAGAAACTTAAAAAAAAACTTCACCAGCTCCAACTAGTGGATGTCTGGAGGATACAACAGGGAGACATAAGAGACTACACCTACTACTCCCCCGTGCATGGGACATACTCAAGACTCGATTTTTTTTTTGGTAGAACACAGGATGCTGGAGGAAATCGCAGGGACAGCCATTGGTAATATGTCCTTCTCGGACCATGCGCCTGTGAGTCTTCATTTAAAGTTGGGTGAAACTGATGCACAGGGCACAGGATGGAGATTAAATGAGGATCTCTTAGCGGATAACGTTATCTTGAAAAGATTAAAGGAGGAACTAGAATGGTTTTTTAAAATTAACATCCCCGGTGAGGTAAATGAGGCCACAATCTGGGAAGCGCATAAAACCTACATAAGGGGGATTTTTATGATGATAGGCAGGGAAAGAAATAAGAGAATGAAAAATCAAAGGCTAGCCCTGACCAGAGAGATCCACAAACTAGAGCAACAACATAAAACATCTGGAGGGAGGGAGGCTTGGAGGACCCTACTCCAAAAGAGAGAAGAGCTGAGGAACAAGAAACACGCAAAACTTATTACTTGGTCAAAAAAGAGAGGTACATAAATAGCAATAAGCCCGGCAGACATCTGGCAAGGACCCTAAAAAAGAAGAAAACAAGCAATTACATCGAAAGAATTAGGAACAGTTCGGGGGAAATTAAATATAAAACGCAAGATATAGCCAAAACCTTCCAAAAGTTCTATGAGGCATTGTATGCAATAAAAGCGAGTGGCACCCAAGAACAGGTCAAACATAGGCAGGAAGCCAGTAAAATGTTTCTAAAAGAGGCAAACCTAAAAAAAATCACGGAAGAGGACAGAATCATGCTGGATGCCCCCGTGACCCTTCAGGAAGTCAAGAGGGCCATCCAGGATATTCCTAACGGGAAAAGCCCAGGACCCGACGGGCTGACTGCTCTCTATTATAAAAAGCTGCAAGAACCCCTACTCCCTATACTATGCTCTTACATTAACGGGATCGGGGAAAATTGGGAGATGAGAAAGGAAGCATTAGAAGCGAATATTGTGGTGATAAAGAAGGAGGGGAAGGATGGCACCACATGTTCCGGGTATAGACCCATCTCCCTTCTGAACATAGATATAAAGATCTATGCAAAGATCCTTGTAGATAGATTGAAAAGAGTTATAAACGAAGTGATCCACCCTGATCAAGTGGGATTTGTACCAGGGAGGGAAGGGAGAGACAACGGTATAAAAACTTTAATGGTGACTCAGATAATGAAGGACAGGGGAGCCCCAGGACTACTCTTGTCGATTGATGCTGAAAAAGCATTCGACAGGGTAGACTGGGGCTTCATGTGGAACACTTTGGAGGAATTCGGGATCGGCAACAAAATGATTAAAAAGATCAGGGCCTTATATACTCATCCCACGGCCAGAGTTAAAATCAATGGGACTCTGTCTGAGGCCATTGAGTTGAAAAATGGCACCAGACAGGGTTGTCCACTTTCCCCGCTGCTGTTTGTGCTGACTCTAGAGCCGCTGCTAGCTACGATCAGACACAGCCCGGACATCAGCGGTATTAAAATTGGGGAAGACGAATATAAAATAGCAGCCTTCGCAGACGACGTCTTGTTATACGTCACCCGCCCAAGGATTGCTCTCCCCAACATACTAGCGACCCTTAGAAACTATGGGCGGCTATCAAACTTCCGGGTAAATGCGACTAAGTCAGAAGTAATGGAAGTCGTAGAAGATAAAGGAGGGGATAAGGCCTACCAAAAAAGCATACCTTTTAAATGGGGGGTAAAGGAACTGAGCTATCTGGGAGTAAAAATAACATCAACAAATGAAGAAATGTTTCAAGCCAATTTCATGACTCTCCTTAATGAGACTAGAGCAGAGCTAAATAGAGTCCCGCGGAATAGACTATCATGGGGCGGGAGAATAAATTTACTTAAAATGTCAATCCTGCCCAAAATCACATACAAAATGCAAATGCTACCACTGGCAATCACACAGAGTTTTCTGAATAAAATGCACACACTTTTTTTAAAATTTATATGGAGAGGGAAGAAGTCACGAGTAAAATACGCACAATTAATGAGCAGTAAGAAGAGGGGGGGTTGGGGAGCACCTGACATCAAAAAATACTACACAGCTGTAATTTTATCACGTATACCAGATTGGATTAATAATAATAAGGATAAGCAATGGGTGAAAATAGAGAATATAAGGAGCGGGGTAGACCTGGGAAAAAATATCTGGATACCACCACAAGTCAGAAAATTAAACACAAAAACATTTGATATTACGAAACACGTTCTACACACTTGGGATAAAATTCACACTAGAGAGAGGTGGAAATACAACTCGCCGCTAGTCCCGCTTAAGGGCACAGATTACTTCCCGCCGGGGAGGGAAGACGTAGCTGGAAGATGGATCCTGAGTGAAGAGGTCCAACTTAAGGATATTACCAGCCAGGGAACATTATGTACCTACCAGGATCTCAAAGTAAGAGAAACCCAGCTGGTGATGGATAGCTGGAAATACAGGCAGCTCAAGCACTTTGTGGAGTCACTCCCGCAGCCAATTAGATCAATAGAAGATCTCAACCCCCTTGAGAAAGCACTCACAAAGAAAAGCAGGAGGGGAGGAATGTCAAGGATATATAGAAGCCTGATAGAAATGGGAGAGATAGGCCGACCAAGATTTCTCGGGAAATGGGAGGAGGAATTAGGAAATAAGATCAGTGACAATGAAGCGAGGAGAATCCTGAGTAGAGCAAATGGCATGTCAGTAAACTATAGGATTGCGGAAATGAACTATAGAGTTGTAGCCAGAATGTACATTACTCCGGACTTAGCACATAAAATGCAAGATGAGACTTCGCAGTTCTGCTGGAGGGGGGACAGCAGCGCATATCTGGTGGTCGTGCCCAGAAATAAAAAAATTCTGGGAGGAGGTGCGAGAGACCACATACTTGATAACCAACAAGAAAATTCCGGACGACCCCTGGGTATGCCTGCACCATGGTAGCAACATACCATCCAAAATCGGAAAAGCCTAACACCACACCTCCTCAATGCGGCCAAGAGTCTCATCCCTAGACACTGGCGAGATAGTATGAGACCTACAATGCGGGAGTGGCTCGACAAAATAGATGAAATCTATTATATGGAATATCTGAGGTACAGCGAAGGATTGGAGATGGAGGAGTACGAGGAGACATGGAGAGACTGGGTTAAATTCAAGGCCTCCAACCATGCAGCTGAGGTGTGGGAGGATAAAGCAGAAAATTCACCCTAAATGAAGCATCCAAATTAAGATCGAAGCTAGTTATTTCAACAGGTTATAGAAATACTAGAAATAGTAGGAAGGGATTACTAACAGCTCGAGGTTGCGTTGGGGCTCTCTCTCTCAAATGGGGGGGTTCCGGGAAGGGAGGGGGACAGGGGGGAGGGTATTTAGAAATAGGTTACGGAATAAACAACGAAGGTAAAAGGCAATTATCGTATAGTGCACACATGGAATATTAAGAGTACTTGTAAATAGAAAACAGCCACAAGGATGTAAAAGTATTGAGGGATAAGTTTGACTGAAAAGTTGAAATAATATATCCTCATGAAAAGTACTTAGCTGACGTGGCAAAAAAAAAAAGAAAAAGAAAAAAGATTGATCCTGAAGGACCGGACACCCCCTCTGAGGCTTGTTTTAGACCGGACATCAGGTCTGTCTGGAAAAGCAGAAAGTTGCCCTCAGATAAGATGGTGTCCGGAACTGAAGTTTCCTTGGGGTCATCGTACATCCGAGAGAGCGTCAGGCTTGATGTTCTTTGATCCTGGCCGGTAGGTGATGTGAAATGAAAATCTGGAAAAGAATAACGCCCATCGTGCCTGACACGGCTTCAAACGTTTGGCAGTTCGTAAATATTCCAGATTTTTATGATCCGTGTAGATAAGTATGGGATGTGCCGCTCCCTCTAGCAGGTATCGCCATTCTTCGAGTGCAGCTTTAATGGCCAAAAGTTCACGGTCCCCCACATCGTAATTCTTCTCTGCAGGCGAAAGCTTCCGAGAGAAGAAACCTTTGGGGTGCATGAGATCCTTGAGTCCTTGGCGCTGAGAAATAACTGCCCCCACAGCTGTTTCTGAGGCATCAACCTCGAGTAGGTAAGGAAGAGAGGGATCCGGATGGCTCAAGATGGGGGCAGAGGTAAAGAGTCCCTTTTGGGTAGAAAAGGCAGCTTGAGCCTGGGGATTCCACTGGAATCGGACGTTTTGTCTTGTTAGCTGGGTGATCGGAGAGATAATTGCAGAAAATCCTTTGATGAACCTTCTGTAAAAATTGGTGAAGCCAACAAAACGTTGCACCCCCTTTTTATCTGAGGGTGCAGGCCAGTCCAGAACAGCTGTGACCTTTTGTGGGTCCATCTTGAACCCTTCTGTGGAAATTACCAGGCCCAGAAATTGCATACTCTGCCGCTCGAATTCGCATTTTTCTGGTTTGGTGTATAAGCCATGCTGACGGAGTCGGCAGAGTACCATCTTGACGTGTTTCCGGTGCTGATCCAAGGATGACGAAAAGATCAGGTTATCATCTAAGTAGACAATAAATAAAGTGGAATACCGCGCTGTAAAAAATAAATAAATTGAGCTAAATACAAAAATAAATTGAGCTAAATACAAATACCCAGAAAAAAGCTGCTGCTAAAAGTGAGATACACACAACAATAAAATAAACCAGAACGAAGCAGCGCTAAACCCACCAAAATTAAGATTATACAGTGAAGACCAATATGGAAATAATGTAAAAAATGATCAATACTTTAAATATCTGTGAACCACGAGCTTGGTGGTTCCTGCCTGGTATATAGATCAGCCTGAGGGTTCTTCCTGGTATCCATCTGTTTGGCTCCTGACCGGATAAAGGCCCTGGCCGGGTATAGGTCGCAAGCTTCTATTGCTTGCCTGTCTGGTAAGCGAGCATTTTGGGTGTTTAAATGCGTGCGGACTAAACCCCTGTTTTTAACGCGTACTGTTAGACAGGTTAATTTGGTTGTCTGCGAGCTGGTGGTAAGTAGGTTTTGGTTTTTCCCTGGGCATTCCCCAGGCTTTGTTTGCATCATTTTGGGTGTTTAGCACTGGTGGTGCGGTGAAGGATATTATTGAACTTTCAATTACATCACAAGTTTGGTTCTACTACTAGCACTGTGGAATTAAGAAGATGGACTTTTTAGTTTTATTTTAATTTAATTCATATTTAAAGTATTGATCATTTTTTACATTATTTCCATATTGGTCTTCACTGTATAATCTTAATTTTGGTGGGTTTAGCGCTGCTTCGTTCTGGTTTATGGTCTAAGTGGGCTATGACGAAAATGTCCAGATATTCTCTGAAGATATAATTTATCAGGTGCTGGAAGGTAGCAGGGGCATTACACAGGCTGAAGGGCATCACCAGATATTCGTAGTGGCCAAACCTGGTACGGAAGGCCGTTTTCCACTCGTCCCCTGCACGAATGCGAACCAAATTGTAGGCCCCACGAAGATCGAGTTTGGTGAACACAACAGTAGTTCTTAGACATGTGCATAGCCAAAAAATTCATTCATTTTCGTTTTCGTTTCATTAGTTTATTATTTTTTTCGTTTTTCGGGTCATTCGTTATGATCGCGATTCGTAAATTCGTTCATTCGTAAATTCGTAAATGCGTTCATTCATACATTCGTAAATTCGAACATTCATTCATTCATACATTTGTTCATTCATACATTCGTACATTTTTACATTTGTACATTTGTAAATTCGTACATTCGTAAATTCGTAAAATCGTACATTCGTAAATTCGTAAAATCGTACATTTGTAAATTAGAAAATTCGGAAATTTGTAAATTCAAAGTTTGAAAATCCAAAAACCCGAAAATTCAAAAATCTGAAATAGTAACTAACTATTAAATTATAGGTATTGTAATTTCCTTTCAAATTTGACTGTCAGTGAACGTAACTAATACGAATTTATCCGAAGTTACGAATTATCCAAAACGAATGCTGCATCTAAACAAATGGAACAGAACAAATTATTAATAAATAATAATAATAAAACGTTGTTATTATTATTATTGTTATTTATTATTATTAATTCATTACGTTCCATTCCGTTTTTTCGGATCATTCATAACTTCGGATAAATTTGTATGTGTTACGTTCACTAACAGCCAAATTTGAAAGGAAATTACAATACCTATCATTAAAAAGCTACTAGTAATTACTAATAGTTAAGTTATTAATAGTTAACTATTATTTCAGATTTCCGAATTTTCGAATTTACAAATTTACGAATTCACTAATTTACTAATGTACGAATGTACCTTCGTAAATTGCGAATGTACGAATGTACGAATGCCCGAATTTACGAATATCCAATGTTATCGAATTTACGAATATTCTGAAAACATTCGTTAAACGGGTTTTCGTTAATTCGGATATTCCGGAATAAACGAATTTGTCTAAATTTGTTAAAAAACGAATTCGGAACTAAACGAATTGCACATGCCTAGTAGTTCTTAATCTTTGAAAAAGCTCAGGTACCAGGGGTAAGGGATACCGGTTCTTGACCGCGACCTTGTTCAGCTCCCGGTAATCCACACAAGGACGCAATGAGTGGTCCTTCTTCTCCACAAAAAAGATCCCTGCCCCAGCCGGAGAGGTGGATGGCCGGATGAACCCCCTCTTAAGGTTTTCGTCAACATATTCCTTTAAAACCTCCAAATCCCGCTCAGACAGAGGGAAAATTCGCCCAAAGGGGATTTCAGCTCCGGGCAGTAACTCAATCGGGCAATCGTAGGAACGATGAGGAGGAAGTGTCTCTACCCCTCATTTACTAAAAAACGTCTAAGAACTCGTGATACTGTTCAGGTACTGCTGAGCATAATTCTGAGTCAGCTTCCAGGCACAGCAAAGGGCCAGATATCTTGGAAGGTAAGGGCAGACAATGTTCTTGACAGTAGAGGGACTGAAACCTGATTTCTCCGGAGCCCCAGTCGATTTGCGGGTTGTGGGCCTGAAGCCACGGTAGACCCAAGATGATCGGGAACAGAGGGGAAGCAATAGCATCAAACTTAAGCAGTTCCTTGTGGTTCGAGACAGTAATTACAGGCAGTGGGGGAGTCTCTTGAGTCACCTGGCCAGATTTAATACGGGATCCATCTGCCAAGAAAACGGAAAGTCCTTGAGCCCTGTGCTGGAGTGGAATGCGTTGTTGGTTGGCAAAGTTCAAATCAATAAAACAACTGCATGCACCAGAGTCTATTATTGCAGTAACAGACACAGTCTTTCCAGAAAACTGAAGGGTGATGGGAATAGCCAGGTTAGTAGAGAGAGCTGGGTGACTGTGTGGTAGGATGGATGAAGATCTACGGTACTTGGCAGGACACGAATGTACATAATGGCCCGGTCCCCCGCAGTACAAACACAGGTTAAGCTGTTGCCGACGTAGACGTTCGTCGGCAAACAATACGGGTCTCATTAGTCCGACCTGCCCAGATTTATGAAAGTCCGGTATTAGTTGGTACAGGATTACCTGGGACCAGTCTAAAGGGAACAGGACGAGAGGTCGTAGGCACTTGGGGTAACATCCAAGTTGGTTGAATCTGCTGGGTCACCCTCTCCATCCTGCGTTCCCGAAGATGACGGTCTATCTGAATAGTTAGGGTCATCAAGGATTCCAGGGAATTTGGTACACCGACCCGAGCCAGTTCATCCTTTAGTCCTTCTGACAAGCCTAGGCAAAACTGGTGCCGTAAAGCTGCATGGTTCCACTGGGTATCCGCGCTCCAGCGGCTAAAGTCCGTTATATAATCTTCGACCACTTTGCGGCCCTGCTGGAGCGTGCTAAGAGCAGCTTCGGCAGTGGAAGTTCATTGGGGGTCATCATATAAGAGTGACATTGCGTTGAAGAAGGATGACAAAGAGTCCAGAGAAACATGGTGTTCTTCCAGCAGGTGATGAGCCCACAGGCTTGTGGTTCTCCCAGCAGAAGTGAGACAACAAACCCCACCTTGGTGTTTTCCCGCGAAAAGGTTAAGGGTAGTAAGGAAAAGTACAGCTCACATGCATTACGGAAAGTCCGAAACTTGCTTCGATCCCCAGAAAACTTCTCCGGAATTGGGACTCTGGGTTCTGGAGATAACATCATTACAGGGAGTGTGGGGGAAGCCTCTGATGACAACCCACTGGAAGAAAGGTTTGTAATACTCGTCCGGGACTGCACTTGTCTCACCAGGTGTTCATAGCTGTCCTGAAGGAAGGGATTTCACCTCTTGAGTGAGGACGGAGAGTAATTGGCAAAATTCATCAGTAGCGGAGGTCCCTCTTGCAGGCTCAGGCATGGCTGTTTGATACTGACACGTACCTCGTATGTGAGCCTGACGTGCAGAGGGAGACCTCTCGTACAGCCCTGGGTCCCAGATCACTGGAGTTGAGGACAGTGACCGTAGGAGCACAGTGGGGTATGAGTGCCTGGTGGATTCTCTGGAACTGGAGATGATGTCCACTGGGAGACACTGGAACTGGCTGGAGTGCCGGGTGCAGGTAAGCTGGATACAAGTCAGCAGGCTGCAGGTAAGCTGGATGCAGGTCAGCAGGATGCAGGTAAGCTGGATGCAGGTCAGCAGGGTGCAGGTGAGCTGGATGCAGATCAGCAGGCTGCAGGTAAGCTGGATGCAGGTCAGCAGGGTGCAGGTAAGCTGGATGCAGGTCAGCAGGGTGCAGGTGAGCTGGATGCAGGTCAGCAGGCTGCAGGTAAGCTGGATGCAGGTCAGCAGGATGCAGGTAAGCTGGATGCAGGTCAGCAGGGTGCACACAGCAGGCAGAAGCAAGGTCAGACAAGCCGGGTCATACACAGTGGATCAGTTCAACAGATTCGGCAGGCAAGGAATGGTCAAGTTCAGGCTGGTTTCTGGTAACAGGAGATCAGGCAGGCAGGTAAACAGGATCAGAGTCAGGGAAAGCCAAGGTTCAGGATTGGAGACAGCAGAGTGGTCAGAGAGCCAGGTCAGGTGATCGGATGCAGATTACAGGAACAGGTCACAGATGAAGCTGCAGATCAAACAGCAAGAGCTGAATGGTGGAAGCCCCTCTTAAAGGCCACTGGGCGCCAAAGTGGCGTCACCGTGCGTGCGATCTCCGCGATCGGCGCACGCGCATTGGCGCACGCCTGTTTGTTACTGGGAACCTATTGGTGGGGATGCGCCTGAGCCCTGTTGCAGGTCTGGAAGTAGTATGTCCATGACAGGTGCAATAGAGTGCAATTAAAGTGCAATATGATCTGTCTGCAGCAAGATCTAGTAGTGTTCACATCACACAAACAAAGCAAATGACAAACAGTAGTGATCCCGCGCTACAGCAATAAAATATTATGAAGTCTGAAAAGTGATGAATAAAAAACAAATCAATTAATAAATACATCAATTAATCTTGGGACACTGGGAATAAATAAGAATCATAAACAATGATAAAGAAGTCCATGCAGTATTAAAAAATCTTCTTCTAGTCAGGCATCTTTCTGGTTAATAGTTTCTCCAAAATGCTCTCCTAAAAGGGCTGGGTTAACTGTAAATCCTTATAAGCGAGAGATAAATACAATCCGAAAAACGAGCTCACAGAACTCTCACCTCAATTACTCGGGTCATCAGCATGTAACTCTATTAAAGGATTCCTTCCGCTATTCCAACAGCTACCACCAGGGGGTCCTCCGTTCACTCCCCTGACGAAGTCACGTGATGACGTAACGCGTAGAGAGTGGCCAGATGTGGATTAGATACCGGAAGTGACGTGAGAACGGCAGTCAAACGCCACACTGTTTTATAGTTCAACTTCAAAGCCTTTTTTCTTATTATTTATGTAAGGGTCCAACTTGTTAAATTTAATAAAACTAGCTTTTGTTCTGACATACTACACTATTGGAGGTCCTTCTTTTTCTCCCCCCGCCCCCCGTTCTTTGGTAATGTGAGATCATATGAAGATGCAGATCTAGAATATCCACATATGCTGGAACGGAGGACCCCCTGGTGGTAGCTGTCGGAATAGCGGAAGGAATCCTTTAATAGAGATACATGCTGATGACCCAAGTAATTGAGGTGAGAGTTCTGTGAGCTCGTTTTTCGGATTGTATTTATCTCTCGCTTATAAGGATTTGCAGTTAACCCAGCCCTTTTAGGAGAGCATTTTGGGGAAACTATAAGCAGAAAGATGCCTGACTAGAAGAAGATTTTTTAATACTGCATGGACTTCTTTATCATTGTTTATGATTCTTATTTATTCCCAGTGTCCCAAGATTAATTGATTTATTTATTAATTGATTTGTTTTTTATTCATCACTTTTCAGACTTCATAATATTTTATTGCTGTAGCGCGGGATCACTACTGTTTGTCATTTGCTTTGTTTGTGTGATGTGAACACTACATCACACAAACAGTGTGATCCCAGTGTCCCAAGATTAATTGATTTATTTATTAATTGATTTGTTTTTTATTCATCACTTTTCAGACTTCATAATATTTTATTGCTGTAGCGCAGGATCACTACTGTTTGTCAATAGTAAAATATAAACTACTGGACTCAGAGTTCTTTAGATACACTCAAATATATCATTTTATACAGTCCTTATCACGTAAAGGTGACCTTACATCTATGACACCTATGGAGAACATGTGCCGCCAGTTTGATAAACTCCGAGTTCATATATCGGCTATATAGACTATCTTAACATTCGTTTCTGTAAAACTGACCTATATGACCCAATGGGAAGCGGACATCCGGGAGAACCTGGAACTTGAAGAATGGCACTCGGTAGCGCAGGCTGCTTCCAGGTCACTGATCAATACTTCAATAATAGAAGCAAATTACAAGGTACTACTACAATGGTATTTGGTGCCTACAAGATTGGCCACTTTTGTTGCTGGGGCATCATCAAAATGCTTTCGGGGCTCTGGTCAGGAAGGGACGGCTTTCCATATTTGGTGGCAATGCCCCAAGGTATGGAATTTCTGGATCAGGATCTATAACTTCATATACTCCCTTACCCAGATCAACCTGACCAAGTCCCCAAAACATGCGCTACTAGGCTGCAAAATTGTGGAAGCCTCTAAAAATCAAAGACAGCTCCTTTCATTCATTTTTGTATCGGGCAAAATTACAATAGCTAAAAACTGGAAGTCAGCAGCAATACCGTTTGACCAGTTTAAACATAAACTCTCATGGATTATGTTAAATGAAAGACTAACAGCAATTGTGCAGGATAAAATGAAACCTTTTGAAAAAATATGGGATCCATGGATCGGTTACTTGACAAGTGACCCCCGGACACTCTCCGATTAGGAGAACTTTTGGGGGAAGTAATGCAGAGCGTGGAGTCATCCCCCTCCCTCTTATCCTTCCTTTCTCCCCCCCCCCATTTTTTCCTCCTATTTCTTCTTACTTTCTGTGATCCTGTTATTATTGGGCGAGGGTGTCCCCTCTACAGTTGGAGGGTGCAGGAAAGCGCCGAATATCTGCTGAGCCAGATGGCGTCCTCTAGCGTGGAGGGGGCACTCTGTAGTCCATATTATAAGATTGCTTTATGAGAACAGGTTATGTTGAAAAGCCCAACACGGATGTCGAACCACATAACGGACTTAGAGAAATCCCAACCAGGATTTAAAATGAATGCGGCAGATAACAAAGTAATTAATATCCAGTCTTAGTTAACAAGGTGGTGGACTGCCCGCGGTTGTAATGTATGTTACCTGATATATACATGCTATGCACTGTTGATTCCAATACCGGGATCTCTATTTTGTATTGTTGAAAACTTGAATAAAAATTATTGAAACATAAAACAGCAAAATAAATAATTAAAAAAAAAAAAAGCACCCCTGTCCCCCCGTGCTCACGTGCAAAGGCGAACGCAAGCGTCAGTCTGGTGTCATATGTAAACAGCAATTGCACCATGCATGTGAGGTATCACCGCAAAGGTCAGATCGAGGGCAGTAATTATAGCAGTAGGCCTCCTCTGTAGATCTAAAATGCTAACCTGTAAAGGCTTTTAAATGCTTTTAAAAATGTATGTAGTTTGTCGCCGCTGCAGGTTTGTGCGCAATTTTAAAGCATGTCGTGTTTAGTATCCATGTACTCGGCATAAGATCATCTTTTTTATTTCATCAAACATTTGGGAATATAATGTGTTTTATTGCATTAACCACTTCAATACCAGGCACTTAGACACCTTCCCGCCCAGCCCAATTTTCACCTTTCAGCGCTGTTGCAATTTGAATGACAATTGCGCGGTCATGCTACACTGTACCCAAACAATTTTTTTATCATTTTGTTCCCACAAATAGAGCTTTCTTTTGGTGGTATTTGATCACCTCTGCGGTTTTTATTTTTTGCGCAACAAATAAAAAAAGACCGAAAATTTCGAAAAAAAACAAGTTTTTCTTTGTTTCTGTTAAATTTTTTTGTAAATAAGTACGCTTTCTCCTTCAATAATGGGCACTGATATAGCTGCACTGATGGGTACTGATACGGCGGCACTGATGGGCACCGATGAGGTGGCACCAATGAGGTGGCACTGATGAGGTGGCACTAACGGGCACTGATGATGGGCACTGATAGGCGGCACTGATGGGCACTGATAGGTGGCACTGATGGGCACTGATAGGTGGCACTGGTATGCGGCACTGATAGGCACTCATAGGTGGCACCGATGGGCACACATAGGCGGCACTGATGGGCACTCGTAGGTGGCATTGATTGGCATATATGGGTGGCACTGATGGGTACTTATGTGTGGCACTGATGTGTGGCACTGATGGGCACTGATAGGTGGGCACTGATGGGCACAGATGGGCACAGATGGGCACTGACAGGTGGCACCGATGGGAAATGACAGGTGGCACAGATGGGCAATGACAGGTGGCACTGATATAGCATTGCTGGGCAGATCTGGGCATTGCTGGGCAGATCTTTGGAATAATAGTGCTAATCAGTGCCCATTTGTGGGCACTGATTGGCACAGATTGGGCACATGTGGATGGCCATGGGTACATACCTGGCCATCCACGTTGCCCCTTCCCTGGTGGTCCTAGTGGCATCCCTGGTAGTCCAGTGGGGTGATCTGTGGGGGGGCTGCGCTGATAAACAATCAGCGCAGACCCCCCCTGCCAGGAGAGCCGCCGATCGGCTCTCCTCTACTTGCGCCTGTCAGACGCGAGTGAGGAAGAGCCGATCAACGGCTCTTCCTATTGACAGCGTGATCAGCCGTGATTGGACACGGCTGATCACGTGATAAAGAGCCTCCGCCGGAGGCTTTTTACCAAGATCAGTGTAGCGGTGTGTCAGACTGACACACCGCTCCACCGATCGCCGCGATGCGCGCCCCCGGGGGCGCGCTGCGGCATGTTATCCTGAAGGACGTCATATGACGCCCAGTCAGGATAACACAACCACTTCCCGGACGTCAATCCGCTATAGGGCGGGCGGGAAGTGGTTAAAATTAAAAAAAGTGTGTTTTTTCCAAAAAATGTATATTTTGTCACAAGTTTCGGGAAAATTAAACTTTTTTTGCACAAAGTTGTCACTAAATGTTCTATTGCTCAAACATGCCATGGGCATATGTGAAATTACACCCCAAAATACATTCTGCTGCTTCTCCTGAATACGGGGATACCACATGTGTGAGAGCCTAGCCTTGTACAGCCTTTTTTGGAGCCTAACCTTGTACAGGACCCCAAAAACCAATCACCGCCTTCAGGCTTTCTAAGGGCATAAAATGGTGATTTCACTTCCTCACTACCTATCACAGATTTGGAGGCCCTGAAATGTCAAGATAGCACAACCCCCCCCCCCCCCAAATTACCCCATTTTGGAAAGAAGACACTTCAAGCTCTTTACTGAGAGGCATGTTGTGTCCATGGAATATTTGATTTGATATTTGCCACAAGTTTCGTGAAAATTATAATTTTTTTTTTTTACACAAAGTTGTAATTAAATGATATATTGTTTAAACATGACATAGTTATATGTGGAATTGCACTCTAAAATACATTCTGCTGCTTCTCCTGTGTACAGGGATACCTCATGTGTGAGACTTTTTGGGAGCCTAGCCACGTACAGGACCCCAAAATCCAAGCACCGCCTTCAGGCTTTCTAAAGGCGTAAAATTGTGATTTTACTCCTCACTACCTATCACAGTTACGGAGGCCCTGAAATGTTCAGATAGACAAACCCTCCCCCCCCCCCCCAAATGACCCCATTTCGGAAAGTAGACACCCCAAGGTATTTGCTAAGAGGCATGGTGAATATTTTGCAGATCTCATTTATTTTTGAAAATGAAAAAAGAAAAGAAAAATGTATTTTTTTTTGTTTTTTCAATTTTCAAAACTTTGTGACAAAAAGTGAGATCTGCAAAATACTCAACATGCCCTTGGGGTGAAATTTCACATATGCCCATGGCATGTTTGAGCAATATATAATTTAGTGACAACTTTGTGTAATTTTTTTTTTGTCATTTTTGAATCACTTGTAACAAAAAATAAAATATTCAATGGGCTCAACATGCCTCTCAGCAATTTCCTTGGGGTGTCTACTTTCCAAAATTGGGTCATGGGGGGGGGGGGGGTGTTGTACTGCCCTGCCATTTTAGCACCTCAAGAAATGAGATAGGCAGTCAAACTAAAAGCTGCGTAAATTCCAGAAAATGTACCCTAGTTTGTAGACGCAATAACTTTTGCACAAACCAATAAATATATGCTTATTGACATTTTTTTTTTACCAAAGACATGTGGCTGAATACATTTTGGCCTAAATGTATGACTAAAATTGAGTTTATTAAAAAAAAATTTATAACAAAAAGGAGAAAATATATTTTTTTTCAAAATTTTCAGTCTTTTTCCGTTTATATCGCAAAAAATAAAAATCGCAGAGGCAATCAAATACCATCAAAAGAAAGCTCTATTTGTGGGAAAAAAGGATGCAAATTTTGTTTGGGTACAACATTGCATGACCGCGCAATTACCAGTTAAAGCAGCGCAATGCCAAATTGTAAAAAGTCCTCCGGTCATAGAACTGCCAAATCCTCCGGGGCTGAAGTGGTTAAAGCTGTAACCCTAATAAATTACCCAGTGTTTACATACTTCACTATTTGGGTCCCCCTTTCCTATTTACTTTATGCTCATGGATTTGGGAGGCTGTGCACTGCTACCGAGGTACACAGAAGCAATATAGCACTGTATATGAGGATTGTATATCAGGTTACCAAGGCACCAACCCCATCAATGTTTCCCTGGACACTATTGTACATGAAGAATACTAGGCGATAACCACTGCAAGATCTCGGATTCAGTCATCATTACGCTGTTACCTTACAGCGGTAAGGTAAGGAGCCATTGCACATTTAGGTGTTTATACACTGAAGAGGATTCACAATCACTTATTCACTGAAAGGCTGTATCTGCACAAATTGTCACTTGGAGCACAGCACTTTATTTATTGCTGTTTATCTATCAAGTTTTTCTGGATACCTATGTGCACTGTTGGTCTCTATTTCTATACTGTGTCAGCATTAGCATGTTGATCCTATTTTTCTATGGCATTTTTTCAATTTTCTGTGCACGTTGAATTCTATGCGATTATGTTTTGTTTAGTATGCTATTTTTAAAAATGTAATTTTGCACGTGGGATGTACACTTTATTTAGCATTTTATTTATGGTAATGAGCCATTATTCACTAGAGCGCAACACCACATATTGATTTTTATATTGTTGGAAGCTAGCATCATCAAGTCTCAGGAGAAATAGGATAGGCAGCATAGGCAGTCTTCAGGGGATCCCAGATCCATAGCAAATTCAATCAGTTACATCAGCATCAGGTGTTTGATAGCTGCTGATCCAGGACTGATTCATTTTTATAAATGTGAGCCTATCAATGGAGTCTGTGGACAGGCGCACTCTTTGATCTGTTACAAACCCTCCAGCAGCACTGAATATGCGTTCAGAAAGCACGCTGGATGCAGGACAGGCCAGTAGCTCGATTGCATATTGAGCAAGTTCTGGACAGTGATCTATTCTCCAGACCCAGTAACCCAGTGGATGCTCTGTTAGAAAGGTCTCCAAGTCTGCTCTTGCCCCCTAGATACTCCTGCACCATATAATGCTAATGATGGTTGCTTGAATCTATCAGACCCTGGCGCTGAGGACTGAAAAATTGTCGAAAGGCATCGGTTAGCCGGCCACCTTCTCCGCCGCTCTTCCTCTGACCGAACTAAGCCTCAGAAACACGTTGTCCTGCACCAGGAAATGGTAAACTCCCACGGTTTGGAAATGCATTACACAAACTTTTCTTCATGGCCTCCTGAAGATGTTTAATCCTCTGCTCCCTCTGCGAAGGCAGGATGAGTTCTGCAACTTTACCCTTGTACCGTGGATCAAGAAGGGTTGCCAGCCATTAATGATCCCTCTCCTTGATACCACGAATCCTGGGGTCCTTTCGCAGGCTTTGCAGAATCAGGGAGGCCATGCAGAATAAGTTTGCAGAGGCATTTGATTCTGAGTCCCCTGGGTCACTATGGATCATGTTATCCGTAACTACAGTGCCTTGCAAAAGTATTCACCCCCCCTTAGCTTTTTATCTATTTTGTTACATTACAGCCTTTAGTTCAATGTTTTTTTAATCTGAATTGTATGTGATGGATCAGAACACAATAGTTGGTGAAGTAAAATTAGAAAAATATATACATAAAACTATTTTTCAGAAATAAAAACTGATAATTGGCATGTGCATATGTATTCACCCCCTTTGTTATGAAGCCAATAAAAAGCTCTGGTGCAACCAATTACCTTCAGCAGTTACATAATTAGTGAAATGATGTCCACCTGTGTGCAATCTAAGTGTCACATGATCTGTCATTACATATCATTACCTTACCTTAATGATTACATATCATTACCTTACCTGTCATTACCTTTTTGAAAGGCCCCAGAGGCTGCAACACCTAAGCAAGAGGCACCACTAACCAAACACTGCCATGAAGACCAAGGAACTCTCCAAACAAGTAAGGGACAAGTAAGTACAAGTCAGGGTTAGGTTATAAAAAAAATCCAAATCTTTTATGATCCCTAAGAGCACCATCAAATCTATCATAACTAAATGGAAAGAACATGGCACAACAGCAAACCTGCCAAGAGACGGCCGCACACCAAAACTCACGGACCATGGAAGGAGGGCATTAATCAAAGAGGCAGCACAGAGACCTAAGGTAACCCTGGAGGAGCTGCAGAGTTCTACAGCAGAGACTGGAGTATCTGTACATAGGATGACAATAAGCCGTACACTCCATAGAGTTGGGCTTTATGGCAGAGTGACCAGAAAAAGCCATTACTTTTAGCAAAAAACAAAATGGCACATTTGGAGTTTGCGAAAAGGCATGTGGGAGACTCACAAAATGTATGGAGGAAGGTGCTCTGCTCTGGTCTGATGAGACTAAAATTGAACTTTTTGGCCATCAAAGAAAACGCTATGTCTGGCAAAAACCCAACACATCACATCACCCAAAGAACACCCACAGTGAAACATGGTGGTGGCAGCATCATGCTGTGAGGATGTTATTCAGCAGTCAGGACTGGGAAACTGGTCAGAGTTGAGGGAAAGATGGATGGTGCTAAATACAAGGATATTCTTGAGCAAAACCCGTACCACTCTGTGTGTGATTTGAGGCTAGGACGGAGGTTCACCTTCCAGCAGGACAATGACCCCAAACACACTGCTAAAGCAACACTTAAGTGGTTTAAGGGGAAACATCTAAATGTGTTGGAATGGCCTAGTCAAAGCCGAGACCTCAATCCAATAGAAAATCTGTAGTCAGACTTAAAGATTGCTATTCACAAACGCAAACCATCCAACTGGAAGGAGCTGGAGCAGTTTTGCAAGGAGGAATGGGCAAAAATCCCAGTGGTAAGATGTGGCAAGCTCATAGAGACTTATCCAAAGCGACTTGGAGCTGTGATAGCTGCAAAAGGTGGCTATACAAAGTATTGACTTTAGGGGGGTGAATAGTTATGCACATTGACTTTTTCTGTTATTTTGTCCTATTTGTTGTTTGCTTCACAATAAAAAAAAAATCTTCAAAGTTGTGGGTATGTTCTGTAAATTAAATGATGCAAATCCTCAAACAATCCATGTTAATTCCAGGTGATGAGGCAACAACACACAAAAAATGCCAAGGGGGTGAATACTTTTGCAAGGCACTGTAACTCCTCTCAGCCACATACTCCTTGGGTTTCTGGGGACTGAAAACCTTCCCTTGAAGCCTGCTGTATGTTATCCTCTACATCCATGCTGGCACAATCCTTTTCCTCCTCTTCCTCTTCTTCCTGTGTGTTTGGCAGCCCGCAGGAATGCTATCTGGATAAAGGGGGCCTTGAGAGGAAAGGAAGTCCTCCTCTTCCTCCTGCTGTTCTGCCTCAAGTGCCCTGTCCATGATTCCACGAAGCGTGTGCTCCAACAGGAAGACTAGAGGGACAGTGTCACTGATGCATACACTGTCGCTGCTCACTATCCTTGTGGCCTCCTCAAATGGTGACAGGACAGTGCATGCATCCTTTATCAGTAGCCACTGGTGTGGCGAAAAGAAGCCAAGCTCCCCTGACCCTGTCCCTGTCCTGGTGCCATACTCGCACAGGTACTCATTGATGGCCCTCTGCTGTGCGTGCAGCCACTGCAGCATTGCCAACATTGAGTTCCACCTGGTGGGCATTTTACAAATGAGGCGGTTGGTGGGCAGGTTGCATTCCCTTTGAATGTCAGCCAGCCGAGCACTGGCATTGTATGACCAGCAGAAATAACCACAGACTTTTCTGGCCTGCCTCAGGAGATCTTGTAAGCCTGGGTACCTGGTCAAGAAATGCTGCACCACCAAATTCAGGACGTGTTCTAAACATGGAACATGGGTCAAGTGTTCCTGTCGGAGGGCGGAGATAAGGTTGGTGCCATTGTCGCATACAACCATTCCTGGCTGAAGCTGGCATGGCGTCAACCACCTCTGAGCCTGCCCCTGCAGAGCTGACAGAATCTCTGCCCCAGTGTGGCTCCTGTCCCCTAGGCAGACCAACTCAAGCACCGTATGGCATCTTTTAGCCTGACTACTTGCGTAGCCCTTTGAATGCTTATGGAGCACTGATGGTTCAGAGGATAATTCTGCAGAAGAGGCCATAGAGGAAGAAGAAGAGGGAGTGGAGCAGAGAACTGTGGCAGAATCGCCACTAGCTTTTTGGAGGTGTGGTGGTGGAACAAGCTCCAACAACACTGAACCCTGTCCTGCATCCTTCCCAGCTGCCAGTAGAGTTATCCAGTGCACCATGAAGGAAAGGTAACGTCCTTGCCCAGGCTTGCTGGACCAGGAGTCATCAGTAATATGTACCTTACTGCTGACTGCCCTGTCCAACGAGGCCAAAGCATTGCCTTCCACATAATGGTAGAGAGCCGGAATGGCCTTTTGTAAAAAGAAAATGCTGTTTTGGAACCTGCCACTGTGGTACAGCACATTCTACAAATTCACGAATGGGGGCAGAGTCTACCAGCTGAAAAGGCAGCAATTGCAGTGCTAGCAATTTGGCCAAATTAGCATTTAGATGCTGAGCATGTGGATGGCTGGGACCAGATTGCTTTTTACGGTTCAGCAACTGGGGTAGGGAAATTTGCCTGCTGGTGGTGTACTGCTAGCAGATTGGCTGCAAGTATTTGTGACACCTTCATTCCTCTCAGTGCAGGTTTTTGAGAGGATTGGAGGTATAGTAGGGTTTGAGATCCCAGATAAGGAGAAAGGAGAAGTCCGCCTTATTCTATGATGTGTGTCTTTCAAGTTCTGTTGCCAACGGACTGCATGGCAGGTCGTCATATGTCTGGTCAAGCATGTGGTGCCCAAGCTGCTGCTGTTCTGGCCACGCTTGATCCGCTTCAGAAAAAGGGTGGCAAACAGCAACAGTGCGATCTGCTGCACATGTGTCAAAAAAGGCCCACACTAAGGAACTTTTAAAAGGCAGCGGGGAGTCAGCAGCCCCCTGCACCTGCGGAGCTCTGCGGTGTGATGCAATAGGGTGGCTGCCCTTAAACGGTTCCCGACTGGCCGTCGCAGTTATACTGCAGCAGAATGGCTCCCCTGGGCGAGCCACCATAGCTGTACGTCGGCCCTTTAAGACGCTGTAAGAGGCGCGCGTGCCCTCACCCACAGCGTGTGCCAGGAGCCAGAGCGAGTGCCCGGCGGGCGCGATGACTGCTGGGCACCCGCGATCGCTCATGACAGAGCGATAACCGGGATTTGTGTGTGTAAACACACAAATCCCAGGTTCTTTCAGGGGAGAGGAGACAGATCGTGCGTTCATAGTAAGTATTTGTGATTTTTATTATCAAAAATACGTAGAAGAATACATATCTGCCTAAACTGAGGAAAAAAATTGTTGTTTTTTTTAAATTGGGGATATTTATTATAGCAAAAAGTAAAAGATATTGTGTTTTTTTTCAAAATTGTCACTCTTCTTTTGTTTATAGCGCAAAAAATAAAAACCGCAGAGGTGATAAAATACCACTAAAAGAAAGCTCTATTTGTGGGAAAAAGGACATCAATTATGTTTGGGTACAGCGTCACATGACCGCGCAATTGCCAGTTAAGGCGACGCAGTGCCGTATTGCAAAAAATTGCCTGGTCATTGAGCAGCCACATTTTCTGGAACTGAAGTGGTTAAGCCGCCCCCTGGAGGACATCCTGCCTCTTCGGAATTGTGCCTCCTCCTCTCACCTTCCTCCTCTCTTCTCTCAGGTACCCAAGTACAGTCAGTGACCTCATCATCACCTCCCTCCTCGTCACTAAAGCAAACTTGGCAGTATGCTGCAGCTGGAGGAACATGACTGCCAGTTTCATGTCCTTCTGTGGCACCCCCTCTCTCTAGGCTCACGTTACTCCTTTCCTCAACCTGGGAACCAACACCAAGGCCTTCAAATTGCTGCGCATCCTCCAGCAGCATGTAGCCAACACTGTGGTTGAATAATTCTGGGGACTCCTCCGTGCATGATGGTGGGGCTACGGAAGGAGTAACTGTGGACTAGGAGCCGGTGGAATAGGCCTCTTTGGCAGCTGCTTTGGAAGGCAAACTACTCTAAGCCTGGGTGACAGAGGAGGAGGATGAGGATGGCTTTGTTATCCACTCTACCAACTCTTCTGCATGTTGTGGCTGAATAACACAGTCATCAGCAGAAAAAAAGGACAAGCGTGCCCCAAGGCCATCTGCAGAGGATGCACCATGTCCACGACCACCACTGTTGACTGTAGACACAGAGGCTGCTTGCCCTAGTGGCCTGTGAGCATATGCCTCCCCTTGGTGGCCTTCCGGACATAAATTTTGTTTTTTTGTAACACCACACTACATTGTATTGTATATACTGTGTACATCGCCTGAAGTGTATTAGAAACTGTACACCACTGAATGCACTGTATACATAGGCTACACTGAATGCAGAGTATATATATATATATACACACAGTATCTCACAAAAGTGAGTACACCGCCCACATTTTTGTAAATATTTTATTATATCTTTTCATGTGACAACACTGAAGAAATTACACTTTGCTACAATGTAAATTAGTGAGTGTACAGCTTGTATAACAGTGTAAATTTGCTGTCCCCTCAAAATAACTCAACACACAGCCATTATTGTCTAAACTGCTGGCAACAAAAGTGGGTACACCCCTAAGTGAAAATCTTTCGGGATTGGAAGGGATCGGAAGAGGTAAAGGAGACGGGGAAGGAGGGTCATTTTAATGGAGTTCACCCTACCCAGCCAGGATAGATCATGCTTGGACCATGAGGACATGTCTGCTTCAAGTTTTTTGAATAGAGGGGGGTAATTGTTGGTGAATAACATTTCAAATTTGGGGATTAAATTGATACCTAAATAGGGAATAGAAGTAGAGCTCCAGGCGAATGGGAAGTGTGCCTGCAGATGTTTAAGTAGGTCCGGCGAGATTGAAATGTTAAGTGCTGCGGATTTGGATACATTGACACAAAGACCCGAGGCTACCCCAAACTGCTCATGTAGCTTAATAATGTTAGGGGTGAAGATAAGGGGTGATGTAACAAAGAGGAGTAGGTCTTCCGTGAAAAGGGCACATTTATGTTCTTGAGGGCCGCATGTGACTCCTTTAATGTCTGGGTGGCTACGTATGGCGATTGCTAAGGATTCTATGGCGATGGCAAAAATCAGGGGCGATAATGGGCACCCCTGTCTGGTGCCTTTCTCTATATTCAACAGGTCTGAGTACCTGCCCTGCATTCTCACTTGGGCACTTGGATTGGAGGGAATGTGCACTGTATATTTAGGCTACACTAAATGCAGAGTATATATATATATATACTGTTTATATATATATATATATATATATATATATATATATATATATATATAAACATACAGTGGGGACGAAAAGTATTCAGAAGCCCTTAAATTTTTCACTCTTTGTTATATTGCAGCCTTTTGCTAAAATCGTTTAAGTTAATTTTTTTCCTCATTAATGTACACACAGCACCCCATATTGACAGAAAAACACAGAATTGTTGACATTTTTGCAGATTTATTAAAAAAGAAAAACTGAAATATCACATGGTCCTAAGTATTCAGACCCTTTGCTCAGTATTTAGTAGAAGCACCCTTTTGATCTAAAACAGCCATGAGTCTTTTTGGGAAAGATGCAACAAGTTTATCACACCTGGATTTGGGGATACTTTGGCGTTCCTCCTTGCAGATCCTCTCCAGTTCTGTCAGGTTGGATGGTAAACATTGGTGGACAGCCATTTTTAGGTCTCTCCAGTGATGCTTAATTGGGTTTAAGTCAGGGCTCTGGCTGGGCCATTCAAGAACAGTCACGGAGTTGTTGTGAAGCCACTCCTTCGTTATTTTAGCTGTGTGCTTAGGGTCATTGTCTTGTTGGAAGGAAAACCTTCGGCCCAGTGTGAGGTCCTGAGCACTCTGGAGAAGGTTTTCATCCAGGATATCCCCGTACTTGGCCGAATTAATCTTTTCCTCGATTGCAACCAGTCGTCCTGTCCCTGCAGCTGAAAAACACCACCACAGCATGATGCTGCCACCACCATGCTTCACTGTTGGGACTGTATTGGACAAGTGATGAGCAGTGCCTGGTTTTCTCCACACATACTTCTTAGAATTAAGGCCAAAAAGTTCTTGGTCTCATCAGACCAGAGAATCTTATTTCACACCATCTTGGAGTCCTTCAGGTGTTTTTTTAGCAAACTCCATGCGGGCTTTCATGTGTCTTGCACTGAGGAGAGGCTTCCGTCGGGCCACTCTGCCATAACATTGAGGTTAACAATGAAATCTAAATCTGTTCCCCCTACTACTTATGTACCGGTTGAAATGTTTGTGCAGGAGGTTACCCGTGATGTGAAAAATCAGATACATCAAGTTGATTACAAAGATCATGTACCATAATCTATCCCCCCAAGAAAGATCAGCTCTACGTGAGCTAACTAAACGGAATGACATTATTTGCAAACCGGTGGATAAAGGGGGTTCAGTCGTGATTATGGACCCTCAGGCATATGAAAGTGAGATTCAGCGTCAATTGGATGATCATACTGTGTACAAACGCATACATTCAGATCCTACATGGAGCATTAGAAAGATCCTAGAGAGCATTTTGAAACCAGCAGTTAAAGAAGGGTTAATCTCACAGGATTTATTTGAATTTTTGTTACCATCACATACACGTATCCCTGTTCTATATGTGTTGCCGAAGATCCACAAAGACAGTCATTCCCCACCAGGACGTCCGATCGTGTCAGGGAGAGAGACAATTTTTGTTCCTACAGCTAAATTACTGGACAAGGTACTGTCACCTCTTGTAAAAAATACCCAATCTTACATCAAGGACTCTAATGACTTTCTTTCGAAAATCAGAGAGTTACCACTGATTCCTGATGATTTGATCCTTGTAACTTGGGATGTAACGAGTCTTTATACATCGATTCCGAATAAGGCAGGCATTGAAGCAGCAATCAATCTAATCAGAGATTGTCATGAATACTCAGAAGCCCAGATCTCTCTTTTTGAAAAATTGTTTAATGTCATTTTATACAATAACTATTTTCTTTTTAAGGATCAATACTTTGTACAGCTGACTGGAGTCGCGATGGGTTCCAATGTTGCCCCGCCATACGCATGTTCATTCATGCATGATTTTGAACAAAGATATATCTTTGATAATGAGAATTTTCAAAGGTACTGCGCCACTTGGTGGCGCTATATAGATGACATTTTTGCAGTATGGCGGGGCAACATTGAATCGTTAAAAGCCTTTGATGAAATGATTAACGGTTGTTCTCCTAATATTCAATTCAAAATGCAAGTTGGTGATGGTTCGGTTCCTTTTTTGGATGTACGTGTCAGGAAAGTCTTGTCAGTATCAGACGCCCTGTGCGGGCAGTCGCGCATGCGCGCGCGCACCAGGCGGGCTATTTAAACTGATCTGTCACATGAGAATCTTGCTGTCTGCTCTACAGCGTTACGTGTGCACTTCCTGAGAACCTGTTTCCTGTACTAGACCAGGCTTGTTCCTGATTATCCTAGCTGTCTGCCTGCATCTGATCCCGGCTTGTCTCCGACCATCCCTGCTTTCTGCCTGCATCCGACCCCGGCTTGTCTGACCACTCTTCTGCCTGACCCTTCGGCTCATCTACAGTCCGCTTGGCTATCGATCCGGCTTGTCTGACCTTCCAGTCTGCTGCACTAGTGTTCCAGTCTGCTGTCCTGTGTGTTCCAGCCTGCTATCCAGTTCCAGTCTGCTGTGTGGTTCCAGTCTGCTGCACCAGTGTTCCAGTCTACCTACCAGCTCAGCCTAATCTCCACTGCACAGTGTTTCCAGAGTTTCAGACCTACCTCCTGCTGTTGATCCTGCCAGGCACTCGTGCCACTCCTGACTCTTGTGCTTCCTGTATACCCTACCAGGGCCCTCGAGTCGGAGCCGCAAGAGAGGCCTTCCCCTGCAAGTCGGGCTCATCCACAAGGTACGTGACAGTACGAGTCTATATTGAACAGGGATGGATTGAGACCGATCTGTACACTAAGCCTACCGATAGGAACCAACTCTTAAGATTCGATAGTTACCATGCCTCCCATGCATTTGGCTCTATTATCAGAAGCCAGCTTCTTTGGGTAACACGGATCTTGAGCAACACTACAGTGAGGGACAATAGACTAGAGGAGATGTGCTATAAGTTTAGAGAGCGGGGCTATCCGGATGGTCTGATCACACAGGAACTTAATAAGATTGTAAAGCCAACCAAAATTTGTAATTATAAAAAATATCGATCAACTAGATCTAGGATACCATTCACTTTTTTATTTCACAGTTATAGTGATAAGATCTTCAACCTAGTGAGGAGACATTGGCCAATTTTAAAGCG
This sequence comes from Lithobates septentrionalis, assembly GCA_037952835.1. Classification (NCBI taxonomy): domain Eukaryota; kingdom Metazoa; phylum Chordata; class Amphibia; order Anura; family Ranidae; genus Lithobates; species Lithobates septentrionalis. Next base: position 1,621,595 of record JBBDGP010001120.1, on the reverse strand, counting down.
ATCATATCCGCAGATAGAGGAATTCCAACAAATTCCTATGAAAGCCTATCAGCGCAATAAAACTTTGCGTGACTCCCTTGTGCGATCTGAATTTAGATCCGATACCCAGGAAACAAAAACAACATTTCTGGGCAGAAAAAAAAGGGTTTGTTATCCATGTCTTAATTGCATTCAATGCAATTTGATGCTTAAGGGAAATCACTTTATTCATCCTACAACTAAAAATAAAGTAACACTTAATGTCTTTTATACGTGCCAGTCATCCTATGTGGTATACATCCTTTTATGCCTGTGCAATCTCATCTATGTAGGTGAGACTACCCAGAAAATTAAGGATCGCATTGCACAACATCCAGTCAGGTCTCCCTGTGTCACGTCACTTCTCTGAGATGGGACACAGAGATACCGATTTGCGATTCATGGTGTTGGAGGAAATATCTCGTGACAAAAGAGGGGGGGACAGGATTTGGAAACTGAGGAAACGTGAAGTTTGGTGGATCAATAGACTACAATCTCTATACCCAGATGGTATGAATAGAGATTATGATCTATACCTATTTTTATAGGATGTGGATGCAGGGTAGTGTAATGATCAGATATATGACATGTATATTTTACATCTTCTCCAGATTCAATGGAATGAATTCCCGTTTGAGAAATCAGCCGACAGAGTTAACAGTGGAAATGGGTTAAGAATTTTGAGACTATATTATAATGAACCGAAATGATTGCTGATTTATTAATCCATAGATAAAAATGTTTTGATGAAAAGAGATTTTGTCGACTTCGAGATTATGTTTGAAAAGAAGATGATACTTTGTAGGATACATGAAGTTATTGTTTGTAAATATTTTTGGTGTATGGAATTGTAATGTCATTAACTATCATCTTTATGCAGTGAGGGTTAATCTTTTAGGCTTAGTTAACTAGTTAATCAGTAATGGTAATGGTTTGATTCGATACATGTGTGGTGATATGTTGGGTGGGGATAAGAGAAGAAAATGATGTTGGGTTCTCCACACACAGCCAGAGAAGCCTAATGAAGAGCGAGTCATGCTCGATACTGTACAGTATCTTGCACGTCTGCACTTTCAAGTTTTGTATGATTGGAATTTTCAAGTAAAAGAAACATTTGCATCAAGCATCGGTCCATGTTTTTTCTTTATATATATATATCAAATACACTGCCAGTAACTAAATAACCTGCCTGCTTAATCTAACTCAAGCCATCTCTCTGTCCACGCCAACAACACTACACCTGGCCGCTATGTAAGCAGCCTTATATAGTTTGGGGCGTGGACTTAGTCCCCCTGAGCCATGATTGGCCAAAGGCACCCTGCCTTTGGCCAATTATGTCTCTCTCAGCAGTGTGTGCTGTGATTGGCCAACGCATGCAGGTCAGGTGCATGCTTTGGCCAGTCATACAGCAATGCACTGCGATCTCGCAGTGCATTATGGGGCGTTCCTGCGGCGATAGAATTTCCCGCGAATGCCCAATAAACTTCGCTGCAAATGGGCAAACACCCAATGTTCGAGTTGAACTTACGTTCGACTCGAACATCAAGCTCATCTCTATTGGCTAATATATATTGCACGAATAAAACCTGCAGAGGCGGCTCTCTAATTAGGCAAATTAGGCGGCAGCCTAAGGCCCCGCGCTCCCAGGGGCCTCGCGGCCGCAGCCTATTATGCCTAAGTTGTGTGTGGAAATGAGAGGGAATGTCCCCCGGTCAGTGTCCCCGAACCGTCTTTAACACGGGGGAACGCGGTGTCCGCAACTAACTTTCCCAGCCGAGGGCGGGTGGGCGGACTGACCACTTGAAAACTGCTCGATGTCCTGGGTCAGTGGGTGGCTGTATGTATTTCCCTCCCTCGGCTCCTCCCCCTTCTGCTGCACTCATCAAATCTCCTGCATGCAGCGGCTGAGCAGCTCAATGCTCTACTCTCCAGAATGGATCGGCCTGCAATGGAGGACTTGCCAGAGCTGCCGCGTCATCGAGGAGCCAGTCTGTCACTGCCTTAAGGTACTACCCGACACTGACAGACTGACAGCATCCCATGATGTCACCTCCTGACTGAGAGCACCGCGAAAATCAAGGCTGACAGCCGCCCGTGACCTCACAGCCCTGAGTGACGTTATGTATGCCATCTGGCAAATGATGCCACCTACTGACCCCTGCCATAATCATAATCCTCCTCATCATCCCCCTGTTCCTGGCATCCCACTTCCCTATCTCCTGTCATCATACTTCCTATCATCCCCCCTGTCATCATTTCTATCCTCACCATAATCCCCCTGTGCCTGGCATCCTACTACCCCACCCCGTGTCATCCTCATCCCCCCTGCACCCCACTGCCAGCTTCCTACCACGCCACCCTGTGTCATCTTCATCCTCCCTGCACGCCACTGCCAGCTTCCTACCACCTCACCCCTGTCATCTTCATCCTCCCTGCACCCCACTGCCAGCTTCCTACCACCTTACCTCCATCATCTTCATCCCCACTGCCAGCTTCCTACCACCCCATCCCCATCATCTTTATCCTCCCTGCACCCCACTGCCAGCTTCCTACCACCCCCCGTCATCTTCAACCTCCCTGCACCTCACTGCCAGCTTCACCCCCGTCATCCCTCCTGCACCCCACTGCCAGCTTTCTACCTCCCCACCCCCACCATCCCCCCTGCACCCCACTGCCAGCTTCCTACCACCTTACCTCCATCATCTTCATCCCCACTGCCAGCTTCCTACCACCCCATCCCCATCATCTTTATCCCCCCTGTACCCCACTGCCAGCTTCCTACCAGCCCACCCCCGTCATCTTCATCCCCCCTGTACCCCTCTGCCAATTTCCTACCCCCCACCCCTCTGTCATCTTCATCCCCTTGTACCCTACTGCTGACATCCTACCACCTCATCCATTGTGATCAGCATCCCCATCGTTCCTCTGTATCCCACTTCTGGCATCCTACCACCCCATCCCCTGTCATTATCATATTAATCCCTTCTGGTACTCCACTTCCAGCTTCCTACCATCCCACCCCCTGTCATCATCACCCCCCCCATACCCACCTCTGACATCCTACCACCCTGCCTTCTGTCATCAAAATCCCCATCATCGCCATGTACCCCATCTCTAGCATACACCACCCTACCCGTTATCATCATCCTTATCTTCCCCCCTTTACCCCACTGTCAGCCACCTACCAACCTACATCCTGTCATAATTATCTCCATCCTTATCATAATCCCCCTGTGCCTGGTGTCCTACCACCCCACCCTCTGTAATCTTCATCCCCCTGTACCCCACTGCCAGCCTCTTACCACCCCACCCCTGTCATCATTCCACCTGTATCCCATTGCCAGTTTCCTACCACCCCACCCCCTGTAATCTTCATCCCCCTTTACCCTACTGCCAGCTCCCTACCACCCCACCCACTATCATCATCATCATCCCCATACCCCACCTCTGATATCCTACCACCCTGCCCCCTGTCATCAACATCCTCATCATCCCCCTGTACCCCACCTCTAGCATCCAACCCCCATCATCATCCCCCCTGTACCCCACCTCTAGCATCAAACCATCCTACCCCCATCATCATCCCCCCTGTACCCCACTGCCAGCTTCCTACCCACCCACTGTCATCATTATGCCCCTTTGCTGACCTCCTTCCCCTTTTTCATCAACATCCCCATCTTCCCTCTCTACCCCACCTCTGGCATCCTACCACCCCACCCCCATCTTTATCATCCCCATCATCCCCCTGTACCCCACCTCTGGCATCCTACCACCCTACCTCCTGTCATTATCATCCTCATCCCTCCTGTACCCCACCTCTGGCATCCTATCACCCTACCCCTTATCCTTATAGGGAAGATATGATCTCAGCCTCTCATCCCAATGCTGCCTCCATCGTCCCAAACTGCATCCTGTCATCCAACCAATTGTACCCCATGTTAGGCGCCCGTCTTCTCCTTGTGGCCTAGGCTCTTGGAGATGGCTCAGTGGAGGTCCTCGCCGGCGGATAATCAATTACACATACACACACCAGGTACGTGCTGAATGATTACAATTCTTTATTTCAGGATTCGCTGTTTTATGCTGTCTTTACAAGACTCTGCCCCAATTTGGGGGCCAATCAAAATAATACACAACAAAGTTCATTAGCATATTAGTAATTTCTTAATCTTGTGATTTGATTTTCCATACTTTAATAATGCCTTCATCTTGTGATCTTAAATGTTAAAATGTTAACCCCTATAGTTCAAGTTAATAGGTCAAAAGTTTCCTTTTTTTCTGTCACCGTCTGCTTGACCATGAGGTGTCCAACCACAGCTTCCTTAAATACTAATTCTAGCTGCTGTTGGCCAGCAACAGTGTACAGAGATAAAACCACAGACAGATGTTTCCTCAGATGGAGACATAAAAGAGGAATAGACAGACAGGGTGATATTGGAATGAGATAATCATAAGACAGTTTGTCTAAAATGTACCAAAAACAATCTTTTTAAATCACTAAGCAGATAAGCCTTCCTGAACTTATATCCTCAGGGTAAAATCAGTAATCAAAATCAATAACCAATAATGTAATGTAATATGGAATCTCCTTACAATCCTCCCTTTGACCATTCGATATCATCGAAATGGTCATTCTACCTTTTCGTCACGCCTCAAGGAGTCGTATTCCTCGGCTACCTTTTCGTCATGCCTTAAGGATTCATATCCCTCGGCCTCATTTCCCTGGTTCTCGTACCATACCGTGGGATCTCTGGTAATGGAAGTCAGCTTCATGGTTTCGGAATGTGCTTCACTACCCTTTTTGTAGAGGCATTTAAGTAACATGAAGCATGCATACAAGAACAATGGGGGGGGTTCCCTTCAAAAAAGGAGTGATGTTTAAGGGAATGGCCATCAATGGGATTCTGGCTGTACTGGGGTGGAGTTTGCTGCATATCCAGCATTTCTCAAAACCAGACTTTTGTGCATAACTGTACTTAAACTTCAACAACGACATCTTGTCAGTGAAACCTGAAGGGGGTTCAGTGGGGGTCATACTTCTTTTATATTTTGTACTAGATGTATTGGCTGTCTGTGCATTTCCACATATCCCTTCTAGTGACCCTAAATCTTCTGGATGGTACACACAATTTGTTATTAACCAAGTAGGTATGAATACTATCAGAATCAGACATGTCCAGAAGCATAATGTTTTTCCTGACACAAAGGTAGAAATCATTTTGTCAGGTACTGTGTGCAAAGTTCTGTTACTCGTTTCTTCCTGTTGGTGGGGGATTCGTCTCGTCGTCCAGAGAGATTTGTTTTATGCCTTCTTGAATGTCCTCCAAATCTGGTCGCTGTTCCTGAAGAGAGAAGTCTTGGGATGCTGGAGGAGGGTCAGGGGTCTGGGGTTGCTGTGGACACTTCTTTAACCGGCTGGCGTGGATCCAGGTGTTTCCTAGATCGGTCAGTACAGCAGTTCTGGAAACCTTCTCTATCTTCCAAGGTCCAGAGAAAATGGGTCCAACCTTCTTTTTGTGTGCCAGTTGTTTCACCAGTACTTTGTCTCCTGGGATGAAGGGATGAGTAGGTTCTGTTGAAAGAGGAGAAAAGGTGACAGAGACTTGTTCGTTCATATCCTGTAGCATACTTACCAGATTTTTCACGTACATTTCCTGTTGAGAATAGATGTTAATGTCAGTGTTTTGATCTAAGAGGGGCAGCTCTATGTTTGCAGGAACTCCCATCAAAATCTCAAAGGGCGAGAGTTTTGTTCTAGCATGTGGTGTTGTTCTGATCTGGAATAGGACAGAATGAAGGTAATCCAACCATCCTTTCATGGTGCCCCCCGTAGCCTTTTTTAACTTGTCCTTAATGTTCCTATTCATTCTTTCCACTACTCCTGCACTTTGTGGGTGGTAAGGGATGTGCAATTTCCACTGTAAGCCTAGTAGCTTAGCTAAAGTCTGTGTAACAGAGGAGCTGAAGGCAGGCCCTCTGTCTGACCATATGGCCGTTGGTATTCCGAACCTACAAACCCAATGGTTCAGTATGCATTTGGCAGCAATTTTAGCAGTCTCACCTGTACACGGAATACCTTCAACCCAACCTGACCATTTGCATACGATCACGCAAAGGCATTTCAAATTGCCTTTTTGTTTGGGCATGTGTGTGAAGTCTATTTGCAAATCTGTTAGGGGACCCAGGGGTGAGGGCAGGTGGCCATGTAATCCATGATTTTTCCCTTGGACATTGTTTTGTGCACAGGTCAGACAACTGCTGGTGAGGAGTTTTGCTTGTTTACTTAAGTTGTTTGTACAGAAAGACTTTGTGTATATGTTTGTTAGGGCGGTGGTACCTATATGTCCTGGACCATGGAGATAGGAAAGTATGAGAACACTGCTTGATTCTGGTATGCCCAATATCTTCCCCTCTTTTGACCAAAGACCTTCTTGGTCCTTGGTCAAGCCATCCTTGACCCAAAAAGAAACATCCTCCTCTGTAGCTAATCCCTGTATTTGTGCCACAACGGTTTTAAAGTTGGGTGATGTAAAATGTTCCTTGAAGAACATTGTTGTGGGGGCTGGCTGACCAATGTATAGGGCAGCGGCTTTTTTTGCTTCTCTGTCTGCCAGAGCGTTTCCTTTGGAAACTCTGCTGTTATCTGATGAATGTGCCTTTACTTTGATGACCGCTACCCGCTTTGGGAGAAGAATCGCTTGCAGGAGTGTTTTAATTTGCGTAGAGTTAGCGATTGGCTTGTTGTCAGCGGTTTTAAATCCTCTATTTGCCCAGATTACGCCATAGTCGTGCGTTACGCCAAAAGCGTACCTACTATCTGTGTAGATGTTTACCTCCTCATCAGAGAAAAGTATGCAAGCTCTTGTGAGTGCCTTCAATTCTGCTACCTGTGCCGAGGAGGGTGGTAAGGCTTTTGCTTCCAACACCACATCAGGTAGTTGGACAATGGCATACCCTGTCAGGAATGTTGCATCAGAGGGGCGAGTACAACTGCCGTCTATGAAGACGTCCTGTACTCCTGGTAGGGGAATGTCAGTGAGATCTGGGCGAGGGCTGGTTATTGCTGCAACCTGTTCAACACAATTGTGCTTCTGATCAGGGTCTCGTGGCAGCTTGAGCAAAGAATGTAAAAGACGGACAGTGGGATTACTTGGTGGTGCGTGTTTGAGGGTGAGGTTATCAGTATTCAGAAGTGTGATCTCATACCCACTAAGCCTTTGTGCTGTCATATGCTGTGTGTTCATGTTTTGCAGAAGGTGAGTTACTGAATGAGTAGTGTAGAGAGTCAGTTCATGGCCTAATACTGATTTGTTAGCCTCCTGAACTGCCATAGCACAAGCAGCAAGGTTTTGTAGACAAGATGGCATCCCTTGTACTTGGGTAGGCAACTTTTTTGAGAGATAGGAGACTGGTCGGTACCCGGTTCCATGTTGCTGTGTCAAAACCGCAGCAAAAGAATTTCCCGATACCACACAGTATAATTGAAAGGGTTTGCCATATTCTACCAATCCCAGGGCAGGGGCCTGAGTCAGACTTTTTAACAAGGCCTGAAAAGCACAGAGCCTTTCTGTTGTCCAATCTACTGTCTTTGGGGCGGTGGACAAGGTAGCCTCCCTCAGAATGCCATCATAATATGAACAATCTGGGATCCATTGGCGGCAATATACGATTGCGCCCAGGAATGAGAGCAAAGTTGCTTTGTCTCTTGGAGGACTGAGAGCCTGCAGGGCTGCAGCACGTTTGGGGGATACCAGCCTGGTTCCCTCCTTCAGAATGCATCCCAGGTATTCTACCTGACTTTGACACCATTGTATCTTCTTTCGCGATGCTAGGTGGCCAGACCTGGCCAGGTGATGTAACAGAGATGTGGAATCGACCGCACAATCTTCAGCAGATCGACTGCACAGGAGCAAGTCGTCCACATACTGTATTAGTACCGACCCGCGCTCAGCAGTCCATGACTTAATTGTCTCATTAAGGACCATGGAGAAGGCTGCGGGACTGTCCACATACCCCTGCGGTAATCTTGACCAGGTCAACTGTTTTCCCCTCCCCCATGAGAATGAAAACATGGGCAATACCCCATCATCGATCGGGATGCTAAAGAACGCGTTCGCCAGGTCTACTACTGTGTAGCAAAGGGAATCAGCAGGTATTTTCAAAAAGATGAAAGAAATATCTGCCATCAAAGGTGGCAGAGGTATAACCTGCTTGTTCACGGCCCTTAGGTCCTGTACAAGCCTCCATTCCCCATTCGCCTTTTTCACAGGGTAGATTGGTGTATTCCAGGGGCTTATGATGTGTTTCAGAATCCCTTTTGCTATGTAATCATTGATTAATGGTGTGATGCCTTCAATTTTTTCAAGTGGCAGGGGGTATTGCTTGTGATATTGTACTACAGCGTCTGGACGCATTTGTGGTGTGTAAGGTGTACAGTTAATAAAACCCACACTCCCTTTGTTGTCTGCCCATATAGCATGTGTTTCTAGAGTGGGTGGCAATGATGCAAAGAGTCCCCTGAAAGTGTGTCTCTTTGGAGCATGTAAATCACAGAACGGTGAGCTGGCAGTGAGGGAGCCCCCTCTGTCAAATTTAATGGTGATATTCAGTTTTGAGAGTAGGTCCCTCCCCATTAAAGATACTGGGCAATCCACAAGGACAGCAAAACTCTGAGTGCACAGTTCCTGCCCTTCTGGAGTAGCCACGGGCAATGGTGGAGTGATGGGGTGGGTAACTGATGTCCCATTTATACCAATAGAGTTTCCCTCAGTGCAGTGCGGTGTGTCATATATGGCATCATTCAAACTACTGAATGTAGCCCCTGAATCCAAAAGTAGACATATCAGGTGATTGTCTACCCGCAATAGTACCTGCGGAAGACTTTTCCATGATGGATTGTAACACACAAGGCTGAGGGACGGGACATACTCTTGGCATCCCTATTGTGGTGTCCGCCGAGCGGATGGCCACTGCATCGGAATGCGTGGGGGTGGTCTGTTAGGCTGAGGCTGGTATTGGGGTTGTGGTGGGGGTGGTTGGGGTTGTGGTGGGTGAGGATACCTGATATCCTGAAGGCGACGGGGGGTGGTGTTAAGATTCCTACCTCTCCCTCTCTGGGCGTTTGTTCTAATTCTGTAGGGACATTGGGACTTCCAGTGTCCCAGTTCCCCACAGTTAAAGCACCCCTGGTCTGGTAGGTAAGCCTGGTCTGGGGGATAAGATTGCATTGGTGGATAAGGTTGCATTGTCATTATGTGGGTGGGCGGAGTCCCACCAGTTGGCAGAGTCTGGGTTGGTGTCAGGGAGGGAAAAATGCCACCCTTCTGTTCAAATACCCCTGATGTTTCTCGTGACCTAGCATCTTTCATAAATTCATCTGGGGGTTGTTCTGCCCACTTTGGATTAGTGAATTTAAGCAACTGTGTCACCTTCGTATCGCCACCAGCCATAATGGTGGTGGTGAACAATTGGGGGTTGGCGTTATCTACTGCTTTCCACAGACCATATACCCGGGTACAAAATTCATAGAACTTTTCCTTCGGTCCCTGTTTTGCTAGGACAAGTTCCTGAAGTGCAGATGAACCCTTGTATATAGCAGACCAATGATTCCCCATACCTTTCCAAAAAGACACCCAATCTTTATTTTCCTCTATGTGGGCTGTCCATAAGGCCTCTACGGGATGCCCTTCTGGGCTGTCAGGGTCAACTATACTAAGAATCCCTGCTATATCTTCTTTATCCAGGCTTGTCCCTGCACTGTATTTTGCAAGGAAAGCACCAGCCTCCCTAGGGCTTTTCTTTGGGCTGGGGCATAACTCCTTTATTTTTGACAGTGTGCCTAGGGGTAGGGGAATATGCACTACCGTCTCCCCTATATGTATAAGTGGTGCTTTAAAGGTGGCACCTAGAGTTTCCTGTTCCATTTCTATTTCTCTTTCCTCAGTAGAGGATTCACCCTGCTCCCTTTCCTCCTGTGGGGGTTTCTGGCTTCTGAGTGTGGTGGATGGCTGTGAAATTATCTTTTCCTCAGCTTCCTGAATACTTCTTGCCTTTTTCTCTAGTTTCTTCTCGTACGCCTCTAAATCTTCCCTTTTCCTTTGTATCCTTTCTTCTTCTTCCTGCTGTCTCTTATTAAACTCTTTCTGTTTCTCCTCCCATTCCTTTTCCCTGGGGCTTAACTTCCTGACTCCTTCCTCTTCTCCCTTTTCTAGGGACATTCCATCCCTTTCTTCCTTAGTTATCGCAGAATACTCTCTTATCTCACCTTCCCTCTTATCTAGCTCTCTTTTGTAATGGTCTAGCTCTCTTCTACTTCCCTTTCCTTCGGATCCAACCTACTTATCCTCTCTTCTTCTCTCCTACGTATACCTTCTGCCCGGACTTCCTCTTCCCTGTTTCTACTTTCGTTTTCCCATCATGTAACTTGTGCCTGATCAGCTGCCCCATATACCATGGTAGCCAATACTGCTGGATCCAGAGATGGATACAGCTGAAGACATGGACCCAATGTTCCATCCTCCTGTTTAACCATCACATAAGGGGGGGGTGCTTCGGGTTGCTGAGATAGGGCGGGTGAATTTACAGGTTTTGGTGTGGGGGCTTTAGTTACATACTTTGTTTTATATTTGGCTAAGCATTTATTCCATATTTTGTAACAATCTTTCATATACTGGGTGTCTTCCCATTTCCCAGGTGGGTAGGAGTGCTTGTGTACCTGACACACCTTGCTCACTTCCTTCCACTCATCCTCAGAACAGGGTCCCACTGGCCCTGGGTCATGTATCCCCAGCTGTTGGCACCTCTCTCTGACCTGTGTCCAAAACGGTTCTACCTGTGGCCCCGGTAGTGTGTTTTTAACATACTCATAGGGAGATGGATTGGCCATGGTCTGGGTTGCTGCAGAATTCCCCATCCAATAACCTTGGTAGTGTGTGTCTAGTACAGGGACAGAGATGAAAGCAACCTGTTTGTGCTATAATCTGTTCCCTGACTTGGGAGTAAGTCCCTTGGTCTCTTATGGCAGTGGGGCTGAAATGGCTATGAAGGTTAATTCTTAGTACTCGGTATAGAGTACCCCTTCTTGTGGCAGGAAAGACCCCCCTTGCACCAAGTCGGTATGAAAATCCGGTTGGTCTAGTGGTAAGCAGGATCCATGTCCTGTCAACACTAAGGAACAGTAAACCAAAGGTGCAATGTGGGCAGGCGGGCGCTATCTCACTACAGTCAGGCTCCTGTCCTAGGTCGTTCATTTAGTACATATATGTGTAATACTTTATCTTAACAAAAAAAAAAAAAAATCCTCTAAATTAATACAGTACTTTACAATCAGTTGTCATACATATATATCATACACTTATCTCTAATTCTCTAATTCTCTATACACTCTAAATACTTACGGTGGTACCTAAAAGAAAAACAAGCAAATATATATACAGTAGCAAAATAAAGTTACATTATATGAACATGTTATAATAAGTATAATAAGTGCACTTTTCAATATTTTCCCCAAAAATTGGGCGTCCACTTAGCCACTCCTTATACTACGGGCGTATTCTATACTTCCCGAGTTTTAAACACACATATATCTACCTAACACAGTCAGACCAACCTAGTCAGACTACAAAAAACCAAAAAACCTGCGAGCCCTTTCTTTTTAACCCTCCAAGGGGCCAGCCTAGCCCGTTGCGAAGGCACAGTTATGTAAGTGGGTGGACATACAAGGCTATTTGAACAAGGCAAGCATCAACACCAGTTACCAAAAAATAGGTAAAAAGGAGGTGACTTACCTGTTCAAAACACCCCACCACTTCCTGGTACCAAAACTGTTAGGCGCCCGTGTTCTCCTTGTGGCCTAGGCTCTTGGAGATGGCTCAGTGGAGGTCCTCGCCGGCGGATAATCAATTACACATACACACACCAGGTACGTGCTGAATGATTACAATTCTTTATTTCAGGATTCGCTGTTTTATGCTGTCTTTACAAGACTCTGCCCCAATTTGGGGGCCAATCAAAATAATACACAACAAAGTTCATTAGCATATTAGTAATTTCTTAATCTTGTGATTTGATTTTCCATACTTTAATAATGCCTTCATCTTGTGATCTTAAATGTTAAAATGTTAACCCCTATAGTTCAAGTTAATAGGTCAAAAGTTTCCTTTTTTTCTGTCACCGTCTGCTTGACCATGAGGTGTCCAACCACAGCTTCCTTAAATACTAATTCTAGCTGCTGTTGGCCAGCAACAGTGTACAGAGATAAAACCACAGACAGAAGACAGATGTTTCCTCAGATGGAGACATAAAAGAGGAATAGACAGACAGGGTGATATTGGAATGAGATAATCATAAGACAGTTTGTCTAAAATGTACCAAAAACAATCTTTTTAAATCACTAAGCAGATAAGCCTTCCTGAACTTATATCCTCAGGGTAAAATCAGTAATCAAAATCAATAACCAATAATGTAATGTAATATGGAATCTCCTTACACCCCAGCAGTTGCATTACACACCACAATACTGCCCTGCCACCCAGCGAGAGGTAATGATGTACTGTAACCTCTGGCAAACAATCAGTGAGTAATCATTAGCAACCAATCAGTGGGTGATAATGATAAGCAGTAACCTATAGCAACCAATCAGTGAGCAGTAATAATGCGCAGTGACCTCTATCAACCAATCAATGTGCAGTAATAAAGTGCAATAACCTCTAGCAACCAATGGGTGGGCAGTAATGATGTGCGTTACCTCTAGCACCAATCATTGAGTGGTAATATTGTGCAGTAACCTCTAGCAACCAATCAGTGAGCAGTAATGATGTGCACTAACCTCTAACAACCAATCAGTGAGCTTGGAGCAATCAGTGAGTGTGAACCAGACTTTTATGTGTACATTACTAAAGTGTTTTTTTAGAAAAGCCTATGTGCATGTTTGTTTTTTGGGATATTGGGGTGGAGAGCAAAATTGCTAGGGGTCTATCGCTTGAGTTATTTTTCCCATTATGGGAGTAAGTAGGGCCTTATGTCTAAGATTTGCCTAAGGCCTCACAAAGCCTAAAGCCGCCTCTGAAAACCTGGTAGGGTACCTGAGGGAGGTCCTGGAAAGGTTAATGGACTTTAAAAAGGGTAAATTGATTTGAATCTCTGCATGGACCAACGGGCAGATAGTTGGTCGCATGTGCTGGGATAGGAAAGCCATCAACTTAAGATGGTGAAGAAGAAATTGTACCAAGCCAAGTTGATGGATGTATGGAGAGTACAACATCCAGGGTTGAAAGACTATACATTTTACTCCCCAGTGCATGGGACATAATTTAGACTGAACTACATAATGGTAGACCATAGATGGTTGGATTCTGTAGTTAAAACATCTATAGAGATAATATCTCTATCAGACCATGCCCCAATAATAATGAAGTTGAGGAGAACAGAATCCCAGAATAGGATAAGCACTTGGAGGCTAAATGAGGAACTGATACAAGACAAAGCAGTAGAAGGTAGAATAAAAAAAAAAAAGAGTTACAACAATACTTCCTGTTGAATGAAACCCCAGGGATATCGGAGGCCACGCCATATAAGGCACATCAAGCCTACATTAGAGGTATCCTGATCTCTATTGGAGCAAAAAAAAAAAAAAAGAGGGAAAGGTCAAGTAACATGAGAACATTAACCACTTCAGCCTCGGAGGATTTGGCTGCTCAATGACCAGTGCATTTTTTACAATTTGGCACTGTGCTGCTTTAACTGGTAATTGCGCGGCCATGCAATGCTGTACCCAAACAAAATTTGTGTCCTTTTTTCCCCACAAATAGAGCTTTCTTTTGATGGTATTTGATTGCCTCTGCCATTTTTATTTTTTGCGATATAAACGCAAATAGACCGAAAATTATGAAAAAAAATTATATTTTCTACTTTTTTTGTTATAAAAAAATCAATAAACTCAATTTTAGTCATACATTTAGGCCAAAATGTATTCAGCCACATTTCTTTGGTAAAAAAGTCAGTAAACTTATATTTATTGGTTTGCGCAAAAGTTATAGCATCTACAAACTAGGGTACATTTTCTGGAATTTACGCAGCTTTTAGTTTATGACTGCCTATCTCATTTCTCGAGGTGCTAAAATGGCAGGACAGTACAACCCCCCCCCCCAGATGACCCCATTTTGGAAAGTGGACACACCAAGGAAATCGCTGAGAGGCATGTTGAGCCTACTGAATATTTTATTTTTTGTCACAAATGACAAAAAAATAAAAATTCCACAAAGTTGTCACTAAATGATATATTGCATCACACGTGCCATGTTTATAAAGTGGAATTACACCCCAAAATATATTCTGCTGCTTCTCCTGAGCATGGGGATAACTCATGTGTGAGACTTTTTGGGAGCCTAGCCGCGTACAGGTTCCCTGAAAATCAATCACCACCTTCAGGATTTCTAAGGGCGTAAATTTCTGATTTCACTCTTCACTACCTATCACAGTTTTGAAGGTCATAAAATTCTAAGATGGCACAACCCCCCCCCCAAATGACCCCATTTTGGAAAGTAGACACCCCAAGCTATTTGCTGAGGGGCATGTTGAGTCCATGGAATATTTTATATTTTGCCACAATTTGCGGGAAAATGACAAACTTTTTTTTTGCACAAAGTTGTCACTAAATGATATATTGCTCACACAGGCCATGGGCATATGTGGAATTGTACCCCAAAAACATTCTGCTGCTTCTCCTGAGTACAAGGACACCACATGTGTGGGATTTTTTGGGAGCCTAGCCGCGTACGGGGCCCCAAAAACCAAGCACTGCCTTCAGGATTTCTAAGGGCGTAAATTTTTGATTTTACTCCTCACTACCTATCACAGTTTTGAAGGCCATAAAATGCTAAGATGGCACAAACCCCCCCAAATGACCCCATTTTGGAAAGTAGACACCCCAAGCTATTTGCTGAGAGGCATGTTGAGTCCATGGAATATTTTATATTTTGCCACAAGTTGCGGGAAAATGACAAACTTTTTTTTTTTTTTTGCACAAAGTTGTCACTAAATGATATATTGCTCAAACATGCCATGGGCATATGTGGAATTACACCCTAAAATACATTCTGCTGCTTCTCCTGAGTACAGGGATACCACATGTGTGGGACTTCTTGGAAGCCTAGCTGCGTACGGGGCCCCGAAATCCAAGCACCACCTTCAGAATTTCTAAGGGCATAAATTTTTGATTACACTCCTCACTACCTATCACAGTTTTGAAGGCCATAAAATGCTAAGATGGCACAACCCCCCCCCCCCCCATGATGACCCCATTTTGGAAAGTAGACACACCAAGGAAATTGCTGAGAGGCATGTTGAGCCTATTGAATATTTTATTTTTTGTCACAAATGACAAAAAAAAAATTCCACAAAGTTGTCACTAAATGATATATGGCATCACACGTGCCATTGTTATAAGTGGAATTACACCCCAAAATATATTCTGCTGCTTCTCCTGAGCGTGGGGATACCTCATGTGTGAGACTTTTTTGGAGCCTAGCCGCGTACAGGTTCCCCTAAAAACCAATCACCACCTTCAGGATTTCTAAGGGCGTACATTTTTGATTTCACTCCTCACTACCTATCACAGTTTCGAAGGCTATAAAATGCCAAGATAGCACAACCCCCCCCCCCCATGACCCCATTTTGGAAAGTAGACACCCCAAGCTATTTACTGAGAGGCATGTTGAGTCCATGGAATATTTTATATTTTGCCACAAGTTGTGAGAAAATGACAAATGTTTTATTTTTTTTTTTGCACAAAGTTGTCACTAAATGATCTATTGCTCAAACATGCCATGGACATATGTGAAATTACACCCCAAAATACATTCTGCTGCTTCTCCTGAGTACGGGGATATCACATGTGTAAGACTTTATGGGAGCCTAGCCGTGTGCAGGACCCCAAAAACCAATCACCGCCTTCAGGCTTTCTAAGGATGTAAAATGGCGATTTCCCTTCCTCACTACCTATCACAGTTTCGGAGACCATGAAATGACAAGATAGCACAAAACTTTTTGGAAAGAAGACACTTCAAGCTATTTGCTGAGAGGCACGTTAAGTCCATGGAATATTTGATATTTTGTCACAAGTTTCGGGAAAATTCCACTTTTTTTTTCTTTTTACACAAAGTTGTCACTAAATGATATATTGTTCAAACATGGCATGGTTATATGTGGAATTACACCCCAAAATCCATTCTGCTGCTTCTCCTGAGTATGGGAATACCCACATGTGTAGGACTTTTTGCCAGTCTAACCGCGTAGAGGACCCCGCAAAACAAATCACCGCCTTCAGGCTTTCTAAGGGTGTACATTTTTGATTTCACTCCTCACTGCCTATCACAGTTTCAAAGGCCATGAAATGCCCAGATAACACCCCCCCAAATGACCCCATTTTGGAAAGTAGACACCCCAAGCTATTTGCTGAGAGGCATGTTGAGTATTTTGCATCTCGCTTTTTGTCACAAAGTTTTGAAAATTGAAAAAAAACATTTTCTTTTCTTTCTTCATTTTCAAAAATAAATGAAATCTGCAAAATACTTACCACGCCTCTTAGCAAATACCTTGGGGTGTCTACTTTCCAAAATGGGGTAATTTAGGGGGGTTTGTGCTATCTGGACATTTCAGGGCCTCCGTAACTGTGATAGGTAGTGAGGAGTAAAAAATGGATTTTTAAAACAGCTTACCTGTAAAATCCTTTTCTTGGAGTACATCACGGAACACAGAACACCATTGATAAGGTCAGGGATTTAATTTAGAGTTCTCACTTAATATAATGCCTACGTGTGAATTTGTTATGAATGTAACTTTTTAGCTGCTGAACTTAATTGAAGCTGCTTTTGTTGTAACTGTATTGCCATGGTGTTGAAGCTTGTGTTCGTAGCCCAGGTGACTCCTGTTGTTGTTTACTCTTGCCCTTTGTGGGGGTTGTGCTAATGCTATTGTTTGTATAATTGCCTATAAAAGGCCTTTGAAAGAGTAAAGGCAGCAGTCCTTTATGCTGAGAACTGTGATACAGACATACCTGACTCCGTGTCATCTTTCTTATAGAAGCAATAATTTGACAAAGCAATATAAACTTAAAGCAACTTATTTAAAAGTTGACCCTAACATTTTGGCGCCCGAAGAACAGGGACTCACCGATGATACTACAAGAGGTGGCTGAGCTACGCTGACGGAACAAAAGGACAGGCATTCCGGGAACCACAGATCAAAAACCTGCGCAGGTAAGAAAAAGCTTTATTTTTCTTATATTCTGTGCTCCCCTGATTTGTGCCTATCCGTTCTGTCAGTTACGTTTCTCCTGGTTTTAAATCACCAGCCTCTGTAGTGGTGAGTCTAGAATTACTGCATATTTTAGTTTATATTGCTGGAATTATTTGTTTGTTTGTTGTCTGTGTCTGTCTGTCTGTCTTGTTGAGAAAGTGAATGAGCCTTGCCGAGGTTGGTATGAATTGAAAGAATATCATCCCAATGAGCAACAGAATGCGCCTTTCGGGGGGTCTGACGCTTACGTTTGATATTCAATTTAGTTCATAAACCATAGACGGGTTGAGAGTATAAGCCCTGTCTGCTCCATAAAGCAGGGATAAGAGAGGGATCCCAGATACGGGGGGGGGGAATAAGGTCTCCATAAAGTCCGGAGATCTAGTCGGATACCTGGCCACTTAAAGGAATGCTTGTATATGTTCTAGCCGCATTTTTGTATATGTTGTAGCCGCATTCTGGTTTCTTATTGGGCTAGCATATAAAGTAATTATTTGTTATTGGGCTAGCATATAAAGTAATTCGATTTCAGAAATCTCATTCCGGAAGAGGTTTTTAGTATTCTAGCACCCTAGGAGGAAGGCAACGAGGAACTAGTGTAACTTAGCTGGTTTGTTATTGGGCTAGCATATAAAGTAATTATTCATTCTTGTATATGTTGTAGCCGCATTATATTGTACACTAAGTGTCCCACACGCTACCTAGGCAGGACTGTTAGAATGGGCCAGAGGAACACAAAACCCCGTCAGGGAATTGTGGTGCACTATACGGTGCCACAGATAATTAAGAACATTTATGGGAAAACCGAAGCACAGGACTTAAAGGATGTCCTTCGTAAATTTAAGGTGAAAGGAGCAGCGGGCTTAGACCCGGATGTATGAAGTGAAATAAAAAGGGACAGACAAGGAGAGGTGTTAGAGAAGCAATGGATGCATCAGGTTCAATGCTTAATTAAGGTCTCAAATAGAGCGAAAGAAGAGGGGTGGAAATATAATCCAGATTGTGATGGTTGGGATATGAAAGATAGAAGAACAAAAAATGTTGACATTTTAAATAATCTTAGCTCAGCCATCCCACCCCCATATACTGACATAGAACATAAACCACACAAGATATATCCTGTACTTGAGGGGAGAGGATGGGTTTGTCAGCATTGTGGGGCACAAAAACCTCATCCAGAAACTGTAGCTCCCGTACGCACTGATACACGCATTATAGCAAAGCCAGCTGCTTTCTGTAGATTTGTGACACAGTTAATGAATACACATGAAGCAACCTGGCAGGATGGGGAGGATTTATGCAGACATAAAATGACTCTGACCCTGTTTAACCAGTTTATGACTGACCTGCAGACCGAGCTGAGGGGGATGGCAATACTGGAGACAGGACATGTCAGACATATAGACTCAAGGGCCCCTTTTATTGCTAGATTAGAAGCTTTCTGTCAGGCAAAACAACAAGAGGGGGGGTCAACATCACCCATGAAACAAATGCCAGGACAGACTGTATCAGACTTTTACTTATCTATAGAAAGTATGATGGCAGATGAGGGAATGGATTTAGAGCTGCCAGTCACGATCCGAGCCTTCAATAGACAGTTTATGGAAGGATTAATTCCACAGATAAGTGAAAGACTGAAAGCTTGCACACCACCCTTAATTTGTTGCGATTTTTGGCAGAAAAAGGTTGCAAGGTTAATAAGAAAAAGTTACAAGTGTGTCAGGAAAAAGTTACCGTATATACTCGAGTATAAGTCGTTCCGAGAATAAGTCGAGGCCCTAATTTACCACAAAAAAATGGGAAAAACGCATTGACCCGAGTATAAGACGAGGGTGAGAAATGCACAGCTACTGTAAGTGGAAAAGAGGGTCAACAATGCCCATTTGCAGCCTCACTGTGCCCATTTGCATGCCTCATTGTGCCCATTTGCAGCCATAGGTCCCCTGAACTTCAGACTCGGTAGTTAAGGGTTCCTGGATGCCCCCTAGCTGCAGCAAGAATTTGGGGTCTCTGAACCCAAAGGGTCCCGAAATGACATTGCTGCAGATGGACACAGTTGACCAAATTTGGGGCCCCGTATCTCGGGGCCAATTAGTGCTAAGAACCCCAAATTTGGGGTGCAAACCCAGTGGAACTGGCAGCATAAAATTTCCAAAGCTGGGGTTTCTAGCACCAAGTGGCCCCGAGATACAGGGCCCCAAATATCAGTTCAGAAAATGTCAAGCACTTTTCTGCAGCAGAGAATGACATTTTCCGAACCAGTTTTGGGGCCCCGTATCTCAGGGCCACTTGGTGCTAGGAACCCTAGCTTTAGATATGTTGTGATACCAGTTCCACTGGGTTTGCACACTAAATGTGGGGTTCCTAGCACCAAGTGGCCCTGAGATATCGGGCCCCAAATTCGGTTCAGAAAATGTCAAGCACTTCTGCAGCAGAGAATGACATTTTCCGAACCAATTTTGGGGCCCCGTATCTCGTGGCCACTTAGCGCTAGGAACTTCAGCTTTAGATATGTTGTGGTACCAGTTCCACTGGGTTTGCACACTAAATTTGGGGTTCCTAGCACCAAGTGGCTCTGAGATACGGGGCCCCAAAATCGGTTTGGAAAATGACATTTTTTGCTGCAGAAAAGTGCTTGTCTCGAGTATAAGTCGAGGGGGGCACTTTCAGCACAAAAAAATGTGCTGAAAAATTCGACTTATACTCGAGTATATACGGTATCTTTTTGGGACATTGTATATCACAGGGTACGAGACATCTCACTGAGGAGAGGGTTCAAGTGATAAAGGGAATGTTACCCCCACGGAATTTCAAACAATTGCGTATGTTTTTAGGTATCGTATCATATTGTAGACAGTGGATACCACATGCTAGCGCTTTGATGCAGCCATTATACGATTGTTTGAAAATTGTACCGTATGTGCTTACAGAAGTAGCATATGAGTCGTTTGTCACTTTGAAAAAGCTATTAATTTCTGCCCCGGCTATTGGTATTCCAGATTACACTAAGAAATTTAATCTGTACGTTGCTGAGATCACTGGACACGCCACAGGTGTTCTGACACAGGCATATGTAAAACAAAGACCAGTCGCTTACTTTTCTGCTGCGTTAGATCCAGTGTCCAGAGGTTCACCGTCTTGTGTACGGGCGGTAGCTGCAGTGTCAATTATCATAGATAAGTCTTCAGAGATTGTTCTAGATAATCCAGTCATAGTGCATACCACACATGACATACATGCAATCTTGTCTCAGGTACAGCCCAAACACATTTCAATGGCTAGGCAATTAAGGTTACAGTGTACTTTACTCTTACCTCCAAATGTCACTTTTCAGCGCTGTACAACCTTAAATTTGGCCACCTTTTTGCCTCTTCAGTCACCAGATTTGGCAAGGGGGAATAATAGTACTAGTAGTACTAGTGAGAAAAAAATGAGGACACTGACACTCTTTTGTTTAAAGAAGTAGATGAACACGATTGTTTTCAGCTCATGGAACAGGAGACAATGGGATTCCCACACGTTACAGATACACCAATTTTAAACGCTGAGTACACCTTGTATATAGATGGTAGCAGGTTTGCTGATGACAAGGGTAAATATCACACAGGGTATACTGTAGTGACTGATACGCAGGTAATTGAAGCACAGGCCTTACCAGCCCACATGTCAGCACAGGAAGCAGAATTAAAAGCTTTAGAACAAGCCCTAGAATACTTAAAAGGACGAGAAGGGAATATTTACACTGACTCTGCCTACGCTTATGGTGTAGCGCACGATTATGGCCACATATGGAGGGCTAGAGGTTATCTGACAGCAGCAGGTACACCTGTAAAACATGGAGAAGGGATTAAGAGAGTCCTGAACAATCTTCAAAAGGTTAAACGAGTGGCCATCATGAAGATAGCGGCACACACGAGCGCAAAAACAATTGAGGCAAAAGGAAATGCATTTGCAGATTTGACTGCAAAACAGGCAGCTCTAGGGGAAGGAAGCCCTGAGACCTTAGCAGCGGTAGAGGTGAGTATCCCAGAACCAACATGGCAGCAGCTGAGTAAATTACAGGAGCAAGCAGGGGAGAGCGAGAAAGATAAGTGGGTCAGGATGGGAGCAGCACCAGACCTTGACAATGTATGGAGGGAAGGAGGCAAAATATGCCTACCTGCCTCTCTGTACCCAGCAATGGCAGCGGCAGTTCACCTACCCACACACGTCAATTCCATGTATAGGATTGTGAACCAAGGATGGCTCGCCCCTGGATTCAGTAGCACTGCAAGAAACTACTGTGCAGCCTGCCAAATCTGTCTCCTGAATAACCCAGGACAGAGAGTAAAAACCCCACGAAAACACCAGGTCCGGGCCCAATACCCCTTCCAGAGACTGCAAATTGATTACATACAAATGCCTAAGAGCGGCCCCTTTGAATTTGTCCTCGTGTGTATCGATTTATTCTCAGGTTGGCCCGAAAGTTATCCAGTAAAATCAGCTACAACTAAAGCCACAGCCAAGAAACTGATCACTGAGTTAATACCTAGCTTTGGTCTTCCTGAAACCATAGAATCAGATAGGGGAACACACTTTACAGGAGAAATCATGCAGAATGTGATGACCATGTTAGGGGTTCAACAAAGTTTTCACACCCCTTACCACCCACAGAGTTCAGGATCAGTGGAGAGAGTAAATGGGACAATAAAGTTAAAAATACAAAAACAAGCCTTGGCCAGAATGCCTGCCTCTGGCTTTATTCTCTATAAGGTACACTCCAACAGGAAAAACAGGATTATCCCCATACAAAATACTTTTTGGGAATGCACCTAGATTAGGTTTATACTTTCCACAGAGTATGCAATTGCAATGTGATAGTTTGACTGCATATGTGATACAATTACAACAACGTCTAACTAAGATCCACAAAAGTGTGTATTCTTCTCTTCCAGACCCTAATTCAATAACAGGTACACATACGCTGCTACCAGGGGATTATGTATATGTAAAGAAACACACCAGAAAGACATTGGAACCCAGGTTTGAAGGTCCTTACCAAGTACTCTTGACCACAGCCACCTCAGTAAAGCTGGAAGGAAAACCTACCTGGATACACGCATCACATTGCAAGAAACAACCCGAGAAAACAACATGATGAAATATCTACTTACATATTTTTTTGTTGAAGATTGTTGTTTTACAAATATATGCATGGACTTCTGGTATTAATGTACTTGAAGTAGAGGAAACAATGACTTTCGAATGGAGCATAGATGACCCTAAAGTGGCAAATGTATCAGGATATGAGATAAATAAGGATTACACTGTGGGTAATTATACTGTTGAAGGACATAGGCGACCGTTTCATGTAGATGTAGGTATAGCATGGATACAGGCAGACCCCCTCTCAGAAGTAATTGTAACTTTCCAGTGGAACGATAATATGGGTTTCCCCTTTAACAATAGTAAGAACCATAGGTGTCATAAAATATCCCTTTCACAGACATGGAAACAAGCCCGGGAACGGGTAGTGGGACAAATGTACCAAATATTAACAGTCATGGCAGAAGGAGGGAATATAACCGAAGGGATGTTTAATCTGACAGATATTACCGTTAATCAATCCAGTACTTTCCTCTGTGCATCTTGGTGGAGGGAAGAGAGAGTTGA
Organism: Lithobates septentrionalis; assembly: GCA_037952835.1. Taxonomy (NCBI): domain Eukaryota; kingdom Metazoa; phylum Chordata; class Amphibia; order Anura; family Ranidae; genus Lithobates; species Lithobates septentrionalis. The sequence continues at coordinate 1,598,630 of JBBDGP010001120.1, read as the reverse complement.
TGGGTGGTACTGGATGGCACAGACCTATGGGTTTCACATACAAATGGAGGAAGAAGTAACGCCAACAATTGAATCTTCCATATTAACACCCGTACCAAACACTTGCATAAATGTATCAACATCACAACAGAAAACAAAAATAAAATTCAATATCACCTTTCCCCCGATACCGGAGTGTAGGTATAAACGAGAATGGTACGACACACTATTGGGACTGACAGGTACAGGGATGGGAATTTTAAACTCGGTAGAGATAGAAGAAATGAACAACAGATGGAAGCATGCAGGGGGACACATAGCTGACAGCTTGACTATCACAAGCAAATGGTTACCCACCACTTTTGAAACCCAACTGCAAGAAATACCCCTATTACAATTTTTGGGAGGGTTAATAAATCACACGATAGGAGCAGAGCTCCAGCTGTGGAATCAAAATCAACAGTTTGTAAATTTCACACAGTGCTCTTTTAACCTCTTATCCTATCATATACAAATAAATAGGGCCAGGACTGAACTACAGTTGGGAAATTATCATACCTGGATGAAATATTTTAAGGGTTTAACTGACGATGGTGTATGGTTCCAAGTAAAAGGGGATAAGATAGAATGTGAGGAGAAATGGTGTGTAGGAAGGTTCGAAGCATACCGGGTAGCAGATGTAATGGAAATGTGTAAAATAGTGGTCATGCCACTAGTAATTAAAGACGAGTTTTGGTATCCAGAAATATATGGGAAATATGTAGATAAAGGAAACAGAACCCATGATTTAACTCTATGTGAAGGAACTAATAAGGGAATGGTATGTGGCAGAAGTTCCCCAGTATATGAACCTTGCTTGTTAAAATACCAAACTAGCATATGCAAAATACAAAGAACACCGATAAATGTGAACAATAGATTCATAGAAATAGGACCCCAGCATATTTGTATCATTACTAATGACAACCGCACCATGTCAGCGTTAAATAAATCGGCGCCGTTTGCGGGATGTATAAAAAAGATTAAAATATTACAATGGGGTAACGACACCTATCTTTTTGAACCAGACGCCGATAAGGTATTCTCTTCAGTCTATGAGGTACATAATCTCACTGACACTACACCCTTTATAATTTCTTTAGACCCACTAAAACAGGTTTTAGAACAATCAGAAATATTAAGACAACACATAGAAACACTAGAACATACCCTACAGAATAACCTTGTATCTGCAAATTATTGACAAAGGTAGACTAGTGCATCTTTCCTCACAGATACAACAGGATACTGCACCACATTGGTGGGATATATTTAGTGGAATGTCTTCTACAGCAACCAATACCTTTCACTGGTTGTTAAGTCCAATGGTAATTATTATTCTAATATTAATATCACTTACAATCACAAATATATGTGTATACAGGAAAATAAATAGGAAAATTAGGAGAATAGACAGGACATACCGATACATGTGTATTGACATCACCCTACTCCTATAAAACTTCTCTTCTTGAATTTTAAGATGTTGGTAATACCTAGGGGGATGGGTTCTACCCCTCTGACAACTCGCGGTCAGGGAAAGGACTCTGGGGAAAAACTGACTAGAACTTATTCATGAGGACCCAGGGGGAAGGAGAGGATGATGTCAAAGGGGGAAATTGATAAGGTCAGGGATTTAATTTAGAGTTCTCACTTAATATAATGCCTACGTGTGAATCTGTTATGAATGTAACTTTTTAGCTGCTGAACTTAATTGAAGCTGCTTTTGTTGTAACTGTATTGCCAAGGTGTTGAAGCTTGTGTTCGTAGCCCAGGTGACTCCTGTTGTTGTTTACTCTTGCCCTTTGTGGGGGTTGTGCTAATGCTATTGTTTGTATAATTGCCTATAAAAGGCCTTTGAAAGAGTAAAGGCAGCAGTCCTTTATGCTGAGAACTGTGATACAGACATACCTGACTCCGTGTCATCTTTCTTGTAGAAGCAATAATTTGACAAAGCAATATAAACTTAAAGCAACTTATTTAAAAGTTGACCCTAACAATAATGACTATCTGGGTTATATGCTACCTTTAGGTGATTGGACACTAGCAACCAATAGTAAGAAGGTTCCTCTCATATAACCCCTCCCACACGGGAAGTACCTTAGTTTTGTAGCAAGCAATGAAGATCCCAGAAAAGAAGGGAGGGACCTCTGTGTCCGGTGATGTACTCCGAGAAAAGGATTTTACAGGTAAGCTGTTTTAAAAATCCATTTTTTTTATCGTACATCACGGGACACAGAGCACCATAATAATGACTATCTGGGATGTCCTAAAGCAATGCATTTGAGGGGAGGGAACACAGTATTCCTTAGACCCCATCCAGGCCCAGGGTTTATAAAGCTGCTTGCAGCACGCTGCGGCCAAAAACACCCAGCCCTTTGAGATCTAACATCCACCTGGTAAAGCCCGGTGAACGTATGAACCGAAGACCAAGCGGCCGCTTTGCAAACCTGAGCCACAGACACCTGTTGGCGCACTGCCCATGACGCACTAACTTCTCTAGTGGAGTGAGCTTTCAGATACCGAGGTAGAACCTTGTGTTTCAACCCATTAACCTGGTTAATGACCTGGCGAATACACCTAGAGATAGTTGAACTAGTCGCTGCCTGTCCCTTTTTAGGACCCTCCGGCAGGACAAAAAGGGAGTCAGTTTTTCGAAAAAGGAGCTGACATCCTTAAGTAAACCTTGATTGCTCTCACCACATCCAGTGAGTGAAGTGACCTTTCTTCCCTAGACTTAGGGTTTGGAAAAAAAGGAAGGTAAAATGATATCCTGATTCAAATGAAAATTGGAAACCACTTTGGGAAAAAAATCCTGCCGGGGGCGCATGACCACCTTGTCCTGATGTAAAAATAAAAAAGGTTTTTCACAAGAAAGGGTGGCCAACTCTGACACCCTTCTAGCCAAGGTTATGGCCACCAAAAAGACCAATTTCCTAGTCAATAGGAAAAAAGGAATATGCTTAATAGGTTCAAAAGGTTGACTCTGTAGAGCTGATAGCACCAAGTTCAGGTCCCAGGGGCATAAGGGTGGCTTAACCGGCGGCCTTAAGTGCAGTACCCCTTTGACGAAGGTTCGCACTAAAGAATGAGATGCAATTGGTCTCTGGAAAAGAGAACGATAAGGCCGAAATTTGCCCTTTAATAGTCCCCAAAGATAGTTTAAATCAATTCCTGCTAGAAGAAAGGCAAGGATACTCCCAATCGTATACCTGCGAGGGTGCCATCTTCTCCTCTCGCACCAGGAAACGTAGGACTTCCAGACCCTATGGTAAATACTTCTAGAAACTGGTTTCCTAGCATTTATCAGAGTAGACAAGACTGAACCTCTAATGTCACGGTCTTTCAGTACTCTGGTCTCAATAGCCATGCCATCAAATTTAGCGACTGTAAAGAAGGATGGAATATGGAACCTTGGGATAACAGGTCTGAACGGTATGGGAGGCACAATGGGTCCCCCACCGCCATCCTCACAATCTCTGTGTACTAGGACCTCCTGGGCCAATTTGGGGCCACCAAGATTACTGGTTTCAGTTCTTCCTGTATCCTGCGTAGCAGGTGCGACAGAATCTGGATCGGAGGAAAAACATAGATTAGGGAATACTGATCCCAGGGAACCACCAATGCGTCCGTCCAGACAGCAAGTGAATCCTTGGTCCTGGATACAAATCTGTCCAGCTTGGCATTGAATCTGGATGCCAGAAGATCCACATCTGGGATCCCCAGTGCTGGCAGATTTGAAGAAAAACATCGGGATGAAGGGACCACTCCCCCAGTAACAATTGCTGGCGACTTAGGTAGTCTGCCCGCCAATTGTCCACACCCGGAATAAAGACCGCTGAAAGAAACGGCACATGACTCTCTGCCCAAGTTAATATATGATTTACCTCCTTTTGGGCCTCCTGGCTTTGAGTGCCTCCTTCGTGGTTGATGTATGCCACCACCGTGTAATTGTCGGACTGGACTTGGACAGGAAGACCCCGCAATCTGGATGTCCAGAATAGGAGAGCCAAGCGAGCTGCCCGAATCTCCAGCAGATTGATGGGTAAGGTCTTTTCCGCTTGGGACCATATTCCCTGGACGGATGTCTCTTCCAGGACTGCCTCCCAGCCGAGACGACTGGCGTTTGTAATCACCGCCTTCCAGGTTACAGGTGGAAAGGATTTTCCGCCCCTCAAATTGCTGGTCTTCGACCACCAAGAGAGGTCCCAATGTACATGTGGGGATAGAGACATGGGACGATCCAAGGCTTGAACAGTCTTGTCCCAGGCCTCCAGAATATTTTTCTCGAACAACCTGGAGTGAAACCACATAGGGAATTGAGCTGAAAGATGACACCATCTTGCCCAGTAACCTCATGCACAGTCGAATCGAAGGCCTCTCTACTCCTTTGACTTTTTGGACCAGCTCCACTATGGAGTTGACCTTTAAGGGAGGTAAAAATACCTTTTCTTGAGTGGTGTCCAGGATCAGACCCAGATATATCAAGACCTGAGCCGGAAGGAGGGCCGATTTGTCCACATTTAGAATCCAGCTTAGAAACCTCAGAAAACGAACAGTTGCTGTAATGTTTTCGACTTGGATGGAGCAAGATTGGTCCTTTAACAGAACATCGTCTAGATATCCTATCACTGAGATCTTTTGGGACCTTAGGAATGCCAATACCGGGGCCAGAATCTTTGTGAAGACCCGAGGGGCCGTGGCTAGACCAAATGGCAATGCCACAAATTGGAAATGACGCCCCTCTACTGTGAAACACAAAAATCTTTGATGTGGACCGAAGATCGGTACATGCTGGTACGCGTCCTTGATGTCTATGGATGCTAAGTAATCCCCTTTTCTCAGGGATGTGATTACCGAATGGACCGACCCATACGGAAGGACCGGACATTTAAAAAGCAGTTGAGGGACTTGAGGTCCAGAATGGGTCTTATCTCCCCGTTTGGTTTCGGCACTGTGAAAAGGTTCGAGTAAAACCCCTTGAATCTTTCTTTGTGTGGAACCTTGATAATTACCCCTTGCTTTTCCAGATGCTCTAAAGCCAGGAACAGGCATTTATTTTTCTCTGGAACTGACGGAATTCTGGAAACCAGAAACCGAGTTGGGAGAAATTCCCGGAACTGTATTTTGTAACCCTGTGTTACAGTGGAAATGACCCACCTGTCCTGAACCAGTTTCCCCCTAACATCTGAAAACAGCAGAAGTCTGCCCCCCACCTGTAAGAGTGGGCGCGCCCCTTCACAAGGTAGACTTGGAATTGGACTTGGCTGGCTTTTGGGTCCAGGGTCTTTTTTGACCCTGAGGTTTTTGAAAACTAGGCGGCTGAGGCCATTGATACCACTTGGGAGAAGAAGCACTTGGCCCTGGAGCGTTGGGAATCTTAAAGGAAGGCTGCTTATTCCTCCTTTTAACAGGAAGCAAGGAGCTCTTTCCTCCTGAGATCTTTTGCATATATTTATCCAGATCCTCTCCAAATAGGCGCTTTCCATGAAAAGGAAAAGCGAGCAGCCTTTTGCATGGCGTCTCGGCAGACCAGTTCTTTAACCACGAGACTCTGCACATATGAATTGAAAGTAGCGCAAAACGAGACATCTGCTGGATCGAGTTCTTTAATGCGTCTACAGCAAAACATAAAGTGCGAGGAAGTTCCGACAATTCGTCGGTAGATTCCTCCTAAGAAGGTAGGTTCCTAACCAACCTCTTAAAACGGTCCTTCAGGGACTGTCAAATACCGATAGCCGCAACTGCCGGCTGTACTGCTGACCCAGGTACCGCAAAGGAAGCCTTTAGTAAGGGTTCCAATTTTTAACTGCCGGATCCTTAAACACCTGGGCAATATCCACTGGACTGGTTAGGCTTTTATTCACTGAAGAAATGGCAGCATCAACCAAAGGTGTATCCCACTTCTTCCTGAATTTTCCCTCCATAGGATATAAAAGGGAAAACCTTTTTGTAGGCAAGTATATACTGTCTGGGTGGTCCCAGTCAGCGATAATCACCTGCTCCAACAATGGATGCAAAGGGAACACCTGGGAACCTTGCCGATGTCGCAAGGATCCTAAAGTAGAACAGGAGAGTCCAGGCTCCTGCACGGGGGGGTAACTTAAACCCAGCTCTTTCCATTTCAGCTAGAGACTGGATAAACAATTTTGGGGATTGGGAGGCCGAAATTGGTTCCTCAGAACCTGAATCCTCCACCGAGGAATCTTCAGCCCCTTCTTCCTCTTTATCCTTTATGGCCACTTCCTCCAAATCCTCTGCCCACTCTGGATTCAGATCACATGGACCCATCTGGCTAAGAGAGTCCTGGTGCTCAAGTGATTCTCCACTGGGGCCAGGCTCAGGAGAGGGAGATCTATGACGCTTCTTCCCTCCCTGCATTACTGTGGCAATCATACCCGCTATTTTGCCCTCAAGGCCAGCTAGGGCTGATGCTAAGTCATCCTTAGTAACATAAGCCGAGGCAGGGACATTGGTAGTGGCCATTATGCCTGACAAATGCAATGGCTCAGCCAGGCCAGATGCCGCAGGTCTTTCAGCGGAGACTGAGGCCAGAGGCGGCTCTAGGCTTTGTGAGGCCTTAGGCGAAACTTACACATGAGGCCCCAATCACGCCCATAATGGGAAAAAATTCAAGCAATAAAAATGGCTGCAAAAAGATGGACAGATCTAGCACACAGTTCATCAGCACCACTTCCAGGGCACCCTACTCACCCATCAGACATATGCAGCCAATAAAACATCTGGGGCCCAGCCAGGTGGCAACCCCTCTAAGAATTTCCTGTGTCTTGGGAGAATGGGGAGGGGATGTCACTGAGTCATTCCACATCCACAGACGAAGTAGAGTGGGGGGATCCCAGCACAGCACAGGGGGAAAGAGAGAGGGGGGAGGGAGAGAAAGGAGGGGGGAGGGGAGGGGGAGGGAAAGGGAGTGAGAAAGAGAGCGAGATAAAGAGGGGGAGAGAGAGAGAGAAAAAGGGGGAGAGAGAGGGGGAGCAAAAGATTGTGAGAGAGGGGGAGCGTGGGTGAGAGCGAGGGTGAGAAAGAGGAAAAGGTGAGCGAGAGGGTGGTGAGAGAGAGGGGTAGAGAAAGGGTGCGCAAAAGGGGGACAGAGAGGTGGGGAGAGAGAGGGAGGGTAGAGGGAGAGAGGGAGGGGAGAGAGAGAGGGAGGGGTGGGGGAGAGAGGGGGGGGAGAGAGAGAGGGAGGGGAGGGAGAGAGAGGGAGGGGGGGGGAGAGAGAGAGAGAGAGGGAGTGGTGGGAAGAGAGAGAGAAAGAGAGGGAGTGGGTGAGAGAGAGGAGTGTGGTGAGAAAGAGGAGGGAGGGAGAGAGAGAAAGAGAGCGGGGGTAAGAGAAAGAGGGAGTGAGGGGAGTGACAGGGGTTGAGAGAAAGAAGGGAAGGTGAGAAAGAGGGGGTGAGGGAAAGGGGGTGAGAGAGATCTCTAGCCCTGTCCCTGTCTGCAGCCCCCCTGTGCCCCATGCCCCAGTATGTGAAAGCACTGAGGGAGGCAAGGAGCAGGAAGGAGCTGGAGAGTGCTGGGGGCGGAGAGTGCTGGGGGCCAGAGAGTGCCGGGGTCCAGGGAGTGCTAGGGGGTGGGGGCCGGAGAGTGCTGGGGGGTGGGGGCGGAGAGTGCTGGAGGGTGGGGGCCGGAGAGTGCTGGAGGGTGGGGGCTGAAGAGTGCTGGAGGGTGGGGGCCGGAGAGCGCTGGGGGAGAGCTTTAGAGGGGGAGAAAGAATTGGAGTGGAGAGCAGAGGAGGTGCTGATGAAATGGGGGCGAAGCCAGGGAGGACACGGATGGGCTGGAGAGCAGGAGGGGTGGAGCCAGGGGGCACAAGGAGGGGCTGGAGAGCAGGAGAGGAGGAGCCAGGGAGAACACGGAGGGGCTGGAGAGCAGGGGGGGTGGAGCCAGGGAGAACATGGAGGGGCCAGGGAGCAGGAAGGGCGGAGAGCACGGGGATGCAGAAAAAGTTAAATAGGAGGAGTGGTGGGGAGACTGCACATAGTGGAATTGATTTTTCCATATTACTCCATGCAGCCGCTGAATGATCACTTTTCCTCCTCTCCTTCCTGCAGACATTCAGCGGCTGCATGGAGTAATATGGAAAAATCAATTCCACTATGTGCAGTCTCCCCACCGCTCCTCCTATTCAGACACACAGAGAGGCTGCACGGACACTCACCTTCTCTCCGGTCGGCCAGGTAGCATAAGAGCTCTTTCCTCTTCACAATCATGGGGCACTGCAGCTCAGCTGGATAGCTTCAGCGCCCCCCCCGCCCCAACTGCAGAACCAAATAGGAGGCAGGTGCGGAGAGGTCGGGTGAGCGGCACAAGCAGAAGGAGCAGCTCAGCTGCGGGTCCCACATGAACATGCCGCCAGCATGCCTTGGAGCCAGGTGCTGTCATCCAGCCGCTGCCGGCACCGCCACCTAGAGGCCTCTATTGTCCAGCTCCCCATACTTGCTATCACCGAACCGGGATGAGACCTTGACAACATCAGTGATTGATCACAGGCAAATTAGGCGGCCACGAGGCCCCTGTGACTGCGGGGCCTTAGGCGATCGCCTAATTTGCCTAATTAGAGAGCCGCCTCTGACTGAGGCTGCATCAACCTGAGGTAGATCTCCTGTTTTTGAAGGAGGCACTTTAACCCCTGAACTTGCCCTGCTCCCCGTACCTCGTCTTCTGGAAGACATTGCTTATAAGAGTTGAGGAATAAAAGTACTCCCTCTGAGCTATAGGCTGAAATCCAGCGTATAGCAACTATCACAGCCTTGTACAAAGACCCTTCAAACTTGTTGCAACTGTCCAACTCACGTGCCCCAGACCTCTGTGTCCCAACTGCGCGCTCCAGGAGTCCTGGCTCTTATGAGCCCCTTAACTGATGCAGACAACCGGCATCGCCGTGCATGACCGTACGTGACCCATGGTATGCACGCCTGGGAACCCCCACGGTGCATGCGCACGCCCACGATGCATGTGGAACACGTGGCACACAGGCATGCCTGCGATGCACGTGGCTCGTGCGGCACACGCGACACCTGCGCATGCCCGCGGAGCACGTGACACCCGTGCACGCACGCGCAGGAAAAACCCGCATAAGTGCACACTGCCGGCTGTCTTCTGTAACCTCGGACACAGTGGGACACAAGGCACACGCAAATTAGGACCTACAAACATGATATAGAGGGAACAACAACAGTTTTTTTAGGCATCCCAGAGGGAGTACTCACCGGTCCACGCTGCATGGCCTGAGACAGGCCCAATCTTCCCCCATCATGGCAGGTAGCGCCTCTGAGGACCTTCAAGGACCTGGGTCCCCCTTTATTTGGGGTCCACACCCTTGGACCTGTAAGGCACCCTTCTGGTTCCCTTGGGCAAGTAATAGACCAGGAATACCATTAACAAGGGTCCAGCACCATAAAGGACACATTACAGGCAAAACCTTGTTCTTGAACCAAGGCTCGGGTACCATCCACTTTAGCTTTCTTGCCATCCGAATGGATCCTATTATAACATCCTCACTGGGACACCATTGAAGAATTTGAAGAGCTTCAACAGCCATGACCATCACCTTCAAGACACTGGCAAAAAACTAAGGTACTTCCCATGTGGGAGGGGTTATATGGGAGGAACCTTCTTACAAATGGTTGCCAGTGTCCAATCACCTAAAAGTAGCATATAACCCAGATAGTCATTATTATGGTGCTCTGTGTCCCGTGATGTACGATAAAGAAAACACAATTTTACGCCTTTAGAAAGCCTGAAGGCGGTGCTTGGTTTTTGGGGTCCTGTACGCGGCTAGGCTCCCAAAAAGTCTCACACATGTGGTATCCCCATACTCAGGAGAAGCAACAGAATGTATTTTGGGGTGTAATTTCACATATGCCCATGGTATGTTTGAGCAATATATCATTTAGTGACAATTTTGTGCAAAAAAAATTGTAATTTTCCCGAAACCTGTGGCAAAATATAAAATATTTCATGGACACAACATTCCTATCAGCAAATAGCTTGGGGTGTCTACTTTCAAAAAAGGGGTCATTTGGGGGGGTTTTGAACTGTTCTGGCATTTTATGCACAACATTTAAAAGATTATGTGAATGGAAAAATGCGTTGCGCTTAGGTATATATTCACTTTGTCAATCTAAAGGCGCTCAGTGTGTGTGCTTCCAAACTCAAAACAATAAATATAAATATAAATAATATTGCTATATACCACATTAAAGTGCCAAATATAGATAGTGATATAATTAAATCCACCGTGAATTTAACAATACCAGTATATTGCGCTTAATGATAAGCGACCTATTCGTGGGTAAAGAACATAGCTTAATAAAAATCAATCAATGCGCCTGAAATTTACATCAAAGTGCCATGCGTATATCCAATCTAAAAGTGCTACATGCAAAGAGAAATTACTTATATACAATGGTGACAAGTGAAAAACCATGCATTATAAATATGGTAATTAGCATACAAAATGTGAAAAAAACTCTATAAGCAATAAGTGGTAAAAACACATAAAAACCATATATATTAATTAAGTGATAATAGTCCTTTAAATGTGAAAAGCAATCTTCCAAATCTGTATCCCGTAACAATGTGTGGCGGAAAGGAATCCAATAGTGCATAGAGGTGCTTCACATGGGAGACGGAACCACAGTGCCCAAATGTGCCCCGGTGACCCCCAAAGTAGCTGCGCTCACCTCTGAGCGTGTGACACAGGGTTTAGCTGTGTCCAAACACGCTTTGGAGCCACCCCTGGGCTCAGTAATCAGGATACCAGCTGATCTCCCATCAAGCTCTTTTAGGACTCCATAGGCATCATACCAAAAGAAAAAGAAGGGACTGCATAGTGTAATAACGCCAAAAATTTAATAGTAACTAGTGAAAACAATCCCCACACCGGGGTACTCACATTGCATAGGTGCTTAATGTGCACCAAACAGTACAGGCAGAATGTACATCCAGAAACGCTATTTAGATGCGCTGTGGGGTGTTCAGATCATTCCAGCCCAGCTCAGTGCTGCTCGCTCCGTCCTGGCCCCTCCCCTACGCGTGTTCGACACAGGGAGTCACGTGTCTTCATCAGGGGGATATGATTGGACGGGCGCTCTACTGTTTAAATACACTGACGGCGGCCATTTTCCCTATGACTGCAGACTATTCTGTGCTTGGCTCCGCTCCTCTATACAAAGCGCAGCTCCTATCTCAGGCTTTGTATTGTAATAGCCTTACTACCTACTAATCTGGATAAGAGCCAGGGGAATCACTTACACAAATTAATCCCAGTTGTACCCAGGACGGAGACACGGAAGGAATGGAACTGACAACACCACAGCGCTCCCACAATACATATGGAAACAATCACAGACAAATAAAATAAATAAAAAAGAATGTCATATGCATAATAACTAACGAGATTCAGCTATGCAAAATGCCTGTGTATTGTGCACAATTCCAGCTTTTGCTCATCTCAAATTTAAACAACAACAGCGCATGCAGGCGCCTAAGTATAAATCCTTTCTTATGCATGTGAATAAACTATTGACATAAACCCCATATTTTATATCCTGAATAATTCATAAATTATAGCACTACTTGCCCATATTAAAATCAACCCTTAAAACCCTATGTAAAATAATAATAATGTTTACTACTCACCTAAGCCTCAAAGAGTGAGGTACAGTAGGCCCACACAGGATCAGTATGCAGTACCTGTTTACAATAGCTATCAATCGCTTACAGACAATGAAGATCAATATGCATATGAGCCTTTTTTAGGGAGGAGCCAGGAAGGACACGTCCGCGAAGCAAGGTACCAAGGAAGAGAGGAAGAAGAGCCGGACGAAGGTTACAGCAAAAAAAGAAGGCGGGAAGATTAGGGGAAGGGATCTATAATTTAAGTGGTAAAGATTTATCCAGAGAGGAGATTTTGGTGCTTGATAAAGGCATTAAGTTCGCACCCAAAAAGGGTCTTAATAAATTCGAAACCTACGTGGGGGTACAAAAATTCATAAGGAAATTAAACATTAAAAAATATTATGCCTTGAACCCAGTGGAGAAAATTGCTGTCAACGAAAGATTTACTGGTTTAAGGAACAATTCAACTTTTAATCCGCATGTGGCTAATAACAAGTATGTGGATCTTTTTAAAAAATTAGTGAATGCAGAGCTTGAATCATTACCCATAAAAAAGGTACATGAGCATAGGGACTTCAAAAAGGGATTAAACTCACTGGAGAAAAGGTCGGATATAGTTATAAGACCGGCGGACAAAGGAGGGGGCATTGTGGTGCTTTCGTTACAGCAGTATAAGGATGAGATGGAGAGGATTCTCAATGATGGAAGCACATATCAGGTATTAAATGCGGATCCTTCCAGGAGTTTTAGGAATGAACTGGATCTGATTATAAAATATGGTGTAGAAAATGAATTTTTAAACAAACAAGAAGCCAAATATCTAATTCCCACAGTCAGCAGGATTCCGGTAATATATTATCTGCCGAAGATTCATAAGGACAGTCTGAATCCACCTGGGCGGCCCATAGTAAGTGGAATTGAGTCCCTAACTTCCAGATTGGGAGAATATATAGATCTCCATCTGCAACCTCTGGTGAGGAAAACACGGGCCTTCCTTAAAGACACCAAGCATGCGCTCCAATTGATAGAGGAGCATGCTAAGGATAGTAACATCATCATGGCTACAGGCGACGTATCGTCATTATACACAAATATTAACCATGATGGCGCTTTAGAGGCCGTGGAGTGGGCCCTGGAAAAAGAGGAAGGAATTGATAGGGGCCTAAGCGGATTTATTTTGAAATGTCTGGATTTTTGTTTGCATCATAATTTTTTCTGGTACAACAATAGATTTTTTCTACAAACAAAGGGTGTCGCCATGGGCGCTAAATTCGCCCCAAGTGTGGCTAACCTCTATATGGCCAAGTGGGAGGAGGAGTCGGTACAGATTGAACAGTATGGAGACATATTGTTATATAAGAGGTTCATAGACGATCTCCTGATTATGTGGAAAGGGAGTTTAGAATCGCTAATGGAATTATTGGAGTCCATGAATATTAATAATCGGAATATCTCCCTGACCTGGGATGTCAGCAAGGACCGCATACATTTTCTAGATCTGGAAATCCTAGCTACCACCAATGGTATTATCACCAGGTCCTTTTTTAAAACCACAGATCGGAACTCCTATATTCCGACAACCAGTTGCCATTATAAACCGTGGCTCAGTAATATCCCCAGGGGCCAGTTTACCAGAATGAGGAGAAACTGTACACAAGAGGGCGATTTTGAATCGCAAACAGATAAGTTGGAGAAAATGTTTTTAGATAAAGGTTACCAGAAAAACTTTTTAGAAAAAGAAAAGAATGTGGTGAGGAGTTTTAAGAGGGAAGATTTGTTAAAGGATAGAAATGCTGCTGTGGATAATGAAGAATATGATAGCACATGTATAGTTTTAGATTACTGTTTGCAGAGTAAAGAAGTGGAGAAGATTTTTAAAAAATATTGGAACGTACTTAAGCAGGATTGCCATTTGAGAGATTTAATACCTGATAAACCTAAAATTGTTTACAAAAGGGCACCAAGTTTGCGTGACAGACTGGTACACAATGTGGTGGAACCGCCCCCACTAAAACCAAGGATGTTTTGGGATTTGAAAGGTTTTTTTGGTTGTGGGAGGTGCTATAGCTGTGTAAGAGTACCATCCAATATTAAGAGGGTTAGAGAATTCCATAACCCCCATAGGAAGCTAATGCACACCATAGAGGATTTTATCTCATGCGATACCATTGGAGTGGTGTATGCGATCCAATGTCCTTGCAATTTGTTATATATTGGTCGCACCATTAGAGCCCTGAAAGACCGTATGGAGGAGCATGTAAGGAACATACGAAAAGGGTCTGATAGCCACTTCCTATATGTACATTTTAAAAATGAGCACAACCAGAGTACGCAGGGCATGAGATTTTGGGGCTTGGAGGCGCCGAAACGTAATTGGAGGGGTTCCAATTATGTCAGGGATATCAGTAAGCGCGAATCCTGGTGGATTTATCAGCTCGGCTCTTTATCACCAGGTGGGTTGAATAAAGAGTTCGATCTCGCATGCTTTTTGAGCAATTTTTAACCTTATATTAGATACTGTACGTTTAAATTGCACTTTTTATATACACCATCTCAACTTGGATTAGATGGGAGTTTGATATACAGTACCCCACCTGGTATGGAGGAGCATGATATAGATTGATATACAACATCCCACCTTGGTTTGGGTTATGGTTTTTAATTTTAAATTTCTCTGCATATTGATGAAATTCAAGTTGTTTGGATACAACCTTATGATAAGACTGCTCTGACCTTTGTCACTTTGGAGATCGTTGGAGGGATCTTGGAGGTCCTAATGGAGGGTGTCCTTCCCCCTCCCCTCCCCCTCCCCTTCCCCCCCCCCTCCCCCCCCCCTTTTTTTTACTCCGGGGATCTCCGCTAGAATAAATTGAATTTCCCTTCCCCCTTATGGATTTAATTGGATGCATATGATTGAATTCTTGGATGTCCACTGGTATATTTGTATATATATTTTTTATGTACACATAAGTTTTCCACACATAGGAATTTTTATATATATATATGTGTATGTTTTTTATATATGTATGTATATATACTGTTTCTATATTTTTTTATATATTTTTTTAGATTTTTAACAATTAAACATTATTATTATTTTACATAGGGTTTTAAGGGTTGATTTTAATATGGGCAAGTAGTGCTATAATTTATGAATTATTTAGGATATAAAATATGGTGTTCATGTCAATAGTTTATTCACATGCATAAGAAAGGATTTATACTTAGGCGCCTGCATGCGCTGTTGTTGTTTAAATTTGTTTAAATTTGAGATGAGCAACAGCTGGAATTGTGCACAATACACAGGCATTTTGCATAGCTGAATCTCGTTAGTTATTATGCATATGACATTCTTTTTTATTTATTTTATTTGTCTGTGATTGTTTCCATATGTATTGTGGGAGCGCTGTGGTGTTGTCAGTTCCATTCCTTCCGTGTCTCCGTCCTGGGTACAACTGGGGTTAATTTGTGTAAGTGATTCCCCTGGCTCTTATCCAGATTAGTAGGTAGTAAGGCTATTACAATACAAAGCCTGAGATAGGAGCTGCGCTTTGTATAGAGGAGCGGAGCCAAGCACAGAATAGTCTGCAGTCATAGGGAAAATGGCCGCCGTCAGTGTATTTAAACAGTAGAGCGCCCATCCAATCATATCCCCCTGATGAAGACACGTGACTCCCTGTGTCGAACACGCGTAGGGGAGGGGCCAGGACGGAGCGAGCAGCACTGAGCTGGGCTGGAATGATCTGAACACCCCACAGCGCATCTAAATAGCGTTTCTGGATGTACATTCTGCCTGTACTGTTTGGTGCACATTAAGCACCTATGCAATGTGAGTACCCCGGTGTGGGGATTGTTTTCACTAGTTACTATTAAATTTTTGGCGTTATTACACTATGCAGTCCCTTCTTTTTCTTTTGGTATGATGCCTATGGAGTCCTAAAAGAGCTTGATGGGAGATCAGCTGGTATCCTGATTACTGAGCCCAGGGGTGGCTCCAAAGCGTGTTTGGACACAGCTAAACCCTGTGTCACACGCTCAGAGGTGAGCGCAGCTACTTTGGGGGTCACCGGGGCACATTTGGGCACTGTGGTTCCGTCTCCCATGTGAAGCACCTCTATGCACTATTGGATTCCTTTCCGCCACACATTGTTACGGGATACAGATTTGGAAGATTGCTTTTCACATTTAAAGGACTATTATCACTTAATTAATATATATGGTTTTTATGTGTTTTTACCACTTATTGCTTATAGAGTTTTTTTCACATTTTGTATGCTAATTACCATATTTATAATGCATGGTTTTTCACTTGTCACCATTGTATATAAGTAATTTCTCTTTGCATGTAGCACTTTTAGATTGGATATACACATGGCACTTTGATGTAAATTTCAGGCACATTGATTGATTTTTATTAAGCTATGTTCTTTACCCACGAATAGGTCGCTTATCATTAAGCGCAATATACTGGTATTGTTAAATTCACGGTGGATTTAATTATATCACTATCTATATTTGGCACTTTAATGTGGTATATAGCAATATTATTTATATTTATATTTATTGTTTTGAGTTTGGAAGCACACACACTGAGCGCCTTTAGATTGACAAAGTGAATATATACCTAAGCGCAACGCATTTTTCCATTCACATTTAAACGCACGGCTATGAATACGTGACCTGCGGTTGCAGCTGGGTATTTTTAGATTTCTACAGTAAGGCATAGGGTCATTGTGGCTCGCAAGACTTCTTCTCTCATTTAAAAGATTATGTCACATATCACCCACTCTTCTAACCACTTGAAGACCCTTTCTGACACTTTTTGTTTACATGAAAAAAATTTTTTTGCAAGAAAATTACCCCCAAACATTATATATATTTTTTTAAAGCAAAGGCCCTACAGATTAAAATGGTGGGTGTTGCAATTTTTTTTTCACACAGTATTTGCGCATCGATTTTTTAAACGCAATTGTTTTGGAAAAAACACACTTTTTTAATTTGAATGCACTAAAACGCACTATATTGCCCAAATGTTTGATGAAATAAAAAAGATGATCTAATGCCGAGTACATGGATACCAAACACAACATGTTTTAAATTTGCACACAAACGTGCAGCAGCGACAAACGACATACATTTTTAAAGTAAAAAGAAAATACAACTAATGCGCAAGAGACCAAACTCACCAATATAACAGGGGAAGCCGCCTACATAAGAAAGTGTACCCACATAACTCAAAGGATGATTTATAGAAATATATGTAGAGCTACCCCACTTAAAATGCAATACCTAGTAATCCTAGGGTAAGTGATAACTAAATAAAGAAATAAAATGATCAACAATACTGGCACAATGATGAAATGTAAACACTGACAGTGCTAAAGTACAACAAGGCAGTGAAGTGAATAAGATCCTAGAATCAAATGTGCATAAAAATGATGACCATTTGAACATAACAAGAGATGTAGCAAAAATAAGTGAAATAATACACAGTGAAGTATCCAAAAATGTTGATAAAGTAAAAAGATCAAAAATGCAATCCAAAGTGCAAGTGCAATGATAGGCATAGATAGCAGTGTGCAACAATACTAGCACAATGATGAAAAATAAACACTGACAGTGCTAATGTGCAACAAGGCAGTGAGGTGAATAAAATCCTAAGGTGCAATGTGCATAAAAATGAAGACCATATGAACATAACAAGAGATGTAGCAAAACTCAGTGAACTACATAGTGAAATAACCAAAAATAATAATAAAATTCAAAGGAAAATCAAGAATGCAATCCAAAATCGCACAAGGTGCAACTTAATATCGGTACCCAAAAACTGCTACAGATAAAAGTGCAAGTGCAATGATAAGCATAAAAAACGGTGTGCAACAAAGGTGAAAACTACTGCTGTATGAACTATGAAAAAGATGTCCAAAATAGAAACGGTGCACTACATGCATTTTTGAACTGTTTCTATTTTGGACACCTCTTTCATAGTTCATATAGCAGTAGTTTTCACCTTTGTTGCACACCGTTTTTTATGCTTATCATTGCACTTGCACTTTTATCTGTAGCAGTTTTTGGGTACCGATATTAAGTCGCACCTTGTGCGATTTTGGATTGCGTTCTTGATTTTCATTTGTATTTTATTATTATTTTTGGTTATTTCACTTTGTAGTAGTTCACTGAGTTTTGCTACATCTCTTGTTATGTTCATATGGTCTTCATTTTTATGCACATTGCACCTTAGGATTTTATTCACCTCACTGCCTTGTTGCACGTTAGCACTGTCAGTGTTTATTTTTCATCATTGTGCTAGTATTGTTGCACACTGCTATCTATGCATATCATTGCACTTGCACTTTTATCCTTAGAAGATTCTGGGTGCCGGTATTAAGTCACAACCTATGCGTCTTTGGATTGCATTTTTGATCTTTTTACTTTATCAACATTTTTGGATACTTCACTATGTATTATTTCACTTATTTTTGCTACATCTCTTGTTATGTTCAAATGGTCATCATTTTTATGCACATTGCACTCTAGGATCTTATTCACTTCACTGCCTTGTTGTACGTTAGCACTGTCAGTGTTTACATTTCATCATTGTGCCAGTATTGTTGATCGTTTTATTTCTTTATTTAGTTATCACTTACCCTAGGATTACTAGGTATTGCATTTTAAGTGGGGTAGCGCCACATATATTTCTATAAATCATACATTTTTAAAAGCCTTTAAAAGCCTTTACAGGTTACCATTTTGGATTTACAGAGGTCTACTGGTTAAATTACTGCCCTCAATCTGACCTTCGCGGTGATACCTCACATGCGCATGGTGCAATTGCTGTTTACATATGACACATATGATTTTTAAATATTTGTTTTGCTTTTTTATTTTACTTTTAAACTGTTCCTTTCATTTTTTTTTTATCATTTATATTTTTATCTTAGGGAATGTAAATATCCTCTATAATAGCAACAGGTAGTGACAGGTACTCTTTTTTTGCAAAAATTGGGGTGTATTAGACCCTAGATCTCTCCTCTGCCCTCAAAGCATCTGACCACACCAAGATCTGTGTGATAAAATGCTTTGACAATTTCCCAATGGCACTGTTTATATCCGGCGAAACGTAAGTCACAAAATGCTCGTAGCTTCCGGTTTCTTAGGCCATAGAGATGATTGGAGCCGTTCTGGTCTCTGATCAGCTCTATGGTCAGCTGGTGGAACCACTGGCTGCATTCTCGGGGTTCCCGACGTAAAGCCGTAAGGCTACACTGCCGGGTACCCTCACCCACAATGGCGGCGGCAGCACCCGACAGCTGATGGAAACATTAGCTTCGGTGTAGACATCGATGGACTCCAGGACAGGTAAATGTCCTATTGTTAAAAGGCAGCAGCTGCAGTATGTGTAGCTGCTGGCTTTTATTTTTATTTTTTTGGGCGGAACACTGCTTTAACAATAAAACACAGTAAACAGTAAAGTATAAAAGAATTACATACCTGAAAAGCAAACGTGATAAAACATAGTAACAATAAGACATTGCATTGTAGAATACAGTAAAAAAGAGCAGAACAATAGAGAAAGAGAGAGAATAGAAAGTAGAAAGAGAGAGAACAATAAAACGACAACTATTTTTGTTTTTTTTATTTTATATATATACTTTTTTTTTTTTACACTTTTATTTGTAACTGTAATGCCCCGTACACACGGTCGGACATTGATCGGACATTCCGACAACAAAATCCTAGGATTTTTTCCGATGGATGTTGGCTCAAACTTGTCTTGCATACACACGGTCACACAAAGTTGTCGAAAAATCCGATCATTCTGAACGCGGTGACGTAAAACACGTACGTCAGGACTATAAACAGGGCAGTAGCCAATAGCTTTCATCTGAGCATGCGTGGCACTTTGTGCGTCGGATTTGTGTACACACGATCGGAAATTCCGACAACTGATTTTGTTGCCGGAAAATTTTATAGCCTGCTCTCAAACTTTGTGTGTCGGAAAATCCGATGGAAAATGTGTGATGGAGCCTACACATGGTCGGAATTTCTGACAATAAGGTCCTATCACACATTTTCCGTCGGAAAATCCGACCGTGTGCATGGGGCATAACAGTTGTAACGCTTTGGTTCCAGGTTCGGGTCTCTCAAAATGCGATGGCATCTTTAGAAACCCTGTGAAAGTGTGTCCTAGTCTGTGCTGTACTGTACCCTACGCTAATACTTCACTAGTGTGTGGTAGCATTCAAAACATTCACCAATGCAATGACCAGGATGGTCAGGACAGGAGGGACAATAATAGCCGGTGTCACGCCTGTATCCGCATTTCTACAGACACAACATTATCTTTGGGTAGGGGTACCAGGGAGGACATATGGAAAATGCCTCCCATGCAGCTGGCTCACTGCATTTGGATTGGGAAGTTGGGCCACAGCACCGTCTGGAAACAGATGGGATGTGATGATCTCTTCCTGGAATTTAAGGAAGGATGCAGTTCATCCTGAAGCTCTGTATAGTACATAAGCATTCAGCAGAGCCAATTGAAATAAGTATATAGACACTTTTTTGTACCAGCGTCTGGCCTTACGGGCAACTAGGTATGGTGCCAACAACTGGTCGTTGAGGTCCACCCCTCCCATATTGAGGTTATATTCATGGACACAGAGGGGTTTCTCTAAAACACCAGTCGCCGTAGGAATTTGGACCATCGTGTCTGCGTGAAGGGAGGACAGAACGAAAACATTCCGATTATCTCTCCACTTCACTGCGAACAAATTATTATGCCCCGTACACACGGTCGGACATTGATCGGACATTCCGACAACAAAATCCATGGATTTTTTCCGACGGATGTTGGCTTAAACTTGTTTTGCATACACACGGTCGCACAAAGTTGTTGGAATTTCTGATCGCCAAGAACGCGGTGACGTACACCACGTACGACGAGACTAGAAAAGGGCAGGTCCGAACCAAGCGCGGCACCCTTTGGGCTCCTTTTGCTAATATTCTGTTAGTAAAAGTTTGGTGAGAGACGTTTCACGCTTTTTCAGACTTGTGGTTTTCTGCTGTTCAGTTTGTGCTTGTGGGTTTGTATCTGCTCTTCAGTGCGTGCAGTCAGTTCGTATTGGAGTTTTCTGTGCAATCTTCTCTGCTCATTGCAGTTTTTCAGGTCGCTCTTCACAGGCCTTGCTGTTCTTCAGTGCGTTCTGTTACTCCGTTCTGAGCAGCCAACCGTTTTCTAGCCATGTTGCGTATACGTACTCCTCGTAGAGTTCCTGCTGTGCGGGGGCTTGGTCTTGAGGTCCTTACCTTGTCACAAGTCCAGTCCATGAACAGGGTGGGGAGGAGTTCATGGACCAAGAATTGGTTGCTTCAGCGTGACCTAGTTCTGTCATATGCCTTTGCTCCGTGAGATCCGTGAGAATAATCCTGATGATTTCAGGAACTTTCTCCGGATGACGGACCCCGTATTTCACCGTTTGTTGGCTTTGCTGACCCCTTATATTAGCAGGCAGGATACCTGCATGAGGCAAGCCATCACTCCGGAGCAGAGGCTAGTCGCCACCCTGCGGTACTTGGCAACGGGGAGAAGCCTGGAGGACCTCAAGTTCTCGACAGGCATCTCCCCCCAGGCTCTTGGGATCATTATCCCAGAGACCTGTTCTGCCATCATCCAGGTCCTGAAGAAGGAGTATATTAAGGTAAGATTTTTATCCTTTAACATCACATTTTTATTGTATTTAATGTTTGATAATATATTGTATTTCTTTCCTCATTCCCTAATTACCATGATTGTAATATTCTGTGAATGTCCCCTTTGTCCGCATGCATGCTGGCTTTTTAGGTAATTATTTTTTTGTCCTTCATACATATTTGCCTTCACTTACCTCCCCAGCATGGTCTCCTGGCCCTATATTCACCTCATGTAGTCACTTAACAATGTTTTTTTTTTTTTTTTTTTTTTTTATTTTATCAGCTCCATAGTAGTGCGCTTAAAATTCAGGCAGAGTGCCAGAGGCTTTTTTTTGGGGTCCCCAAATCATTTTGAACCCTCCCTCCCCCCAACTGCTGAGTCAGCTGATACCAAATCTCTATCTATCCTCAATCATCTATCTGCTGACTTTGCCAAACCCATACACACTATACCCATCTCTTTTGTGGTCAGATGTATGGATGAATTACCCAAAGCATGTAGTGCAAGGGCCTGCCTGTATACTTTCAAATGGTACTGTTTAAAGTTTTGGTATACTATTATTATCTTGATAGGTAATAGCAGAATGTCCAAATGTGCTCAAATGTGTACAATGTGTATTTATATCTTTGTATTCTGACACTTCTTACCTGTCCAGTGGGTTATCAATAGTGTAACTAAGGAGGGGCTGGCCAAAGTAATACACATTATTTAGGCATTCATCTCTCAATGAAGTGGAGAGAGTTACCTGTCCAAGAGCTCCCCCCCTATAATGTTAGAAATGGCCCATGGGGGGGGGGGGGGATCTGATAGGTGTACCTTACACCTTGGTCTTTAAAAACTCCCTCAAATAAATGTTATCTTGATGTTGGCCAAGAATGTGCTTTCCCTGTTTATGTGCAAAATTAATATTTTTTTTTCTTGTTTGACTCCACAGTTTCCTTCCAACCCACAGGAATGGCAGACTGTGGCCTCCCACTTTGCCCAGCGGTGGGACTTTCCTAACTGCGGAGGGGCAATTGATGGGAAACATGTCCACATCGTCCCACCCCCCAACTCGGGGTCATACTATTTCAACTATAAGGGGTTCAATAGTATTGTGATGTTGGCAGTGGTGTCGGCTACTTATGAGTTCCTGTATGTGGACGTGGGGAAGAATTGCCGGATGTCCGATGATGGAGTCATTGCCCAGACGGAGTTCTACAGGCGTCTCCAGAATGGCAGCTTGGACTTGCCACCTCCAGAAGACAATGCGGAAGGACTCCCATTCGTCTTCGTTGCGGATGAAGCGTTTGCGCTGGGGGACCATCTTATGCGGCAAAATTCCCGATGAGGACCCTCACCCCAGACCAGAGGGTTTTTAATTACCGGCTGGCCAGAGCCAGAAGAGTGGTGGAGAACACAATTGGAATCATGGCCAGCCGGTTCCGCCTATTTCTTACACCCATACACATGGCGGCGTACAAACTGAATCATATCATATTGGCGTGCTGTGTTCTACACAACTTTTTACGGCAACATTCTGCCAACTATGCTGGCTCAGTTGGGCCTGAGGCTGGAATTCTGAATGAACCAACCCTGACGGCGCTTGAAAGTGGTCGTCCTGGCTTGCCCCCCGAGTGCCCGTGAGATCCGTCTAAGATACCTTGAATACTTTGCGGGTAGGGGGGCCATCAATATGCCAGACAATGTCTGAAACCTTTTTCAAATAAAAAAATCAATTTAACTACTAAAATCTTTGGTGACATTTACTGCTTGTGTTTCTTTTAACTGACCCTGACTGAAATGTGTATAGTCCTAAAAATGGCTTGATTGTGTAACATTACAAAGCACTGTTGGGTGTTATTTACTAAAGGCAAAGACACTTTGCACTACAAGTGCACTACAAACTGCACCGAAACTGCACTTGTAGTGCAAAGTGGATTTGCCCTTAGGAAATAACCCCCATTGTCACAGAAAACACCAATTAGAGCACAACAAAAGTTTTGGAGCGTTTAAACAATAATCCACACATTCTTGATTATCAATCTTTTTAATACCAGCACAATCACATGTGCATTTGTAAAAGGTTTTTAAAACAAACCAACATGTTTGTTGTATAACAATTTTTTGGGTCACATTAGAAAAAGTAGAAATGTCCATTTAAGATAAAACAGACATGTTTAAAACCAAAAAGAAAGACACAAATCTTGATCTTACAAAGTTCAACTTTTGTAGAACTTGAAGGCAATATCAGACATGAGTATTTACAAACTTTGTTTGATATTGCGTTCAGATGGGGTGAAGTCACCCCAGGAAAAGACAAATTTTGAAGATGCACACAAATTGACGAATGTCAACATGTGCTACCTGCCATCACGGTGGATCAAGGGACGTGTTTTGGGGGTGAACCCCTTCCTCCCAGCTACTTTATTATTAAGGAAGGGGTTGCACCCCCAAAACGCGTCCACTGATCTCCCGTGATGGCAGACACACTGTGTGCATCTTCAAAATTTGGCTTTTCGCAAATATGTCAAAAAATGTTAGAAATTTTTAGATCACAAAAAGCGCAAAAAAACAAAGGGATTTGGAGGGGTTTTAAACTCTCCCTAAAACATCCATGATGTTCTTCATTTTTTTTAACATCATTGATGTTTTTCTGGATGTTTTCCAAGTCCCTATTACACCCCATAATCTCCCCGATCAAGATCTGTGCACTTTCAGAGGTGAAATGATCTGGATCCACAACATCACGATCACCTAAAAAGATAGAAACAAAAACACACCATTTATTATAAATATGCCGGCATCCATCTCTTACCTGAGCCTGTGGTCGCAGACACTCAACTGTTGTGGTGACTATTTCCACCATGTCTCCTTCCTCCTCCTCCTGTTGTCTTTGTGGGATTTCCCCTTCTTCCAGAGGTGGGGGGGTCTGTGGTCTCCTCGGATGAGGGGTGTCCTCCGAGTCTTTTATCCCCTATGTAAAAAAAAATAGGTATACTTAGCACACAGATATTTCATGGCAGAAATAGAAATATGAAACATTGCTTGGAAGTTGGGTACAATTGTCTTTTTTGACAGAGTTCCAAGATGAAGAAATATTTTTGTCCTTTGTCAAGCTTGAATACTTACCTGTTTTGTACAAGCTTCACAGATGGAGACACCCCTATAGTATACACTGGAGCACCTGAGTGGGCCTCCTAATAAAAAGGGTGTTCAGCTGCTGAGTGTCCTCTCCTTACACAGAATCTAGTTTGCATTACATTCTAGTTACAAACCCATCTACACAACCAAATTATTTTAAGACAAGTAGGCCATAAAAAATGTATTCAAATGCATATGGCCAAAACAATGGTGTTTTCTAGGCTGATCGAACAATGTTTCATACGAACGAATAATGTGCCCATGAACATGAAAATTGCCATTTTAAACTGGACAACAGTTAAGAAAAGCACATGGAGCAGCACGAACGTAATAAACATAAAGGATAGGAACACAGGACAACTACTTAATTTTTTGCAGCACTCTCCGGATCCTTCTGTACTGCTCGTGCTCCCTTAATTTGAGCTGATCCTTGGATCGTCGTACCCTGAGATTCCGGTGCAGACTTTTGACCACTTTCGCCATGATCTTGGCCTTTCGGACATTGGAGTTGGGGTAAGGTCCATACTTCCCATCATAATCGGCCTTCTTCAGGATGTCGACCGTCTCCACCATCTCCACAAAGGACATATTTGATGCCTTAAATTGTCTCCTTCTGGATCGGGACGTTTCAGGCTCCGGGCTTTCCTCCTCCTCCTCGTTGCTGTAATTAACAGACACCTGTCTCCGCCATGTGCTCTTCCCCCACTGTGCCGAACAAGAAGGGGCGGGGAATAGGCTAGAAAGAACGTTAGGGGCGGGCGGAGTTTCACGCATGTGCAGTGTCTATAAAGAGTAACACGCGTGCGTAGTACTACGATCTGTGAGCGGAGAAAGGAGTAATGGAAGCGCCGAACGTGATAGCGAAGGTAAGATTTAACATTGGGCCTATACTGCTTCTAGATTGAGGCCTGTATTTGCACAAGTTTAGAAGAATTTAGGCTGACATTAGGGTTTGTCTTGTGTTGTGTCTTGCAGTTAAAATGGATATCTTGAAGGATCATGACTTTATGCCAATCTTCATAGATATGTTCAGGGAGCTGCCTTGTCTGTGGCAGATAAACCACCCCGAATATAAGAACCAAACAAAGAGGAAGGCAGCGCTGGATAATTTGATGCAATTTGTGAAGCCGGTGATCCCCACGGCAGACATCACCTATTTGAAGATCCTAATTGGTGGCCTGAGGAGCACTTATCTAAGGGAGCACATGAAGGTCCAGGATTCCCAGAGATGAGGAGCTGCAGATGACATTTATGTCCCCAGGCTGTGGTACTATGACAGGCTGCATTTTCTGGCAGGTCAGACTGAACCCAGGCCAGCACTCTCCACTCTTCCTTCCACACTTCCTTCCCCCCCAGCTGAGGCTTCTGACACCCAACCTGGGCCTTCCAGGCAGCAACATGTGGAGGAGCCCAGCTTGAGCCAGGTATAGCATTCTTCTAAATATTTCTGGTTGTCCAATCAATGATGTTAAATAGATGTTACACAGGAAAGTCTCAGCCAGGAGGTGGCCGGGCCAAGCAGGCTGCCCGATACCCAGGTCCCTCCCCTCCGCCTTCAAAGACAAAGTGGCAGGAAGAGGAGTAACCTGGAGGAGGCTGCCATAGTCCTATTTTGGAAGGCTACTGAGGCTCTCAGAACACCCCACAGTGTGGAGGAGGATTTTGCTGGCATAACTGCATGCAGGTTGAGGGGCCAACTCACATGTGCAACCCACATTTGTCACCTCACCCATAGTCCTCCTCCTCCAGGTCCTACTCCTCCTCCTCCTCCAGGTCCTACTCCTCCTCCTGCCACATCTCCAACACCAGAGCCACAGCCACAGCCAGGAAGGAATCGTGGAAGGAAGACCAGAGAGTGATGACCTGGGTTCAGTCTGGTCTGGCAAAATATGCAGGCTCTTGTAGTACCACAGCGTGGGAACATACATGTCATCTGCTGCTTTCAGGATCTCTGGGACTTCTGGACCAGACTGCACTCCCTTAGATATGGACTCCTCAGGCCACCAATTTTGCCCCGGGGGTCAAAGGCTTCACCAATTTATGATGTTTCTCCAGCGTTGCCCCCCTCTTTGTTTGGTTATGAGCCCTTAATAAAGGAATTTTTGGTTCAATTATACTCGCCTATGTGTGTTTTCATTCAAAAAGGACAGTTTGTTTGTGAGGAGGCAGGTACATTTGTAAACTACAATGTGAAATTAACAAGAGACACCAACACCAAGCAACCTCCTTGAGATTAAATAATACAAGATAATAATAAAGCAAAAATATGTGTAGAATGTGGGACTTTAGAGGTACACCCAATATATGAAAAACACTATCAATTAAAAATTATGTAAATATTTATTGAAAGCAATTTAAGAAAAAAGCAATAAAATGTGAAAACAGTTTACATTCATAGTCAAAGGTAAACATCCATAACCAAATATTGCCAAATGAAGAGAAAAACTGTAATCACATAGATCTAAGCATAGCCACGTCCACAAATTTCAACATGTTTCGCCAGGAAGGCTTCATCAGGAAAATGGACGAGGATTTTTTTTTTTTTTTTGCCACATCAGCCAAGTAAAATTCATAGGAGCAAGTAGTTTCAACTTTCAAGTCAAACTTATCCCTTAATACTTTCACATCATTGTGGCGTTTTCTCTTTTTTTTATATTTTATCTGTTTTATTCCAACCAAATAGTCAATTCTAGTAGTTACAACTTACTTTTCTATTATTCCTATGCAACAACCCTATCCCCCCCTATACCACCCATCCCTCCCTATTCCCGCTTACCCTACCCAAACCCCCTCCCACCCCCCTACTTCACATCCCATAGGAGTCCTGACCTGGATCTCTCACTATCCTCGCCCTGTTCTTAATACCTGTTTGAGTGTGAGACCTCTAACTCCATTTTAAATTTGAATTTCTACTAGTGTGAGTTATCTGGCTCCCTATCCCAAACCTCCGCCGCCTGGGTAGAGAACTTATACTTCACCCAGTCCCTCCACGTCTCTTCATACTCCTCCATCTCCAGCCCTTCACTATATCTCAGATATTCTAGGCAGTGAATTTCCTCTATTTTGTTGAACCACTCCCGCATTGAGGGTCTCCTGCTGTCTAACCAGTATTTGGGAATGAGACTTTTGGCGGCATTGAGGAGGTGCGGTAACAATGCTTTCAAATACCTCTTAGAAGGCATATCGCTCCCGTGATTCAGACACACCCAGGGGTCATCCGGGATCCTCTTATTAGTGATCGCATATATAATCCCCCTTATCTCCTCCCAGAATTTTTTCATTACTGGGCATAACCACCATATGTGCGCCATTGTCCCTATTTCCTTGCACCCCCTCCAGAATAACTGCGAAGTATCTAACTGTATTTTATGTGCTATATCCTAAGTAACATACTTTCTTGCCAGGATTCTGAAATTCATTTCAGCAATCCCATGGTTCACTGAGGTGGCATTCACTCTGCTCAAGACCCTCCCGACCTCATTTTCACTGATCTTTTTTCCTAATTCCTCCTCCCATTTCCTGAAAAATCCTGGGCGTTCCACCTCTCCTATTCTAATCAAAATGCTATAGATCCTGGACATTCCTCCCCTCCTGCTTTTCTTCGTACACACTTTTTCGAGGGGGCGAAGGTTTTCCATCGACCTTATTGGGTGCGGGAGGGATTCAACAAAATGTTTCAAGTGCCTATACTTCCAGTTATCCATAACAAACAAATTATCTTTAGCTTTTAGTTCCTGATAAGTACATAACTTCCCCTGCCTTATAATATCTTTAAGTTGGGCCTCTTCGCATAGAATCCATTTCCCCGACAGATCTTCCCTCCCTGGTGGAAAGTAATCTGTGTCCTTGAGCGGGACTAGAGGTGAATTGAATCCCCACTTCTCCCTGTTGTGTATTTTATCCCATAAGTTTAAAGCGTGTTTGGTGATATCCAGTGTTTTCGTTTGCAGTTTTCTGTATTGTGGTGGTATCCATACATTTTTACCCAAATCTACCCCACTCATTATACTCTCTATTTTCACCCATTGCTTATCATTATTATTTTTCACCCAGTCTAAGATGCGTGATAAAATTATAGCTGTGTAATATTTTTTGATATCTGGTGCCCCCCAACCCCCCCTGTTCTCAACGTTCACTAATTGTGCATACTTGATTCGTGTTTTTTTCCCCCTCCATATAAACTTTAAAAACAGTGTATGTATTTTGTTCAAAAAACTCTGTGATATTGCAATTGGGAGCATTTGGATTTTGTATATAATTTTGGGGAGAACTGACATTTTAGGTAAGTTTATTCTGCCTCCCCAGGAAAGTCGGTTTCTCTGGAATCTATTCAACTCAGCCCTGATCTCGTTGAGAAGAGGCATGTAATTAGCTTGGAACAATGTCTCTTTTACTGGTGTTATTTTGACTCCTAGATAGTCAAGTTCTTTTATCCCCCATTTGAATGGTAGCCACTTTTGATAGGCCTTATCCCCATCTTTGTCTTCTACAACTTCCAATATTTCTGATTTGGATGAATTTACTCGAAAGTTGGATAGTCTCCCATAGCTCCCAACAATCTCGAGTAAGTTCGGGAGGGTGATCCTCGGGCGGGTAACGTACAATAAGACGTCATCCGCAAAAGCGGCTATTTTAAATTCTTCTTCCCCAATTTTGACCCCACAGATGTCCGGGCTGAGTCTTATCCCAGCCAGTAAAGGTTCCAACGTCATCACAAAAAGCAACGGGGAAAGTGGGCACCCCTGTCTAGTACCATTATGCAACTCAATAGGGTCGGATAGGGTACCATTTATCTTAACCACTTCAGCCCCGGAAGGATTTACCCCCTTACTGACCAGAGCACTTTTTACAATTTGGCACTGCGTCGCTTTAACTGCTAATTGCGCGGTCATGCAATGCTGTACCCAAACTAAATTTGCGTTCTTTTCTTCCCACAAATAGAGCTTTCTTTTGATGGTATTTGATCACCTCTGCCGTTTTTATTTTTTGAGCTATACACGGAAAAAAAACGAAAATTTTGAAAAAAAATGATATTTTCTACTTTTTGTTCTAAAAAAAATCCAATAAACTCAATTTTAGTCATACATTTAGGCCAAAATGTATTCGGCCATATGTCCTTGGTAAAAAAAAATGTCAATAAGTGTATATTTATTGGTTTGCGCAAAAGTTATAGCGCCTACAAACTAGGGTCCATTTTCTGGAATTTACACAGCCTTTAATTTATGACTGCCTATGTCGTTTCTTGAGATGCTAAAATGGCAGGGCAGTACAAAACCCCCACAAATGACCCCAGTTTGGAAAGTAGACACCCCAAGGAACTTGCTGAGAGGCATGTTGAGCCCATTGAATATTCATTTTTTTTGTCCCAAGTGATTGAATAATGACAAAAAAAAAAAAAATTACAAAAAGTTGTCACTAAATGATATATTGCTCACACAGGCCATGGGCAAATGTGGAATTGCACCCCAAAATACATTTAGCTGCTTCTCCTGAGTATGGGGATACCACATGTGTGGCACTTTTTAGGAGCCTAGCCGCGTACGGGGCCCCGAAAACCAATCACCGCCTTCAGGATTTCTAAGGGTGTAAATTTTTGATTTCACTCTTCACTGCCTATCACAGTTTTGGAGGCCATGGAATCCCCAGGTGGCACAAACCCCCCCAAATGACCCCATTTTGGAAAGTAGACACCCCAAGCTATTTGATGAGAGGCATGGTGAGTATTTTGCAGCTCTCATTTGTTTTTGAAAATGAAGAAAGACAAGAAAAAAATTTTTTTTTCTTTTTTCAATTTTCAAAACTTTGTGACAAAAAGTGAGGTCTGCAAAATACTCACTATACCGCTCAGCAAATAGCTTGGGGTGTCTATAAATATATCAACAGATCCGCGCTTACAGACTAATCAACACCTGCAGCCCCCCTAGGTGGGAAGGGGACACCTAAGTGATCCCCCAAGAAATAGAAATAAAAATCAAAATATAGGGAATGGCGCTATGTTTTAACTAGGAGTGGGATTGAAAATTAAACAAATGTACAAGTGCATAAATACTATAAAAAATATATAATATATAAAAAATATGTATTGATGAGATCCAGAATCTTCACACTAATAAATATAAAGTGATAAGTGCCAGAAGCACGACTGGAGTGACAAGACCAACATCACACACTCGTACCCCTGCAGGGGTGGAGCGCTCCGGTGAGTGCAATCACATTGGGGGATACTACCAGTTATTACAGCACGGCATTTTTCCATCAAAGAAGAACTTTTGCACAATTGTTATTAACATTCTTTTGCACTAAACAACATATGGAATTTTTTCTTTGATACTTTATTGCGATTTGACACATTACTAATGATTTATTATTGCGAATGGTTATTGCACATTTATGCACTATTGTTTGATAATCACTGCTTCTGGCACTTATCACTTTATATTTATTAGTGTGAAGATCTATTGGTGTCATTTTAATATTTGCGATTTTTTGCACATATGGTACTTTTTTTCACTTAATAAGGTGTTTTTTCACTAAAATAAGGACAGGGGTTTTTTGCAAGAAATTTCTGGATCTCATCAATACATATTTTTTATAGTATTTATGCACTTGTACATTTGTTTAATTTTCAATCCCACTCCTAGTTAGAACATAGCGCCATTCCCTATATTTTGAGCTTGGGGTGTCTACTTTCCAAAATGGGGTCATTTGGGGGGGGGGGGGGGGGTTTGCCACCTGGGCATTCCATGGCCTCCAAAACTGTGATAGGCAGTGAAGAGTGAAATCAAAAATTTTCGCCCTTAGAAAGCCTGAAGGCGGTGCTTGGTTTTCGGGGTCCCATGCGCGGCTAGGCTCCCAAAAAGTCCCACACATGTGGTATCCCCATACTCAGGAGAAGCAACAGAATGTATTTTGGGGTGTAATTTCACATATTCCCATGGCATGTTTGAGCAATATATCATTTAGTGACAACTTTGTGCAAAAAAAAAAAAATTGTCTCGTTCCCGCAACTTGTGTCACAATATAAAATATTCCATGGACTCGACATGCCTCTCAGCAAATAGCTTGGGGTGTCTACTTTCCAAAATGGGGTCATTTGGGGGGGTTTTGAACTGTCCAGGCATTTTATGCACAACATTTAGAAGCTTATGTCACACATCACCCACTCTTTTAACCACTTAAAGACAAAGCCCTTTCTGACACTTTTTGATTACATGAAAAAATTATTTTTTTTTTGCAAGAAAATTACTTTGAACCCCCACACATTATATATTTTTTTAAAGCAAATGCCCTACAGATTAAAATGGTGGGTGTTTCATTTTTTTTTTCACACAGTATTTGTGCAGCGATTTTTCAAACGCATTTTTTGGGGAAAAAACACACTTTTTTAAATTTTAATGCACTAAAACACACTATATTGCCCAAATGTTTGATGAAATAAAAAAGATGATCTTAGGCCGAGTACATGGATACCAAACATGACATGCTTTAAAATTGCGCAAAAACGTGCAGTGGCGACAAACTAAATACATTTTTAAAAGCCTTTAAAAGCCTTTACAGGTTACCACTTTAGATTTACAGAGGAGGTCTACTGCTAAAATTACTGCCCTCGATCTGACCTTCGCGGTGATACCTCACATGCATGGTGCAATTGCTGTTTACATTTGACGCCAGACCGACGCTTGCGTTCGCCTTAGCGCGAGAGCAGGGGGGACAGGGGTGCTTTTTTTTTTTTTCTCTTTATTATTTTTTTGCTTTTATCTTATTTTTAAACTGTTCCTTTCATTTTTTTTTAAATCATTTTTATTGTTATCTCGAAGAATGTAAATATCCCCTATGATAGCAATAGGTAGTGACAGGTACTCTTTTTTGAAAAAATTGGGGTCTATTAGACCCTAGATTTCTCCTCTGCCCTCAAAGCATCTGACCACACCAAGATCGGTGTGATAAAATGCTTTCCCAATTTCCCAATGGCGCTGTTTACATCCGGCGAAATCTAGGTCATAAAATGCTCGTAACTTCCGGTTTCTTAGGCCATAGAGATGTTTGGAGCCACTCTGGTCTCTGATCAGCTCTATGGTCAGCTGGCTGAATCACCGGCTGCATTCTCAGGTTCCCTGTTGATACAGGAGAGCCAGAGAAAAACACGGAAGACGGTGGGGGGGGGGCATTCCCTCCCACTGCTTGTAAAAGCAGTCTAGAGGCTAATTAGTCGCTAGGATTGCTTTTACATGAAAGCCGACTGCTGGCTGAAAAGAATGATACCAAGATGATACCTAAACCTGCAGGCATCATTCTGGTATAACCACTCAAAGTCGTGAATGGCGTACCTGAAGTCAAAAAAATGGTTAACAATAAAGCACAGTAAACGGTAAAGTATAAAAAATTGCATACCTGAAAAGCAAACATGATAAAACATAATAACAAGAAAACATTGCAGAATAGAATACAGTAAAAAAGAGCAGAACAATAGAAAGAATAGAGAGAGAGAGAACAATAAAACGACAACTATTTTTATTTTATTTTATATTTTTGTTTGTGTTGTGTGTTTTTTTACACTTTTTTTTGTAACTGTAACTTTTATAACTGTAACCGGTTCCAGGTTCGGGTCTCTCAAAATGCCATGGCATCTTGGGAGACCCTGTGAAAGTGTGCCTAGTCTGTGGAATGCTGTACCCTACGCTAATACTCAACTAGTGTATGGTAGCGTTCAAAACATTCACCAATGCAAAGACCAGGATTGTCAGGACAGGAGGGACAATAATAGCGGGTGTCACGCCTATATCCACGCTTGCTGCAGACACGACATCTTTTTTGGGGGGGTTCATTGGGTAGGGGTACTCGGGAGGACATAAAGAAAATGCCTCTCATGCAGCCGACTGCATTTGGTTGGGGATGTGAATGGGGGAAGTACGGGCGCTGCAGAAGCGGTGGGTTCCCAATTAGGATTGGCGAATGCAGCAGGAAGGGCATTATGGGCATGATGGGCCTGTGTTTGTCTTCTTCTTGGTGGCAGCGGGACACTACTTGTGCTTGCCACCTCACCAGCTTGAACTGCACTTATGGGACTCGCCACGTCACCAAGTGTTACTGAAGTGCTGGTTCGACTACGACTGGGGTGTACTAGGCTGCTGGTGCTTGCCAGTTCACCAAAACGCTACCAAAAAAACTGTTAGCGATCGCAGGGATCAGGCCTGACTCTGCGAACGCTGCAGTTATGCGTTTAGTGTTTTGTAAGTGACAGTGATCGATTGATACTGCACTTGGGTGGGCTGGGCCGGGCCAGGCGGAGGGGCAAAACGCAGGTGCTAGCAGGTATCTGGGCTGATCCCGCTAACACTGCGTTTTTGGGAACCCTAAACTGCTGGGGACGCCAGTATAGATCTGATCGGATCAGATATTGATCTGTTCAAATACTATACCACTAAGGGAGGTGTAGGGAGGTGTACGGTGCATGCGTGGGTGTTACTGGCACTAACCTGACGCTGCCTGGGGCAGGTGCTTGCCAGTTCACCAAAACGCTACCAAGAAAACTGTTAGCGATCGCAGGGATCAGGCCTGACTCTGCGAACGCTGCAGTTATTGCGTTTAGTGTTTTGTAAGTGACAGTGATCGATCGATACTGCACTTGGCTGGGCTGGGCTGGGCCGGGCGGAGGGGCAAAACGCAGGTGCTAGCAGGTTTCTGGGCTGATCCCGCTAACACTGCGTTTTTGGGAACCCTAAACTGCTGGGGACGCTAGTATAGATCTGATTGGATCAGATATTGATGCGTTCAGATACTATACCACTAAGGGAGGCGTATGCTGCGTGCGTGGGTGTTAGCGATACTGGTGCTAATCTGACACTGCCTGGGGCGACGCATATAACCGCCGGGCGATCAGGGGGCTAAACCTTTATTCGGTAATAAACGGCGGGTGCCCTGACACTATAAAAAATAAATGAATTAACCAGCATCACCCATAACGGTTATACGGTGATCAGTGGTGAAAGGGTTAACTAGGGGGCAATCAAGGGGTTAAAACCTTTATTAGATAGTATATGGGGGTCCCTGTCGCTATAAAACGCTGACGGCGAACCTAAATATTTACGTCCCTAACTAGCGTCACCAGTGACACTAATACAGCGATCAGAAAAATGATCGCTTAGCGACACTGGTGATGGGGGGTGATCAAGGGGTTAAAACTTTATTAGGGGTGGTTAGGGGGGTATCCTAGACCTACAGGGGGCTAACAGTAACTGTCCTACCACAGTAAATGTCACAAACTGACACCATGCAGTAATCAGAAAAAAAAAAAATACTGCTTGGTGTCAGTGTGACATGGGGGGGGGGGTGATCGGGGGGGCGATCGGGGGTGTTATGTGTGCCTGGCATGTTCTACTGTGTGTGTGTGTGTGTTCACTCGCTGTGAAGTCTTCTCTCCTCGGCGTGGAAACGGAAACTGCCGAGCCGAGGAGAGATGACATCACATCCTCTGCCTGTGTGTACTATACACAGGCAGGGGATGTTTCTCATTGGCTGGGAGCGATCGCAAGGGGGGGGGCCACGATCGGATGGCCTCCCCCTCGGCACTAAATGCTCCCAGCCAAAAGCTGACCGCCGCTGGCACCGGGGGGGGTCCGATTGGACCCCCCGCCCGCGGGAAGGCAATCACGTATGGGTACGTGATTCTGCCTGCCTGTGCCATTCTGCTCACGTATATATGCGTGAGGCGGTCGGCAAGTGGTTAACTCTGGCAGTTGGGGAGGTGTACAGTGCTTTTATCCTATCGATCGTTTTATTACCTATGCCAAACTCTTCTAAGGTGTTCCACATGAAACCCCAGTCTATCCTGTCGAATGCTTTTTCAGCATCCATCGACAGGAGTAGTCCTGGGGTTCCCTTATCCCTCATTATCTGGGCCACCATAAGTGTTTTAATACCGTTATCCCTCCCTTCCCTTCCAGGGACAAAGCCTGCTTGGTCAGAGTGGATAATCTAGTTTATAATCTTTTTCAATCCATCTGCTAAAATCTTTGCAAAGAGCTTTGTATCGACGTTCAAGAGGGAGATGGGTCTGTAACTAGAGCACAGCATGCTATCTTTTCCCTCCTTCCCTATAATAGCGATGCTTGCTTCGAGTGCTTCCTTTCTCATCTCCCATCTTTCCCCAATCCCGTTCATGTAGGAGCACAATATGGGGAGCAGTGGTTCCTGTAATTTTTTGTAATAAAGGGCAGTCAGCCCGTCGGGGCCTGGACTTTAACCATTTGGGGTGTCCTGTATAGCTTTCCTAAGTTCATGTACCGTCACCGGGGCATCCAACAATACTCTGTCTTCTTCTGTGATTTTTTTTAAATTTGCCTCTTTTAGAAAAGTTTTGCTAGCTTCACGCTTACGTTTATCTGACTTCTGAGTTATCTGCATTAATTGCATACAGCTCCCCATAGAACTCTTGGAATGCTTTCGCTATGTCACGTGTTTTGTGTTTCATTTCCCCTGTCTTGGTCCTGATTTTTTCAATATAGTTACTCCTTTTCTTTTTTTTCAAGGCCCTAGCTAAAGGCTTACCTGGTTTGTTACCATAAATGTATCTTTCTTTCTTGACCAAGTTATAATTTTTACGCGTTTCCTGTTCCAGAGAGGCCCTCAGCTCTTCTCTTCTTTTATGTAAGTTTGTCCACACCTCCTTCCCTCCTGATACTTTATGTTGTTTCTCTAATTCTTGGATCTCTTTAATCAAGGCTAGCCTTTCGTTTTTCAATCTCTTGTTTTTTTCTGCCCCTACCATCATAAATATGCCCCTAATATATGCTTTATGGGCTTCCCAGATTGTAGCCTCGTTTACCTCCCCGGGGGTATTGATTTTAAAGAACCACTCCAGCTCTTCCTTAATTCTCCTTAAGATGTCTCTATCTAGTAACAGTTCTTCATTCAGTCTCCACCCTGAGCCCTGTATCTCATTTTCCCCCATTTTTATATGCAGACTCACGGGTGCATGATCCGAGAATGTCATATTGCCGATGGATGCCCCTGTGACCTCTTCCAACAGCCTATGCTCTACTAGAAAAAAATCAAGTCTCGACTACGTCGCATGCACGGGGGAGTAGCAAGTGTAGTCCCTTACGTCTCCCTGCTGGACCCTCCATACATCCACTAACTGAAGCTGGTGCAGCTTCTTTTTGAGTTTTCCAGCCCACACTCCTCCCCTCCCCCGGACATGCGACGAACAATCCCTCTCGGGGTCCAAGCACAGGTTAAAGTCCCCTGCGACAATAGCCCTCCCCATCCTGAATTTTTCAAGTTTTGCCAGAATGCCTATTATTTTTCTATATGTATTTTTTTTTGGCCCATAGATGTTCGCCAGGGAGCATTGTGAGCCATTAATTTTACCCTTCAGAAAGAGAAAGCATCAGGGTCGGCCAAACTGTCCTCCAGTTCGAACCTAGTCTCCCTGGCGAACCCTATGGCCACTCCTCTTGCTCCCCTGATTGGTGAGTCACCATAGTGCCATACTGGGAAATCTCTGGAGTAGATTTTTTGGTTTTTATTAGTACTAAAGTGTGTCTCCTGAAGCATTGCCACCTCAGCCTTCAAAAACTTTAGTTCCCCCTAGATGTTTGCACGTTTTACATAGGAAATCAGCCCCCTAACATTGTAGGAAACAATTTTTAAGTTAGACATCAACACTCACTCTTATTTGTTTTCTGCCTTCTATAGTACAGGCTCCTAATACTATTTTACCCTCTCTTACCCCCCTCCCTCCCCCCGGCACCCCCCCATCCCCCCTTCCCACCCCCCCCGGTCTCCTCTACTTCCTTCTCTCCCACCCCCCCTCCTCCCCCAAGCTTTTGGGGGTAGAACGGGCCTTGGCACGGCCCCATATATAACCGTGGCCCCCCTTCTCCACCCGGCCACACAGTTGTCCCCCAGAGGTTGAGCTCGGGGTGGTAACCATTCGAGACCACAGATTTCCCGCTAAGAATAGGGAGATTTCTTACCCCGGTCGTCCCTCAGAGTTCTTCTCCTATTGAGGGTCACTGCTGCGAGGATATTTGATTATTCAAAAGCAATACACATGATAAGAACAACCTTGGATGTATAAAGAAAAAACAAAAAATGAATGGTTACATGAAAATAACACATTTAACATTTATATTTATACATATTAATAGCTCTTTAGCTTGCACAACCATGACTCCATCAAAAGAAAAAAAAAACCCACACCAATCCAAACCCAACCCTGACCCAACCTTACACCCACCACCTCCATGATCCCCAAACTACCGCAAACACCACCCCTACGTCAACTCCATACCTCAATAAGAGTTCCAGGGAAGTCGCAGGGTCCGGGGTGTCGGGTAAGAGGAGAGGAGGGGAGGGGGAACCCTCAGAGTTCACTGCCCCTATAGTCCAGAGAAGTTGCCAGATCACCCGTAGGGAGGTATGTATGTTTTTATAAATAAAAGACCACCCAGAAAAGAAGAAATGATAACAATATCTGCAATATATATCATAGATAGTAAAAAACACATATTATGGAGGAGGGGGGCATAAGTCCACAGCAATACCTAGTCAATGGACCGTATTCACCATCACCCAATAAAACAATCAGATATTTATATTGGGAGCTCATGCGGACTGATGGCACAGTACCAAATATGGAAATGCATCAATGCGAAAATCCAAAAAGGACACAGCTACTTCATAGTTTCTGAAACGATATGTGTATATATGCGCCTGCATCAATATCTTGTATAAAAGACATATATATGTGTGTGGTGTGTCTCTAAATCCTTAAGAGCACATGCTCACCTTAAAGATATCACACCGCTGTGTAAGAGACTGCATCACATTCCTACTGGTACAGCTGGAGAAAAACCCAAAGGTAATAAACCTCAAAAGGTAGTCAGCTCCTATGTTCCAAATAGAGCAAGGAGATGGCTGATGACAATCTAAGAAAAAGAAACAAGAAAACAGGCACCCAAAGCAGTGCTTAGTTCCCAGTTAAGTATACCGCAAGATGCTAGACCAGCTATCAATCATTGTAGTTTTACCTAGTGCCGACGTCTGTGTTCAACATGAGCTCCCAGGCTGCTAACACAGGCATCAAAATGTGTGGGGTTTAAATGTCCCTCCCCATGGCGCCCGGTTAACCCGGTTTCAATACCGGCGGGCCCTATGTCTCAACAAATGTCGGAACAACATTTACCTACGAATACCCTTCCCATTGACTTTCGGATGGCACCCATATTTAGTTCCAATACCTTGGACTCTAGGCACAATTCCCTACCTACACCTACCCCTGGACGAACAACGAGCCAACCGTTAAAGTAGAAGGTCCCGGTTCCATTTCTTATGGCAACCGGGACAAATTTGACATTATTAATTTGTCCTCACATCCCTTGACAGATGATGAGACTACCTTATTGGAACTAGGTCTCACTTTCTGTCCGGATGAGGAGGCCAATAAATTTGAACTGATCAAGGATCTGCACCTTTTCGCCAGACGCCTTATGTATAAAGTTTTATATGATAAAGATCCAAACAATGTGGAGATATCGAGCCCACACAACTCTAATTTGGAAGGTGTAACCTTTGAGGACTTACGAGCCCTTCAGGACTTAATGGATGTGTGGGATGAGAGCAACCCGGAGGTGGTGGGTTGGACTTTCAATCCACCTGGACCGGATGTTACTCAACCTGGTGACCAGGGGGCTGGTCCATCTAACAATCCTCTCCACCCCTTCAATCCCTCCCTTATACCCTCTGCTGGAGTTACTTTCGGTACACCAAAGTCATACAAACCTAAATCCAAGTCCTTCCCTGTTTTTACAGGGAAACTCCAACTTATGGGCCTTTGTGATCCAGGTCACCAAAGAGATTGAATCTACTAATTGGCAAACTGGACCTCCAGGTAATTTACCTAAACATCTGAAAAAGACACTATGTGATTTGAGATCTAATAAGAACATCGTAATAAAGCCATCTGACAAGGGTGGCAACCTTGTTCTAATGGATATAAAACAATACGAACAAATATGCTTTGACATTGTGTGTAATACCAATTGGTATAGACCAGTTCCGAGATCCCATGTAAATTACTATATGACGCTTTATAAGGACATTCTGGCTAAGGCACATTTTAGGGGGGTTATAGATTCCAATACACTCAAATTCTTGGATTCTACCAATCCGGTCACTCCAACGTTCTACGCACTACCCAAAGTGCATAAAAATTTACAGAACCCCCCAGGCCGACCAATAATTTTGGGGTGAGGGTCATTGACTGAGAAGGCCAGCCAACTAGTGGACAAGTATCTATACCCCCATGTAAAGGGGCTTTTTTCATTTGTCAAGGATACCATTGAGTTATTGAAAACATTGGATGGGTTACAGCTGCCTCAAGGATATTGGCTAGTTGCGATCGATATGGAGGCCTTGTACAACTCCATACCCCACACTAGAGGTGTGGAAGTTGTGCGAAAAATTCTTGAACGAATGAGATCTTGATTCATGGAAGTACAATGAATTTGTGATTGAAATACTCAACTTTATACTTACACACAATATTTTTGTGTTTAAAGGTTCCCACTACCTCCAGGTACAGGGCGTGGCTATGGGGGCGAAATGTGCCCCCTCCTACGCAAACCTGTACCTGGGGGGGTGGGAAAGAGACCTTTTCTTTGATGAGTCCAAATCAGAGTTTATTGGCCAGATTGTATCATGGCATCGATACATAGTAAGTAAGCACTCAGTTTCGAGTGTGAAACGCGTCAGCTGATCCTGTACATCCTGCATGATTGTCTTGTACTTTTGATGGTCCTATCTCTACAATAAAGACAAGTTTTCTACTTTATCCAGTGTGCGGCATCCAGATCTTTCTATCCAATATCTTGCTCTATTCAGCATTTAGCCAGCACCTGGGACTCTTCAACTCTGAAGGCTTCACATTAACTTTACACCTGGGTCTGGATCCAAGTGAGCGGTGAAACACTCTCCGACCTTTTAATGCTGCGATCATTACCAAATATTCCTCCCACCATCACCAGTTGCGCAATATACTCTCTAAACATTGGCATTTATTGACCGACCATCATATCGTTAAAAAATACATCAAGTCTACTCCTGAATTAGTATTCAGAAGGGCCACCTCATTGAGAGACAGACTCACTCACAATCATTATAGAACTCCGAGGATTACCCCTAAAGAGCCCCGTGGTACCTACAAATGTGGCAATTGCCCGCATTGTCCATGGATTTCAGAGGCACATCAAGTGAAGCTCCCTAATGGTGAGCTACTATTTCCGAGACATTCGGCCAATTGTGGCACGAAAGGTATTATTTATTTGATGACTTGTGACTGCGAGGACTTTTACGTGGGCAAGACCATCAGGGAGCTGAGGCAGCGTCTGGGAGATCATTTATATGCATCAACAAATGGCAAACTCACTACTGTGGGGTGCCATATTGGGATTCATCACAGATTCAACCCGGATTATGTGAAATTTACCATATTGGAGGTTATCCCAGAGGACCCCAGAGGGGGCGATTGGGATCGAGAAATCCTCAAACGGGAATCGTTCTGGATAGAACAATTAAATGCGCTCACTCCCCCAGGCCTCAATGAGGCACATACATACAAACATTTCCTTTAACAAAGTTGATGCTTATGTTCGGCCCAGTCCTGCACTTGCTCCCTGGTGGTCTTGCTCTTCACCAACATTGGATTGTTCTTTTTTTCTTCCCCCTTGCCCCCCTCCCTCCCCCCCTTCCCCCCCTTTTTTTCTCTCCTTCTCCCATTCCTTCCCTTTCACCTTCTCCTTCCCCCTTTTATTGCTATGCCCCATTATCGGGAATTTCGTTTGCCATATCCCCAGTACACAGAGCGGCTCTATTTGATGTCAAACAATGTGTATAGTGTAAGACAATGATTGGTTCTCTTGGTTTTTCCTTTTGTAACGTTATGCACCATTATTCTGTGATTTTGTGATTCATCACATTACAATAAATTGACAAGTTGTCTATTTACAGGCGTTTGGATTGGTCGATCAAACGCAATGTTTAGAATTGATGTTTATACCATTGTATTGTTTTGTTTCCAGCTATTTTAATACCCTCACCACCAATATGCGGCATGAGGAGTTCATTCTCCCTCGTGGCGGGCATGTGGCTTTCCAGGCAGAGGTGGGGTCCCTCCTTAGGATCGGGCTCCGTCACCCCGCCTCCTTCAGGCTAGACGCAAGCGCGGATCCTTGACCGCGCGTGCGCTCTAGGTGAAAGCCTGACCCAGAAGCAGTGTTGCAGACGCTCGAGCGCCGCACTCCTTCCGGGTTGGGGGCATATAAGGCCGCCGTTATGGCGGTCTTGTATCTACGGCGGACACCTGACATGCTATGCACGCTATGATCAACTACAAGTAAGTTCATTTCCAAGCGCTTACTCCCCTCCCTGTCATAGTTTGTTGTTACCTATTAGCCAAACACGCTCTATTGCCAAGAATCTGTTTATGTGTTCTGGTCAATTGCAGTCTAACCCTATAGGTTTGCTGAGATCATTAACATTTGCAGTACTTATATGCCCTTTTCTGCCCAGAATTTGATTATGCTCTTTGGTCATTTTTGCAGTGTAATCCTATAGGCTCGCTGAGACCATTAACACTTGCAGTGCTCACTCACCGTGTTATCCATCTTTAATAAGCTGCAATACAGAAACCTGCAACAATCATCAAACTATATAGTATTAAAGATAATCCCTGTTCCCAGGTGTAACTTATCGGACCCCCATTGGTATTTTAACAGGGTAGGTTCCTTTCTGGCCATAGCCAATATTTCTCAGATACACTTGAGGTGGAGGACTGACCCTGCTTCTTTCTCCCCCTTTCTTTTCCCTTTCCTTTTCCCTCCACCACCACCCTCCGTGCCCCCCCTCCCCCTTTTCCCCTCCCCCTCCCCTTCCCTTCCCCTTCTTTCTCCCCTCTCCCCTTTCTCCCCTCTCCCCCCTCCCCTTTCCCCCCCTCCCCTTCCCCCCTCCCCTTTCCCTTCCCCTCCCTTTCCCCCCCCTCTTCCCCCCCTTCCTTCTTCCCCATTTCCTCCCTTCCTTCCCCCCTCCCCCTTTCCCTCGCCTTCCCCCCCTCCCCCCCTCCTGGTTTCCCTCCTTTCCCCCTCCCCTCCCCCCCCCTCCGCTCCACCTTTCCCTTCCCCTTCCCCCCAGCTGGGCCACCACCTCCTCTTTCTGTCTGGGTGGTTTTTCACACAATTGCCCCAGGTTTTCATCATTTAATATGTCCATCATTCTCTTTACACAATAGTGTGTCCTGCCGTATTAAAGCCCCCCGTGCTCGCTCCTGGGGGAACGCCACATTTGGGGCGTCTCACAGTGCCGTGCCAGCCCGTATAGGGCAGTGATTGGTGAGTCCATATTTCTGTATTTCAATTGATCTATCACTCCAATGGTTATGTATTGTTAATATTCTCACTGTCTCTATGGTTTTGCACCCTATATATGTTTTCTTACCATATGTGTAACTGTAGTCCTTTGATTCTTAGAGAATTTACCTGGATGCCTCCTGAAGAAGCGGTCAATCTGCGAAACTGTTGAGGTTACGTCTGCAAGTATTCTAAGCAACAGCTTTCAACTACCTTTGTTGGCACTTTTTAATGTTACTGTAATTTTTGTATTGTCAAATCATTGTCACATGTGAAATCTATATTGTGTATATATAGATGTTTTAAAAAAACTATTGATGTTTTCTAAATAAATTTGAAATTTTACTTTAAATTGTATCGTTGTATGAGGTATCGGTATAGTCCAAATAATTTTGGGGTGGCGAGGTGGGACGCTATTGGAGTACTCCCTTGGAACTTTTTCCCCCCTCCCCCTCCCATTTCTGCTTTATTCAATTACCTATAAGGGATGATGGTACCCAAATTCTATTTACTAAGTACTATTCTTGTGGCAACCATCTCATAAAATTTTCTTCGGGTAAGAGATGAGTAACCAAACTAATTTGCTTTTTTGTTGAAATTTAACTTGATTGTGAATATATGCAGACAATTTTCTGCAACTGCATTTTCTCTGTGTACTCTTTCATTATGATTCAACCTTATCAGTTTATTCTTTGCTTTTTTCTTTCCTGATCCATATAACTGGGAAACAGTGGCTGAGACACCAGTCTGGTCCGGTTGTGGTTAATCTACGTTTGAGGTCTACTCTCCTTCTTTACATCTGGGAGTTTCACGGGGGTGAGTGTTTTACATAATGATGGATTACTGTGGCCAGGCATGGGAAGGGTTCGTTTCAGAGGTGCAGCAGATCCGATCTGAAGATGATGTCACTGAAGCTGAGGTAGATAACAATTTTTTGGGCTTACAGCGTTTGGTTGAGAGAGACTCGTTTATTTTGGCATAAGGAATATTTTGGAAAATATGTGACAAACCAGATCGTATCATGGGGTCTGCGCATCCAAATTTTTCCAAATATAAAGAAGGTTGAACCAAATGTGAAAAAAGCATGGGAAGCAAATTTACAGTCTTAGAGGAAATTTGCGAATTTGGGCTTGAGACTTTTTAGGCACAATAATTACTAGATGCGTATGCTTAAAATTCTAGTTTATTAGAAAATATTTAAAATATAGGAATAAAAAGGAGAAACAAATAGAATTCAGCTCATGATCACACAGTTTTACAAGTTATACACTCCATACATAGCTAAATGGTTATAGAGAACAATTTGAGCAGTACTTAGAATTGACAATTCTGTTCACATATAATTACATTGTGTTGAACCAGAAGCTATGCAGTGGTAACAATCAAATTCTATATTGGCTCGACATGTTGCACGCCACATGCGCTTCTTCAAGAGCACAGAACTGAATACTGTAATGGACAAAATATTTACAATAAATAATTCATAATGGTATGCTATAGTAAATTATAATTAGGTCAAAGATATAATGGTGTCATAAGTTCCAGAAAAACTGCCAATAAGGCCTAATGGGATGTACCTGACCCGCAGAGTCCGGGTGATATTCAAACATTGTGGGGGCGTATGTAACATAGTAAGGATATAAA
The DNA here is from genome assembly GCA_037952835.1 of Lithobates septentrionalis. Taxonomy (NCBI): domain Eukaryota; kingdom Metazoa; phylum Chordata; class Amphibia; order Anura; family Ranidae; genus Lithobates; species Lithobates septentrionalis. The sequence goes on along the minus strand of JBBDGP010001120.1, from coordinate 1,554,107 downwards.
ATTTGATGGGTCTATTCAACTCCAACAGGGGTAGAGTTACTGAATAGTGGGGAGGGAAGGGAGAAGGAGGAAGGGGGGGGGAGAGAAGGATGGGGGGAGGGAGGGGACGAGGGGACGAGGGGAAGGGGGAGGGAATAGGGCGAGGGGGAGGGGAGGGGGGAGAGGGGGAAAGGGAAGGGGAGGAAAGGAAGGATGGGAAGGGGACAAGAATGGGGAGAGGGTGGGGAGAAGAGGGGGAGGGGGGGGAGGATGGCAGGGGTATGTTACTGAAATAGGATATTAGTTAAGAGTGTGTATCGTAGGTACTTTGGGATTGAATTGCCAATGATATAAACAGTGTATAGACCTGTATGCAATAAATTAAGGAGGGGGGGAGAGATAATATGTGCAATTATTCACGTTGCGTTGAGATATAAGATTAATTAGTTTAGGTGGGTAATTAATAACCTGGCTTTGTGCAGAGGATAGACAATTATAAAAATGTAATTATAAAATATATTATATTATATTATGTTGAAAAATAGAAATAAACGTTTGTATGTGATGTTTTAGAATACCCCCTAGTATTACGTGTTTATAATGGTAATGTATTTAAAGTACACATTACACTTACCCTCTAGGACTTTGTAACTGTGTGTAATAGTAACAGGGATAAGAGTTGCAGCAACCTCTTAGCTACATGTCTGCAGCTTTCAATGATTAGCGGACATCATCGATTATAGTTTGATTGAAAGAGGGGGATCTGGTATCAGTCAGGGGTTAGCGACGGCTTGTACCGAGATTCATGTAAAACTTGCTGATTAAGACATTGCTATTCCTGATCCCCACTTCTGATGAGACTGCCATAAAAGTAAGCCCATAGAAAGAGACAAGAGTAAATGAGTACGAGGGTATATGTTAATATATCAAAGCAGTGTGTAGTTGTCCAGTTATAGGTAGGAGCTTACCTTATGTTGAAAATAAAGGTAGTGGACAGTAGCGGTTGGCAGCGTGGAGCCACACAGCCGCCATGTAGAGAGCGACTGGTAGTGTGGATCGTACTGGGAGAGATGCTAGGAAGCATCTCTTGTACATCCGCCCCGCCTGTAGTCACCAATCGGAAGGCCGATGTGACGTCATTCAGGCCGGCCGCAGAAGCGTACTGCGCATGCCTCAATCTTCGGTGTCGGCATAACAGCTGCCGGCGTGTCGGAAAGGGAAGGAGCAGTCGCGTCTTGGTGTCCTAGCAACCAGGGACACATCGAGGCGCACTGCGCATGTCCCAGTCCTCGGCGTCGGCCTGGCAACTGCCGGCGCGCCGGAGAGGGGAGGGAGAGCAGCCGCGTCGAGGTTGACCAGGCAACTGAGGACACCATAGTGCGCCTATCACCTTCCGAAGATGGTGGAGTATCTATACCCCCATGTAAAGGGGCTTTTTTCATTTATCAAGGATTCCATTGAGTTATTGAAAACATTGGATGGGTTACAGCTGCCTCAAGGATGTAGGCTAGTTGCGATCGATATAGAGGCCTTGTACAACTCCATACCCCACACTAGAGGTGTGGAAGTTGTGCGAGAATTCTTGAACAAACGAGATCTTGATTCATGGAAGTACAATGAATTTTTGATTGAAATACTCAACTTTATACTTACACACAATATTTTTGTGTTTAAAGGTTCCCACTACCTCCAGGTACAGGGCGTGGCTATGGGGGCGAAATGTGCCCCCTCCTACGCAAACCTGTACCTGGGGGGTGGGAAAGAGACCTTTTCTTTGACGAGTCCAAATGAGAGTTTATTGGCCAGATTGTATCATGGCATCGATACATAGATGATGTTTTTATGGTGTGGGCAGGATCAAGAGAACAACTATTAGAATTCCTTGTTGGTTTACAAGTAAACACATACAATCTGAAGTTTACATATACATTCGATCAGTCAAGAATTACCTTCCTAGACATAGAGATTTTCATTAATGAAACGGGGACACTCTGTTCCACACTATATAGAAAACCCTCAGCAGGAAACAGCTTACTGCATGCCAACAGCTCGCACCCTGAAAAGCTGATTCAAAGTATCCCTTTCAGTCAATTTTTGAGACTGAAACGCAATTGTACATTGGACACAGATTTTCAAAAGGAGGCAAATTTGCTACGCGATCGCCTCCTAGCCAGGGGTTACAGTAGAACTTGTTTGAAAAAAGCCTTTAATAGAGTAAAAAATCAGAATAGACAACTTCTATTGTATAAGCCTAGACGAGATAAAGCATCAACATCGACAAGGGTGATCACTAAGTACAATAGACAACATGCCAAAGTGCGACATATTTACAATAAGTTTTGGTACTTATTGGCAGCTGATCAAAAGATCTCCAAATTTGTCAAATCCCATCCAGAGGTCACCTTTAAACGTTCTTGTTCCCTGAGAGACACTCTAGTGAGCAGCCACTATAGCAATCAGACCACTTCAAAATCTAAGCCATCGGGTACCTACCCATGTGGTAGGTGCAATTATTGCCCCTTTATCTTAGAAGGGAAGAATGTTACTCTTCCCAACAATAACATCTGGACTCCCAAATACAGAACCAATTGCCAATCGGTTGGTTCTGTATACTTAATGAAATGTCGTTGTGGGGCATTTTACGTGGGAAAAACAAAGTGCCCACTATTCTGCAGAATCAGGGACCATGTGTCCCTGATTTCCAAACATAGGATGGAAACACCAATTAGCTGTCATGTGGGGCTATACCACAATTTTGATCTAAAAGTTATTGGCTTTTTCGGTCTTGAACACCTTCCCGAAAACGAACGGGGTGGGGATATTGATAATAAACTCCTTCAATTGGAGATGAGATGGATCTATTCTTTACAGACCACCCGGTCCCCCGGCCTCAATGAGGGGATTAGCTACAAGCCTTTTTTGTGAACTATATCCCTCATCTGGACATGTTTACTCATGTCTTTTTGAGAGAATGTTCCCTAAATAGGGATACCTATCTGGGCATACTGACCATAGGTTTGATTCCTGAATGTGGTTATCTATTTGGGTACACTGACCATAGGTTTGTTTCGTTTTTACCATGTATCCTTTTCATTTCTGAATCACTCAATACTTTTGAACATTATGGGACTTTTAGACGTATACCATACCATGATTAGTTTCCGGTGGGTTGTCCGGCCCAAGGTTGCCTTTTTTTATTTAGAATTTTGTTTTGGAATAGGGAAAGCAATATATACTGAGTAAGTTGTGATATTTTATATAACTCTATAACCCTCTATATGCAGATACAAATAATGTGTGCAACATTGTAAATTAAATATTGTGATGCATAATCATGACCATATCTAAGCTCTATGTGGGTTGTGGGTTTTTTTTTTTTACCTTTTTGGTCCCTCATTTTTACTTCCCCAGTTCAGTGCCATTAGATCCCCGTATGGATGCCCAAGGGTGTGGAGTAGTGTTGGCTTACACCCCCTTTGGGGGGTGCCACCCCGCTCCACGCCCGCCTTGAGGTATCTTTTTGATCCATGGCATTCCGGTTTAACTGTGACCAAAGCCATTATATACCATCTGCCCAAGTTTTCCATCTCCTTGGTCCAGTACTGTCCCCAATGTGGGTTATAGTACTGCTCTTGGCCACCGGAAGCACTATTTACTTCCGAGTTTTGGTATCCGGTTCCGGGTATTCAATCCATGGACCTTGGACCTCCATTTTGCGTCCGCTTGACGAAGGTGCGGCGTAACGTCATGCGCTGCATTTTGGCGCCATGGGGAGGGTTATTTAAACCCCACACATTTTGATGCCTGTGTTAGCAGCCTGGGAGCTCATGTTGAACACGGACGTCGGCACTAGGTAAAACTACAATGATTGATAGCTGGTCTAGCATCTTGCAGTATACTTAACTGGGAACTAAGCACTGCTTTGGGTGCCTGTTTTCTTGTTTCTTTTTCTTAGATTGTCATCAGCCATCTCCTTGCTCTATTTGGAACATAGGAGCTGACTACCCTTTGAGGTTTATTACCTTTGGGTTTTTCTCCAGCTGTACCAGTAGGAATGTGATGCAGTCTCTTACACAGCGGTGTGATATCTTTAACCACTTCAGCCCCGGAAGGATTTACCCCCTTCCTGACCAGAGCACTTTTTACAATTTGGCACTGCGTCGCTTTAACTGCTAATTGCGCGGTCATGCAATGCTGTACCCAAACGAAATTTGCATCCTTTTCTTCCCACAAATAGAGCTTTCTTTTGATGGTATTTGATCACCTCTGCGGTTTTTATTTTTTGCGCTATAAATGGAAAAAAAAAATGATATTTTCTACTTTTTGTTATAAAAAAAATCCAATAAACTCAATTTTAGTAATACATTTAGGCCAAAATGTATTTGGCCACATGTCTTTGGTAAAAAAAATGTCAATAAGTGTATATTTATTGGTTTGCGCAAAAGTTATAGCGTCTACAAACTAGGGTACATTTTCTGGAATTTACACAGCTTTTAGTTTATGACTGCCTATGTCATTTCTTGAGGTGCTAAAATGTCAGGGCAGTACAAACCCCCTCCCCCCCCAAATGACCCCATTTTGGAAAGTAGACACCCCAAGGAAATTGCTGAGAGGCATGTTGAGCCCATTGAATATTAATCCCAAGTGATTGAATAATGACAAAAAAAAAAATTACAAAAAGTTGGCACTAAATGATATATTGCTCACACAGGCCATGGGCATATGTGGAATAACACCCCAAAATACATTCAGCTGCTTCTCCTGAGTACGGGGATACCACATGTGTGGGACTTTTTGGGAGCCTAGCCGCGTACGGGGCCCCGAAAACCAATCACCGCTTTCAGGATTTCTAAGGACGTAAATTTTTGATTTCACTCCTCACTACCTATCACAGTTTTGAAGGCCATAAAATGCCCAGATGGCACAACTCCCCCAAATGACCCCTTTTTGGAAAGTAGACACCCCAAGCTATTTGCTGAGAGGCATGTTGAGTCCATGGAATATTTTATATTTTGAAACAAGTTGCGGGAAAGTGACAAATTTTTTTTTTAATTTTTTTTTTTTGCACAAAGTTGTCACTAAATGATATATTGCTCACACAGGCCATGGGCATATGTGGAATTGCACCCCAAAATACATTTAGCTGATTCTCCTGAGTATGGGGATACCACATGTGTGGGACTTTTTGGGGGCCTAGCCGCGTACGGGACCCCAAAAACCAATCACCGCCTTCAGGATTTCTAAGGGTGTAAATTTTTGATTTCACTCTTCACTGCCTATCACAGTTTCGGAGGCCATGGAATGCCCAGGTGGCACAAACCCCCCCAAATGACCCTATTTTGGAAAGTAGACACCCCAAGCTATTTGCTGAGAGGCATGGTGAGTATTTTGCAGCTTTCATTTGTTTTTTAAAATGAAGAAAGACAAGAAAAAATTTTTTTTCTTTTTTCAATTTTCAAAACTTTGTGACAAAAAGTGAGGTCTGCAAAATACTCACTATACCTCTCAGCAAATAGCTTGGGGTGTCTACTTTCCAAAATGGGGTCATTTGGGGGGGGGTTGTGCCACCTGGGAATTCCATGGCCTCCGAAACTGTGATAGGCAGTGAAGAGTGAAATCAAAAATTTACGCCCTTAGAAAGCCTGAAGACAGTGCTTGGTTTTCGGGGTCCCGTACGTGGCTAGGCTCCCAAAAAGTCTCACACATGTGGTATCCCCGTACTCAGGAGAAGCAACAGAATGTATTTTGGGGTGTAATTTCACATATTCCCATGGCATGTTTGAGCAATATATCATTTAGTGACAACTTTGTGCAAAAAAAAAAATTGTCTCTTTCCCGCAACTTGTGTCACAATATAAAATATTTAATGAACTCGACATGCCTCTCAGCAAATAGCTTGGGGTGTCTACTTTCCAAAATAGGGTCAATCAGGGGGGGGGGGTTGAACTGTCCTGGCATTTTATGCACAACATTTAGAAGCTTATGTCACACATCACCCACTCTTCTAACCACTTGAAGACAAAGCCCTTTCTGACACTTTTTGTTTACATGAAAATTTTTTTTTTTTTTTGCAAGAAAATTACTTTGAACCCCCAAATATTATATATTTTTTTAAAGCAAATGCCCTACAGATTAAAATGGTGGGTGTTTCGTTTTTTTTTCTCACACAGTATTTGTGCAGCGATTTTTCAAACGCATTTTTTGGGGAAAAAACACATTTTTTTCAATTTTAATGCACTAAAACGCATTATATTGCCCAAATGTTTGATGAAATAAAAAAGATGATCTTAGGCCGAGTACATGGATACCAAACATGACATACTTTACAATTGCACACAAACGTGCAGTGGCAACAAAATAAATACATTTTTAAAAGCCTTTAAAAGCCTTTACAGGTCACCACTTTAGATTTACAGCGGATGTCTACTGCTAAAATTACTGCCCTCGATCTGACCTTCGCGGTGATACCTCACATGCATGGTGCAATTGCTGTTTACATTTGACGCTAGACCGACGCTTGCGTTCGCCTTAGCGCGAGAGCTGGGGGCGACAGGGGTGCTTTTTTTTTTTTTTTGCTTTTTTTTGTTTTTTGTTTTTTTTATCTTATTTTTAAACTGTTCCTTTCATATTTTTTTTTCATTGTTATCTCAGGGAATGTAAATATCCCCTATGATAGCAATAGGTAGTGACAGGTACTCTTTTTTGAAAAAATTGGGGTCTAATAGACCCTAGATCTCTCCTCTGCCCTCAAATCATCTGACGACACCAAGATCGGTGTGATAAAATGCTTTCCCAATTTCCCAATGGCGCTGTTTACATCCGGCGAAATCTAAGTCATGAAATGCTCGTAGCTTCTGGTTTCTTAGGCCATAGAGATGTTTGGAGCCACTCTGGTCTCTGATTAGCTCTATGGTCAGCTGGCTGAATCACCGGCTGCATTCTCAGGTTCCCTGTTGAGACAGGAGAGCCAGAGAAAAACATGGAAGACGGTGGGGGGGGGGCATTCCCTCCCACTGCTTGTAAAAGCAGTCTAGAGGCTAATTAGCCGCTAGGATTGCTTTTACATGAAAGCCGACAGCTGGCTGAAAAGAATGATACCAAGATGATACCTAAACCTGCAGGCATCATTCTGGTATAACCACTCAAAGTCGTAAATGGCGTACCTGAAGACAAAAAAATAGTTAACAATAAAGCACAGTACAGTAAAGTATAAAAAATTGCATACCTGAAAAGCAAACATGATAAAACATAATAACAACAAAACATTGCAGAATAGAATACAGTAAAAAAAGAGCAGAACAATAGAGAGAGAATAGAGAGAGAGAGAACAATAAAATGACAACTATTTTTTTAAATTTTATATATATATTTTTTTTACACTTTTTTTGTAACTAACATTTATAACTGTAACCGGTTCCAGGTTTGGGTCTCTCAAAATGCGATGGCATCTTGGGAGACCCTGTGAAAGTGCGCCTAGTCTGTGCAATGCTGTACCCTACACTAATACTCAACTAGTGCATGGTAGCGTTCAAAACATTCACCAATGCAAAGACCAGGATTGTCAGGACAGGAGGGACAATAATAGCGGGTGTCACGCTTATATCCGCGCTTGCTGCAGACACAACATCTTTTTTGGGGGGTTTGTTGGGTAGGGGTACTCGGGAGGACATAAAGAAAATGCCTCTCATGCAGCCGACTGCATTTGGTTGGGGATGTGAATGGGGGAAGTACGGGCGCTGCAGAAGTGATGGTTCCCAAATAGGATTGGCGAATGCAGCAGGAAGGGCATTATGGGCACGACGGGCCTGTTTGTCTTCTTCTTGGTGGCAGCGGGACACTACTTGTGCTTGCCACCTCACCAGCTTGAACTGCACTTATGGGACTCGCCACGTCACCAAGTGTTACTGCAGTGCTGGTTTGACTATGACCGGGGTGTACTAGGCCGCTGGTGCTTGCCAGTTCACCAAAACGCTACCAAAAAAACTGTTAGCGATCGCAGGGATCAGGCCTGACTCTGAGAACGCTGCAGTTATGCGTTTAGTGTTTTGTAAGTGTCAGTGATCGATCGATACTGCACTTGGGTGGGCTGGGCCGGGCGGAGGGGCAAAACGCAGGTGCTAGCAGGTATCTGGGCTGTTTCCGCTAACACTGCATTTTTGGGAACCCTAAACTGCTGGGGACGCTAGTATAGATCTGATCAGATCAGATATTGATTCGATCAGATACTATACCACTAAGGGAGGTGTATGGTGCGTGCGTGGGTGTTAGCGGTACTGGCGCTAACCTGACGCTGCCTGGGGCTGGTGCTTGCCAGTTCACCAAAATGCTACCAAAAAAACTGTTAGCGATTGAAGGGATCAGGCCTGACTCTGCGAACGCTGCAGTTATGCGTTTAGTGTTTTGTAAGTGACAGTGATCGATCGATACTGCACTTGGGTGGGCTGGGCTGGGCCGGGCGGAGGGGCAAAATGCAGGTGCTAGCAGGTATCTGGGCTGATCCCGCTAACACTGCGTTTTGGGAACCCTAAACTGCTGGGGACGCTAGTATAGATCTGATCGGATCAGATATTGATCCGTTCAGATACTATACCACTAAGGGAGGCGTATGCTGCGTGCGTGGGTGTTAGTGGTACTGGCGGTAACCTGACGCTGCCTGGGGCGACGCATATCACCGCCGGGCGATCAGGGGGCTAAACCTTTATTCGGTAATAAACGGCGGGTGCCCTGACACTATAAAAAATAAACGAACTAACCAGCGTCACCCGTAACAGTTATATGGTGAAAGGGTTAACTAGGGGGCAATCAAGGGGTTAAAACATTTATTAGATAGTATATGGGGGTCCCTGTCGCTATAAAACGCTGGTGGCGAACCTAAATATTTACCTCACTAACTAGCGTCACCAGCGACACTAATACAGCGATCAGAATAATGATCGCTTAGCGACACTGGCGACAGGGGGTGATCAAGGGGTTAAAATTTATTAGGGGGGTTAGTGGGGTACCCTAGACCTAAAGGGGGCTAATACTAACTGCCCTACCACACTAACTGTCACAAACTGACACCATTCAGTAATCAGAAAAAAAAAAACTGCTTGGTGTCAGTGTGACAGGGGGGGGGGGGGGAGGGGTGATCGGGGGGGAATCGGGGGGGTTTTGTGTGCCTGGCATGTTCTACTGTGTGTGTGTTGTGCACTCACATTACAGTCTTCTCTCCTCGGCGCCGGAACCGAAAATGCCGAGCCGAGGAGAGATGACATTTCCTTTGCTGCTGTTTACCATTCAGCAGCATTGGAATGATTTCATTGGCCGGCGGCGATCGCGAGGGGGGGCCACGAATGGATGGCCTCCCCCTCATCTCCGATCGCCACTGGACAAAAGCCGACCGCCTCGGGCACCGGGACGTGATTCTGCCTGCCCGTGCCGTTCTGCCGACGTATATCGTCGTGAGGCGGTCGGCAAGTGGTTAAGGTGAGCATGTGCTCTTAAGGATTTAGAGACACACCACACACATATATATGTCTTTTATACAAGATATTGATGCAGGCGCATATATACACATATCGTTTCAGAAACTATGAAGTAGCTGTGTCCTTTTTGGATTTTCGCATTGATGCATTTCCATATTTGGTACTGTGCCATCAGTCCGCATGAGCTCCCAATATAAATATCTGATTGTTTTATTGGGTGGTGGTGAGTACGGTCCATTGACTAGGTATTGCTGTGGACTTATGCCCCCCTCATCTGTAATATGTGTTTTTTACTATCTATGATATATATTGCAGATATCGTTATCATTTCTTCTTTTCTGGATGGTCTTTTATTTATAAAAACACACATCCCTCCCTACGGGTGATCTGGCAACTTCTCTGGACTATAGGGACAGTGAACACCGAGGGTTCTCCCTCCCCTCCTCTCCTCTTACACGACACCCCGGACCCTGTGACTTCCCTGGAACTCTTATTAAGGTATGGAGTTAAAGAGAAGGGTAAGGCCTCAATTACAGATTAGTAGAAAGCTCCTACAGGTACCATCATCCCGAAATTAGATAATGAAAGGGATACAGGGGTGGAGGCGTGAAGGCAGTTGCTGCTACTGTCTATTCATGTGTTGGAACTGTCCTGGTACTAGATAATAATATACAGTTACAGAAATCTAAAAAGTTATATAAGTTTTTAATAATTGAAATACAAAAATACAAACATAATTTATACATACAATCATAAAATCAAGAATATATACCACACTGAATACAATGAGTGGGGCCCGCAAATTTTCTGTACGGGGAGGTATATACAAGACTTTTATCTCGACCGGTTTCGCGGTCGGAACCGCTTCTTCAGGAGGAACAGGTCTATAAGGTAATTAGGACAACTTTAATACGTGAACACATTAAACATATGCAGCAAACATAGGTAATCACAAAGGTAGTCACAAACCATAATACAGGAGAGGTATGGAGTTGACGTAGGGGTGGTGTTTGCGGTAGTTTGGGGATCATGGAGGTGGTGGGTGTAAGGTTGGGTCAGGGTTGGGTTGGGATTGGTGTTGATTTTTTTTTTTTTTTGATGGAGTCATGGTCGTGCAAGCTAAATGTTAAATGTGTTATTTTCATGTAATCATTCATTTTTTGTTTTTTCTTTATACATCCAAGGTTGTTCTTATCATGTGTATTGCTTTTGAATAATCAAATATCCTTATCCATTTTCCTGATGAAGCCTTCCTGGCGAAACATGTTGAAATTTTTGGACGTGGCTACGCTTAGATCTATGTGATTACAGTTTTTCTCTTCATTTGTCAATATTTGGTTATGGATGTTCACTTTTGACTATGAATGTAAACTGTTTTCACATTTTATTGCTTTTTTCTTAAATTGTTTCAATAAATATTTACATAATTTTTAATTAATAGTGTTTTTCATATATTGGGTGTACTTCTAAAGTCCCACATTCTACACATATTTTTGCTTTACTATCTTTAGGGATGTTGGTACACAAAAAAACCTTTCAGTAATTCTGGAAAACTGATCTCTACCCATTCTGCTTGTCATAATACAAAATAATAAATGGTGTTGTGGTAACTTGACACACAAAACACACACTAAAATATTCTGGAGTAAAAAAAACAAAAAAACATCAACCTTGAAAAAAATACAAAAAAAAAAAAAAAGATTTTTGGTCAGATGTGACAAATCAAAATATATTGAGGGAATCACGATAAATAATAAAGAAATAAGTTTGTGAGAAGTCTGTGTGAATATGAGCAGCATAGCTACTTCATTCTTCTAGCATTAGAAAGAAGGAGAGTGCGCTGTAATAAACAATTTTAAACATTGCAGCCTGCCGAAAGTGCTCTATCCATTCCGAACGCTAATTTTACCAGACCGAGCTGTTCCGTCTCTGAATTTCTTCTGAGCATGCATGGCACTTTGTGCGCGGAATTGTCCACACACGGTCGGAATTGACGCGATCGTATTTTGTTGTCGGAAAGTTTTATAGCCTGCTCTCAAACTTTGTGTGTTGAAAAATCTGATGGAAAAAGACAGATGGAGCCCACACATGGTCGGAATTTCCAACAACACGCTCCGATCGCACATTTTCCGTCGGAAAATCCGACCGTGTGTACGGGGCATTACACTTCAAGCAGGTTCTCTCCCCCAGCCTAAGACGGGAATCTACAAGCCGCTGGGGTAAGCCCCAACGATCAGATCACACGGTTCCACATGCGCTAATTCCATGATCAAACAAGTGACTAAAAAGTGGCACACTCGTGTAATAATTGTCCACATACAAGTGGTACCCCTTTCCGAATAAGGGTAACACCATGTCCCACACTATCTTACCAGCGCTCCCTATGTAGTCTGGGCAGTTCTCCGGCTCTACTTGACTATCTCTTCCCTCATAAACCATAAAACTATATATATGGGCTGTGGCCCTGTCACAGAGCTTATACATCTTGATCCCATATCTGGCACGCTTGCTGGGAAGATACTGTTTGAAAGACAAGCGGCCAGAAAACTTAATCAGGGACTCATGAATGAAGACAACTTGATCGGGAGCAAACAAGGCTGCAAAATGTTGGTTGAAGTGGTTTACGAGGGGCCGAATTTTGTAGAGCCGATCGTATCCAGGGTCACCCCGAGGACGACAGAGTTCATTATCATTGAACTGCATGAACCACAAGATTTAAATCCTGACTCGGTTTGTGAGTGTTATCTCACAAAACGAGCAAGATTCAAGCTTTTGGGCAGAGGTGCGGGGGCACCGGTGACACTCGGAGCCGTTCGAAGACGTTCGGAGCCACTTGGAAATACTCCATTCCCAAGTGTTTCCGAGTCTTTCTGAGTGCATCCAAGCGGTCTCTGAGTATTTCCAAGTCTCTCCGGTGCCCCCCACCTCTGGCCACATGTGGTATTGCATGCAATAGAAGTCAATGTTGAACGAATTGTTTTTGTTTCCATTGACTTCTATGGGGAAACTCACTTTGGATTACAAGCATTCTCCTGGAACGGATTTTGCTCATAATTCAAGGTTCCATTGTACTGAGTAAGGATAAAACAAAAGGGGGATTAGCAGCACTGGACTTTAACAGCTTGCCGACCAGCTGCCGTCATTATACTGCGGCAGGTTGGCACGGCTGCATGAATCGCTGTAGGTGTACGTCGGCCGCTGATGCGTGTGGCTGGCGGCCGCTCCAGAGAGAGACAGAACAGGTATCTGTCAATGTAAACAGACAGATCCCCGTTCTGTCAGGGAAGTAGAGAGAGATCTGCTATTCCTAGTAATCAGGAACAGCGATCTATCTTTACTCCCTGTCAGTACACTGCCTCCACAGTCATTAACACCTCCCTAGGGAAGACTTAACCCCTTGATTGTCCCTTAGTGTTAACCCCTTCCCTGCCAGTGACATTTATACAGTGATCAGTGGCTATTTTTAGCTCTGATCACTGTATAAATGTCCCAAAAAAGTGCCAAAAGTGTCTGATCTGTTCGCCGCAATATCACAGTCATGCTAAAAATCGCAGATCGCCGCCATTACTAGTAAAAAATAAATAAATAATAAAAATGCCATAGATCTATCCCCTATTTTGTAGACGCTATAACTTTAGCGCAAACCAATCAATATACGCTTATTGCGATTTTTTTTACCAAAAATATGTAGAATACATATTGGCCTAAACTGATGAAGAAATGTGAATTTTTTAAATTTTTGAGGGATAGTTATTATAGCAAAAAGTAAAAAATATTGTTTTTTTTTTTTTCAAAATTGTCGCTCTTTTTTTGTTTATAGCGCAAAAAATAATTAAAAAAAATTGCAGAGATGATGAATTACCACCAAAAGAAAGCTCTATTTGTGGGGAAAAAAGGACATAAATTTTGTTTGGGTACAGCGTTGCACTGCCGCACAATTGTCAGTTATAGCGACGCAGTGCGTATCACAAAAAATGGCCTGGTCATTAAGGGGCAAATCCTTCTGGTCCTTAACCACTTCCCGCCCGGCACATAGCAGATGACGGCCGGGCGATGGTTCAGTTATCCTGACTGGGCATCATATGACGTCCAGCAGGATAACATGCCGCCGCGCGCCCGCGGCGGCGTGCATCGCGGCGATCGGTGGATCGGTGTGTCAGTCTGACACACCGCTACACCGATCTTGGTAAAGAGCCACCGGCGGAGACTCTTTACCACGTGATCAGCCGTGTCCAATCACGGCTGATGACGATGTCAATAGGAAGAGCCGTTGATCGGCTCTTCCTCACTTGCGTCTGACAGACGCGAGTAGAGGAGAGCAGATCGGCGGCTCTCCTGGCAGGGGGGGTCTGTGCTGATTGTTTATCAGCGCAGCCCCCCCCTCAGATCACCACATTGGACCACCAGGGATCGCCACTAGGACCACCAGGGAGAGGGGCAACATGTGGATGGCCAGGTATGTACCCCATGGCCATCCCCATGTGCCCAGTCAGTGCCCAATCTGTGCCAATCAGTGCCCACAAATGGGCACTGATTGACACCATTATGTTGTAGTGATGCCCAGCAATGCCACCCTTAGGGGCATCAGTGCAATCAGTGTCATCAGTGCCACCCATCAGTGTCCATCGGTGCCACCTATCAGTGCCCATCTGTGCCCATCAGTGCCAACTATCAGTGCCACCCATAAGTACCCATCAATGCCACCTACGAGTGCCCATCAATGCCACCTACGAGTGCCCATCAGTGCCGCCTATGGGTGCCCATCGGTGCCACCTATGAGTGCCCATCAGTGCGCATACCAGTGCCACCTATCAGTGCCCATCAGTGCTGCCTATCAGTGCCCATCATCAGTGCCTGTCAGTGCCACCTCATCATTGCCACCTCATTGGTGCCACCTCATCGGTGCCCATCAGTGCCGCCATATCAGTGCCCGTCAGTGCAGCCATATCAGTGCCCATCATTGAAGAAGAAAATGTACTTATTTATAAACATTTTTAACAGAAACAAAGAAAAACTTGTTTTTTTTCAAAATTTTCGGTCTTTTTTTATTTGTTGCGCAAAAAATAAAAACCGCAGAGGTGATCAAATACCACCAAAAGAAATCTCTATTTGTGGGAACAAAATGATAAAAAAATTAGTTTGGGTACAGTGTTGCATGACCGCGCAATTGTCATTCAAATTGCGACAGCGCTGAAAGCTGAAAATTGGCCTGGGAAGGAAGGTGTCTAAGTGCCTGGTATTGAATTGGTTAAGGTATTATAATGCTGTGGTATTAGCACGAATGGCCGAGTGGATGGAAATAAAAAGTGGGGAAATATGGGTGAAAATTGAAAATACATTGAGTGAGTCACGTTTGAGTAATAATATATGGGTTCCACAAGAATATAGAAAGTTAGATTTAGAAACACATGAGTTGACTGGGAATGTGTTCAAGGTGTGGGGTTTAATTTATAGACAAACAAAATGTGAATACAACTCACTGTTAATTTCACTCATGGGGACAAACAATTTTTACCAGGTAGTAGGAAACAATTTGGAGAGTGGATTAAGGAAAAAAATGCACAGTTAAAAGGATATAATAAATAAGGAGAGATATGGTCATATCAAGAGTTGAAACACAAAAAGGGAATTAGGCTAGGTTCACACCTATGCAAATTGGATGCATCCAATTCGCATAGCAAGAGAAAGTGACCTGCTCTCTATGGAGCCGGTTCACATATCTCTGGGGCGGCTGTGGAGCGCACTGCACAGAAACGTTGTGCATCTTTAGCTCTGATTCACGGCTGAAGTCAGGCAAAGATTCAGCCCTGATTCGTCCCTGAACCAGAGAATGGGGACACACAGCGTTCCTGTGCAATCCAAAGCCGGTTCCAGTGTGAACGGAGCCTTAATGATATTAAATGAATGGTGGCATCTTCACTTGAGATAATTTGCGACCAGGGGCGCACTGATAACTCATGGGGCCCCCGGGCAATCTGAGATTATGGGGCCCCTGGGCAATCAGAGATTATGGGGCCACACAGTATACACACACACACACAGTATACAATCACACAGTATACACATACATGTACACACAGTATACACAGACAGATGTAAAAAAAAAACACAGATTTATACATACTGTCCCTGGTTTTACTGAGGCTGGCAACCCTGATGGGGCCCCCTAGAGGCCCAGGGCCCTCGGGCAGTGCCCGAGTGGCTCAATGGTCAGTCCGCCCCTGTTTGCGACATTACCTCAGCCTATTGGATCCGAAGAGGAGCTCTTTCTATTTAAATGCACGTGCACCTTGCAGACGAACTTAAAGCATAGCATATCTCAGATTTATAAAATACTCATGGAGGCGGCTGGTCTGAAAATACCGACATTCATAGAAAAATAGGAAAAAGAATTGGGAACACGTTTGAAGGAGCAACAGTTAGGTAAAGTTCTGAGAGCTGTCTATGGCTTGGCTACGAATATAAAAATGACAGAAATTTACTACAAATGTCTAGCTAGGTGGTACATTAGAAAACAAAAATGCCACCCAGAGAAATCCTAATTTTCCTGACAGACTCCATGGCAGCATACGTATGGGTTAATCCCGCCTTTCATACCTCATAGGACCCCACTCCCATAAATCTTTGCTTCTAGTCAGAGACCGTGTTTCCTTTTTTGTCCTCCTCCTAGGACCAAGGTAGTCTTACCTTAGGATGTTGTCGGTCCAGTCCTGGTGATTTGCACGTGAAGATGGCGTCCTGGCGGTGTTTTTTTCTGGAGTCCATTTACCTTGGCTATTAGCAGGGTGGACATGGGCAGTTATTGCGATGCCTTGAAGATCTTACTAGCCAGCCATTGGCAGGCAAGCGGCAGCATGGCCAATCGTCCCAGCTATTAGCGGGAGGCCCTTTCTTGAAATGCCCTGGTCGTGCAGCATGAGCAACATGGCTCCCAGTCCCAGGCCGGATTGAAGTAATGCCGTGTTGGTAATGTATAATGCTCCTTTATCAAGTATATGGCAGCTGTTTTTGTATTTGTATTGTTGCGTCTCCTAGTTTTGTGTTTGTTTGTCCGGCCATGGCGGCTGGAACGCATCTGCGTCCCAGTTCGCCGCCTTTCAACCCGTCTGCGCATGCGCGAGCCGCGATTCAGGATTGAGGCTTGGTTGCGCGTGCGCAGTCCGGGCAAGATGGCGGCGGTCGCGCATGTGCGCGAGGTCTATGGGGTGGCGTCGGGCACGGCGTAGGCACGCTGATGCGCGATGACATCATCCGGGGGGGCGGCAGATTCAAATAGCTGTCAGATTCAGCTATTCTCTGGGTTGCCTTATAAGCTGCAGCAGCTGCTTCCCCGAGCGCATATCTCTGCTGTTTAAGGTAAGGGGTTATGCTGCACTACTTGCCTATGCTTATCCTGCTCATCCACCTGTTTCTTTTCTAAACATGCTGTATTGATTGCTTTCAGTGGTTTTGATTCCTTTTTGCCATGGATGTGTCACCGCCCCCCAGTGGCCAACCCTTACTCTGCAGGTAGGATGGAATTGATTTTCCTCTGCCTGTTTGTTTTGGGTTAGTGGTTAGGTGCATGTTAACTCTTTCTTTCCCTCAGCCCTTCTAGGTCTGAACACCGTTCCTCGGCACGTAAAGCTAATGACAAAAATCGTCATTCAACGTCAAGTTCCAGACGCCCTAGATCATCTTCCAGACGGTCCATGTCTAGTCGTCATTCTCACCGCCATTCCAGCCGCTCTAATAAGAGATCATGCTGGGGATGTAAAGCTCAGGTCCCAGAGGATAAATCTCTCTGTGAGTCATGCTATTCTCGAGCTGTAAAGGAACGTGGAGCTGGGGACGAACAGGTGGAAGCTCTGGTTAGAAGAGTGGTTCAAGAATCTCTGAACAGGACAGATCGCGTCCGTACATCCAGCCCTCCTGCTGCTCCACCACCAGTTCCTGACAGGGTCGACCCTGAGGTTCCAGGTCCCTCTCGTCGAAGTCTCTCTTTAAGTGGTTCCTCCGACGGCGAAGTGGAGGTGGAAGACTCCAGTACAGGATTTGATTTTTCCTTGGTTCCTCAGTTAGTTAAAGCGGTTAAAAACGCATTGAGATGGGAGGAGACGGTAGAAGCACCCTCTAAACAGAGGAAGTACTTCAAGCAGCTCAAGAAAGAACGCCCAAACTTCCCCTTCCTGGTTGAACTTGGGGAAATTATTTCAGATGAATGGAGTAAAGTTGAGAGGAAAAACTCGCTGATTTCCAAGATAGCGAAAATGTACCCATTCAAAAGGTGAGTAGGTAAAGCATCTGGAAGCGGCACCCCTCATTGATGCGGCTTTAATGAGGTTAGTGAAACATGTCACGCTTCCTCTGGAAGACACCGTTTCTTTTAAAGATGGTGTGGAGAGGAAGATCGACACCGACCTCAAACGCATTTATATTACGGCAGGCATGGCTTGTAAACCAGCCCTGCCTCTTGCAGCTTTGTCTAAATCTATGGAAGCATGGACGGATGACATGGATGCAGTGTTGGGAAAGATCTCTGAGGAGTTGCTCAAGAACTCACCAGTACACGAGCTGAAGCTGGCATCAGCCTTTCTGGGGAGGCATCCCTTGATATTATCCGCCTTGTGGCATGTGTCATGCTTTCTTCAGTCACGGCGAAGCGCGCCTTGTGGTTGCGCCCGTGGGTTGCGGATCCTGCCTCTGAACAGGCATGGTGTAAAATTCCCTTTTGAGGGCTCCTCCCTCTTTGGGAATAAACTTGACTCTGCCATTACCCGTGCTACAGGGGGTAAATCGGGGTTCTTACCCCAGGATCGCCGTCTTTTTGGTCAGAGAAAAACTCATCCCAGACAAGATCAGGAGCGTGCGAGGGATGCACGTCGCTACAGACCTGGCCGTGATTTCAGAAAAAACTGGAGGAGAAATCAACCTTCAGAGCAGAAGTCCTCAAAGTCAGCCTATTCTGGGGGACGTGAGGCTGCAAAGTCCTTTTGATATAGAGCCTGTCCAGACGGAGCGAGTCTGGGCTCGTTTACTCCGTTTCCAGCACGTCTGGGCAGCCTCGATTCGGGATTTCTGGACCGTCAAAACGGTCTCTTCAGGTCATACTTGGGTGTTCAGCAGTCCACCCACACACCGGTTTGTTCCTACAGCTCTTCCACACTTAGAGGAGAAGAAACAGGTTCTTCTGTCATATACAGATTCACTAGTAGCCCAGGGGGCCGCCATTCAAGTACCAACAGAAGAAAGATTTCTAGGGGTGTACTCCCCCCTTTTCATGGTCCTCAAAAAGAATGGGTCCTGGAGGCCTGTAATCGACTTGATATATCTGAACTCCTTCATCAAGAAGGAAAACAATACGCCAGACGATACAACCGGGAGATTGGCTTGTCTCCATAGACCTGAAAGATGCCTACTTTAATGTGCCGATTGCAAGGGAATTCCAGGTGTATCTCCGATTCGCAGTAGATCAGAGGCATCTCCAATTCACATGTCTCCCATTCGGGCTTACAACATCGCATTGAGTGTTTTCGAAGCTCTTATTGGCTGTGGTAGCGTTAATCAGGATCAAAGGTATCCGGTTACACCATTATTTGGATGACCTACTTCTGCTTTCACAAGACAGGGATCAGCTGTTGGCACATCGAGATCAGGTCATCTCTACCCTAACAGAGTTCGGTTGGCTGTTGAACAAGGAGAAAAGTCATCTAGATCCAACGCAGTCTCTAATATTCCTTGGAGCCCAATTCAACACGGTGGAGAGCACCATCTCTCTGCCTCTGGAGAAAGTTCCGGTGATTCGGGAAAGAATTTGTCTAGCATTGTCATCATCTCTTAGAGCCTCGCAATGTCTAAAGATAATCAGCAGCATTGTAGCCACAGCCCCCATGGTGAGGTGGGCGCAATGGAAGATGCGGCCCTTTCAGAAGGGGTTTCTCCAGCAGTGGGATCCAGGGTCTCAAGACCATCTTGTATGGGTAACCACCTCCATGCGGGAGAGCCTCCCCTGGTGGCTGCAACGGAAGAATCTTCTCAATTGCCATTCCATAGCACCTGTCTCCTGGATCACGGTGACAACGGATGCAAGCAACAGAGGTTGGGGCGCTCTCTGTCTGACGGAGGTAGCCCAAGGCAGATTGGACTTCCCATCCCAAGGGATAGTCTCAAATATCCTGGAGCTTCGAGCTGCCTTCCGTGCGCTTCAAGCCTTTTCCCACCTGACAACAGGGGCCTCAGCCCTCCTGAGACTGGACAATACAACTGCAGTGTCTTACATCAAGAGGCAGGGGGGCACCCGCAGTCTCTCTTTACTGAAAGAAGCAAGTCCGATCATGTCCTGGGCCCAGGCGAACTTGACAAATTTATCGGCTGTTTATCTCCCCGGAATTCAGAATGTCCAGGCGGACTTCCTTTCAAGGGTCACCCTGGACAACAACGAATGGTCTCTCCACACCGAAGTGTTCAACTGGGTCTTGTCTCTGGGAGCGATGCCGGAAGTAGATCTGTTTGCATCCCCTTGCAACTTCAAACTGCAGAAATATTACACTAGGTGTCGTTGTCCCCAAGCCTTCAGAGTGGATGCCCTGACGGACCAGTGGAGATTCCACAAGGCCTATGCCTTTCCCCCGGTACCAGTCATTCTCCGATTTCTATCGAGGCTCAGGTGGGAAGAAGTCGAAGTAGGATCCGGTCCCTCTCCCGTCCAGACCAGATCTCCTGTCGCAAGGAACGTCTCTTCACCCATGCCCATCTCATCTCCATCTGATGGCTTGGTGGTTGAGAGGGGAAGGCTGGAAGCACTAGGATGTCCAAGTTCAGCGATTGCTACATTGTTGAATGCCAGAAGAGTGGGCACGAACAGAGTCTATCAAAGAATTTGGTCAAAGTTTGCGGACTATGTGGCCTCCACTAATGGTTCCTGTATTGACCCAAGGATGCAGGATATTCTGGGTTTTCTGCAAACAGGCCTGGACCTGTCTTTATCGGTTAGCTCCTTACGAGTCCAAGTTTCTGCAATCTCCGCCTTCACAGGTGTATCATGGGCCAGGCACCCCCTTACTAGACAGTTCTTCAGGGGAGCAATAAGACTTAGACCTCAAAGAAAACCAAGATTTTCTAAATGGGATCTTCCTCTTGTCTTGGACTTCTTCGCAGGAAGAGAAATACGTCATGTGGACCAGTCATCTATTAAGGAACTTTCCCTCAAAGTGGTCTTTTTAGTAGCCATAACATTGGCTAAGAGGGTTTCCAAAATTGGTTCCTTAGGATTCAAAGAACCATTCCTTACTTTCTTCCCTGATCGAGTGGTCCTGATTCCTATTTTAGGTTCAAATCCCAAAGTAACAACTGTCTTCCATGAAAATCAGGAAATTGTTCTTCCTACGTTCAGGTCTTCTGAGGACTCTTATATTCATCCTCTAGATGTCGGAGAAGTTCTAAAGCAATACTTAGAAGCCACAGCTTCTTTTCGCCAATCTGATCACCTGTTTGTTCTCTTCCATGGTAAAAGCAAGGGAAAGCGTGCTTCCTCTAGAACCATCGCAGCATGGATTGTTCGGGCCATTCAGTGGGCTTATAAGTCTAAGGGTTTGGCTCCTCCGGAGGCAGTGACCGCTCATTCTACCAGGAGCGTTTCTACATCGTGAGCAGCATCCCGGCATGTATCTCCGGAAGTAATCTGTAAAGCGGCCTCATGGTCATCAATTAACACTTTTATGACGCACTATTGTGTAGAACCGGCTTCCTTGTCATCGGTTAATTTTGGTTTGCACGTATTATCTGTTGATGGTGCCAATTAAACCTTTTTTTCTTTAACCAGCAATTGCCCACCCGGGTGTGTATGGCTAGTCATTTCCCATACGTATGCTGCCATGGAGTCTGTCAGGAAAACGGAAAATTTATATCAAATACTTACCGTAATTTTCCTTTCCTGATGGACTCCATGGCAGCAGGAGTTCCCTCCCATTTGCTGGAGTAGGCTAAGTTACGGAACACGGTCTCTGACTAGAAGCAAAGATTTATGGGAGTGGGGTCCTATGAGGTATGAGAGGCGGGATTAACCCATACGTATGCTGCCATGGAGTCCATCAGGAAAGGAAAATTACGGTAAGTATTTGATATAAATTTTCCGTTGTCCTGGAGCGGGTGTAATCTGAAAGGCACCATGGGGCACATATGGTGTGAGTGTCCAAAGATACTGGATTACTGGAGGGAATGGACATAGCCGATGATCTGTGGCTTTGCCTATTTCATAATACAAATAAACAATAAAACA
This sequence comes from Lithobates septentrionalis, assembly GCA_037952835.1. Lineage (NCBI taxonomy): Eukaryota > Metazoa > Chordata > Amphibia > Anura > Ranidae > Lithobates > Lithobates septentrionalis. Next base: position 1,532,405 of record JBBDGP010001120.1, on the reverse strand, counting down.
ATATAAGAACACGGTAGTGCCATATTTAATGAATGCAGCAAAAGGGGCCATACCAAAGAAGTCGTTAGACCCAGAAAGTCCTACGATGACGGAATGGTTTCAAAGAATTAAATATATCTATAAAATTGAATACTTGATTAGTAGTAGAGAGGATCAAATAGAGAATTTCTCTAGTACCTGGGAAAGATGGGTAGAATTTAAGAAAATGAAAAATTATGCAGCGATATGGGGTGAATAGGGGAGGAAGGAGGAGGGGTGAGAAGAGGTGATTTAAGGAAAAGGGATGAGGAAAGGAGCGAGATGTAAAATCAGGGGAAAGAAGAGAGGGGAAGGAGAGGGAAAAGGGGGGGGGGGGGGGGGGGTATTTTGGGACTATTGTTACATGAATGTTTGAATATATGAATTTTTACTATTTTGTATATGAAAAATCAAATAAAGGAAAAGTAAAAAAAAAAAAAAAATGAGAAGCCTGCAGCAGTGCAAGCAGCCACACTGAGGAGGTTGATGGGCAGTGAATGCCTCCATGTTTACAAGCAGGGCTGTTTTTAAGGCAGGGCAAAAGGGGCAGCTGCCCTGGGCCCTGTCATTGTTGTGGGGCCCTAAGCAGCTACCTCATACTTGCCAACTATCCCAGTTTAAATTCCCTCGTCCCTTGAGGTTTTAATCATGTGCTGTGTCCCAATATCTTAGTGTGAAGTTCTGTTACTAATGCTGCCCAGCCCTATTGTTGTATACAGATGACTCACCTGCAGACCCCGTGTTTACATGTAAATACCAGCATTCATATATGTAAATCGTGGTGGACCGGCAGCATTGATATGTAAATAGAGGTGGTATTCATGTGTATCTCATGCCCTCCTGAGGTCATATTCACCATCACTTATGCTGAATGCTGCCCACTGGGGAGGTAAATGCTTGAAAGTCCTGCCTACAACTGTGGTCATTAAGCCTAACATCAACCTGTTCTGAAAAGGTAAGCAATTTAGTGTGGGGGAGGGTAGTGTGGGGTGTGCAGAGGTAGGGAGAGAAGGAATTACAGTTTAGGTGCACAGGTGAGCAAGGAGGGGAATGTATAGAAGTATAGAAGGTGGGTGCAAAGATGAGCAGAGGAGGCAGGTAGAGTTAAAGGGGAGGGGGATTGGAGAGGATGGGGGAGGTTTGGGGTACAGAGGTTAGCATGGGTTTTAGAATGCAAAGGTGTACTGACAGGGTGGATAAAGATGTAAGTTACGTGTAGGGCAGCTCATTTATTTCAATGGGCTGCTCTATGCGATAGAAATGCGGAAGAAAGTCCCAAACCCTTTTTCAAAATCACACAGTGCCAAGGCACATATCAGCAGATGTATGAGGGTGTCATTACCAATTAATGGCACTGCTGTGTATCTATTAAAGGGCAGCACATTTCTGTGAGGGGGGCGGGCCAAGAAAACGTTTGCCCAGGCTCCAATCAGTATTAAAGGTGGGCCTGTTTACAAGCATAATCTGAACCTCACAGAGGAGCAAAAGTGCGACACTAAAGCCATTGTGGATGCATTGGAAGCTTTCTTCGGGCCTTCTAAAATGTCATATATAAAAGATCTATATTTGGCTGCTGCAAGCAAGAAGACTGTGAATCAACAGCAGTGGCAGCTGGTGCTCAATTTTTTTTTGGGGGGGGGGGGGACAAACTGAAAAATACTGAAAAAAACATCAATTGCAGCTTTACTGTGCCCATCAATTGCAGCCTCACTGTGCCCATCAAATGCAGCCTCACTGTGCCCATCAAATGCAGCCTCACTGTGCCCATCAATTGTAGTCCCACCATGTCCATAAATTGCAGCCACTGTGCCCATCAATTGTAGCACCACTGTGCCCATCAATTGCAGCCTCACTGTGCCCATCAATTGCAGCACCACTGGGCCCACCAATTGCAGCCCTGTGCCCATTATTGTAGCCTCACTGTGCCCATTATTGTAGCCTCACTGTGTCCATCAATTGCAGCCAATGTGTCCATCAATTGCAGCCACTGTGCTCATCGATTGCAGCTAGTGTGCCCATCGATTGCAGCTAGTGTGCCCATCGATTGCAGCCACTGTGCCCATCAATTGTAGCCTCACCATGCCCATCAATTGCAGCAACTGTGTCCATCAATTGCAGCCACTGTGCCTAGCAATTGCAGCCACTGTGCCCATCAATTGCAGCCACTGTGCCCATCAATTGCAGCCACTGTGGCCATCAATTGTAGCCTCACTGTGCCCATCAATTGCAGCCTCACTGTGCCCATCAATTGCAGCCTCACTGTGCCCATCAATTGCAGCCTCACTGTGCCCATCAATTGCAGCCACTGTGCCCATCATTTGCGGCCTCACTGTGCCCATCATTTGCGGCCTCACTGTGCCCATAATATGCGGCCTCACTGTGCCCATAATATGCGGCCTGTACAGTATGGAGGGACGTGTATTAAGAGGAGGTGGATGGTATTAGTATATACAGGATGGAAGGTGGGTGTATACAGCTATATATACACCCACCTTCCTGTATATAAAGACCTTCCTTCATCATCACTGACTGCAGGTATACATCATCTGTCCTGTATACAGCTAGCTACATGCACCCACCTTCCTTCCTGTATATAGAGACCTTCCTTCATCATCACTAACTGCAGGTATACATTATCTGTCCTGTATACAGCTAGCTAGATAAACAGTAACAAGACAGATAATGTATATCTACAGTCACAGTGATGATGGAGGAAGGTCTATATACAGAAAGGAAGATGGTGAGTGTATACAACACTACAGTCAAGAAAGATGATGTAGTAAGGTCTCAGTCCCTGCTCTCTCTCCTCCGGGCTAGCCGATCTCTGTGTACACATACCCCGCTCCTCCAGCCGCATGATCATGCCTAGGCCCAGTCTGCACTGTCACACACATGTGGTGGAGAGGAGCGGGGAAGTGTGTCCATCTGTGTGGAGCGGAGTGGCAGGCAGCGGCTGTCAGTAGCAAATTGAATGATCATTCTGCATGGCATTGCTGTGCTGAGGGCCGCGGGTGGCACTGAGATGGACGGTGCTGCTTAGCTTACCCAGTCCGGCAGGCCACGCTCTGCTTCCACCATCCGAGTCAGTGGTGGGAAACCAGATGTAACGGTTCCGCAAAAAGCATCGCTTACCATCCTCCAGACCTTCCAATCAGAAAAAGGCAACCGTAGGAATCAATGTAGAGTGTGAGTGTTCCGGACGCATTGCTTGCGTCCCGAGGACACTTCAAAGACCGCCCAATGAAGCTTTTCAGCTGCAATCACCTGATTGCAACAGTCAAGCTTCCCACATATCAGCTCATTGTCCGGTGTCTGGACAGTTTTGGGGTGGCGGCGTCCGTGCGTCCCCTATTGACGGGCCGCCACTGATCAACAGACAGGTTTGTCACATGGATAAGTGAAAAAGCTGCAAGTTGTGAGTATGGCTCTCAGAGATGAACCTATTCGTGATAAAATAGTTCTGGGTATCACCAGTGAAAGCACACGCCGCCACCTATTGAGGAAACATGATTTAGACCTACAAACAGCAACTGAGATATGTCATACTGCAGAACTTACACAGAACTTACTGACAAACATATGAAAGCTATGAAGCAGGGTAAACTGATTGACAATATAAATGCAGCCTCTAAACAACAGCAAAGCTTCAAGAACCACCAACCACCACAATAGTCACCTACACAACTCACCTAGGTATGTGCATGTACGAGAGAAAGAAAAGTGTCCTGCTTATGGGAAAATCTGTACTGCATGTGGTAAACCAAATCACTTTCCAAGAGTGTCTCTCCAGTAAAATGGAAGCAAGAAAGCTGCACACAAATGGAGCAAATGTCAGACCCAGGGGATGCACACCTACTTAGCACTGATAAGGTTTACTCCTCAGAATGCTGTACTGTAAACACAAAGGGCAAAAAAAATGTTTTGTAACCCCCTGATTAAACAATATAATCCAACCCAGCCAGCTGGACTCGGTACAACGTGTGATGTCCTGGGTTTGAGCCCTGGTTCACATTGAGCCTTCAGGTGCGACATGCGATTTCCACATCCAAAGCGCACCTCATGAAGCAACACAAGACAATGCCGATTTCGAAAAGGTTTTTGTATTACTTTCAGGTAAATTTAACATCCATAGAGTGCTATGTAAATCAACCTTAAATCGCAGTAGTTTGTAAATCAGCGCGACTTGTGATGGTCATCGCTGTTTCTTTTCAAACAGCTGATCTTTCCCCTCCCCCCAGCATGTGTTCCAGTGATGATCAGAGAGTAGCAGGCAGTCTTTTTTTTCTGGTCAGCCCTGGTGTGTTAAAAGCAGCTGATCTCCCCCCCCCAGCAGGTGTTCCAGTGAAGAGTCAGAGAGGAGCAGGCATTTTTTTAACCCCATCAGTGCTGCTGTTGGAAAACAGCTGATCTCTCCCAGGAGGCAGGTGCATTTTTTACTATTTTTCTTTCCAGCGGGCAACTTGATTGAGAATGGATTACATCGAAGGAACTTTGATTTTTTTTTTTTTAAATGTTTAGATTAAAGAATTTGATAAAAACTGTTTCTTAATGTTATTACTCTTTCACACATTCACATGGAGGGGGCTTCCAGATTCTGTTAAGCCCCCCGCTCCCAGACCCCGACAACCACAGCCCAGGGTTGTCGAGAAGAGGCCCTTGTCCCCATCAACATGGGGACAAGGTGCTTTGGAGTGGGGGGGTAAAAAAATTTACTCCCACTAGCAATCGGCTTGATGATTCTTATGTGTGTAGCACTAACTCTCGGTGGAGCTGCTGGTTTAAGCGGGCTGTTAACTTCACTCTCGATACCTCTGTTTCACCAGCACCGGGTCTAGGGTTCCGTTGAGTTTACCTCTGGACGATATAAGCACCAACACTTGAGTACGTTTTCAATGCTTTATTGAACCAAGTAATGAAGGAAGTAGCAGGAAAGAGGCAGGAGGAAAACTGCAGGGAAGCTCAAATACCTTCCTTTAGGTTTCTTTAGAACATCCTTTAAAGTTGAATACTGTAATTGAATGCAATCCCCTTTTGTGGGACACGATCTTTGCTCGCCTGGATAGGCCTCTCTCACTTGTCTAGCAGCCAGTATGTAGCACGAACAAAGGTCTCTGACACAGATTTGCTTGAATTAAACCCATACGATCCTCTGCCACAGGATGTATTGGTTCGTGAGGAATGTCAGACACAGTACTTGGACCTCTAAGCCAACCCGGCAGTACCACGCAATAAGACTACTTCAGGATAAGTCCTCCAACCGAGTCACCAGGCCCCTCTCCAGACCAGCACTCTGCATGATCCTTCCATGACAGGTCCTCCCCTGGGATCTCCTCGGCTGTCCAGCTTCTTCAATCTGGATAGACAGCTCAGGACCATTCCTCGGCTGCTGTGGTAGGCCCCAGACAGACTTCTGGGCCCACCCACGCGCTGCAGCGACGCGGGCCCCTGGTATGGAGAACCACAAGGTGGTACTCTAACACATACCTGTCGGCCAGGAGGGCCAGCAGATGGCTGAAAACGAACCCCTAAACATGGCGTCTGTCCCATAAATACCCTCTCCCAGAATGAAAATCGGAGGACCACCTCCACCGAGTTGTCTCCGGGACAGAGGAGCACTCATCTGCTTTAACACGTTGCTTTTCCAACACCTGCTGATGGTGACAACGACACCCACCGGCACAATGTGGAACCACACGCAACGTCAGCCAAGCTGGAACAGAGGCAAATCTAACTTCCTATAATGAGCAATTCACGAAATTTACCTATCAGATAGTAGATCATAAATCTACCAGCACTACATGTGTTTGCTGTCTATTGCCCCTGCACAATGTGGGAAGTTACATAGCTCCCAGAAAACATTGACAATGTTGTTCCAGTCTTCTTTAGTCGTCTTCTTCAGCACAAGATTTTGTAAGATATTCCATAGAACTCTGCATGTATCGTGAATGATATAACACGCTGTAGATTTCCCAATCATAAATTAGTAGCACAGACTTGCAAAAGAATGCACAGCTGCACAAGGTATGCAGGTGCCCACTCCTCAATCATACATACCCAAATATAATTACAATTTTCACCCCCCTCCATATAGGCCTTATTTTCCACACGCTCGACAACCATATTATGATGAGTGTGGCAAAATGCCCCAAAATCCGAGGTTGTTCCCTATCCCTGCCCCAATTTACTCAACTCTTGGCTCCCCCAACATCCGTCCAAACATGCAGCATTCCCCAAATGTGCAAGATTATCCATATGTTTTACCACAGTGTCCCGACTTCCCAGAACCCTACGTTGGATTACAATGCACCTTCCACCAGCACCAGTGCAGAGTCGAGTGGAAATACATATTAGCAATTATGATTTATATTTCGAACAGAAGGAAATGTTTACTCTAATTTAGGCATTGTTTTTTCCAATGTTCCTTTTTTATGTTAAAAGTTTATGAGTAAATCTACTTCCCAAAATTTAGAGGCCCAAAATGTAAATGAATGTGTCCAAGTTTTCGAGATACCAATTAAATTAACTTTAACCGCTAGCTGACCGCCGGCTGTCTATTGACGGCCAGGCGGCACAGCTCTCGTTGCGGGCGGGCGTCATATGACGGCCTCGCATTCCTAGGCCACCAGGGGGCGCCCGCCGTGTCACTAGGCACCCGGTGCGCATGCCCGGCGGCCGCGATGTCCGCCGGGCACCCGCGATTACCGGTAACACAGCAGGACCGTGGATCTGTGTGTGTAAACACACAGATCCACGGTCCTGTCAGAGGAGAGGAGACCGATGGTGTGTTCCCAGTACAGCGGAACACCGATCGGTCTCCTCCCAAGTGAGTCCCCTCCCCCTACAGTTAGAATCACTCCCTAGCAACACAGTTAACCCCTCGATCACCACCTAGTGTTAACCCCTTCCCTGCCTGTCACATTTATACAGTAATCAATGCATTTTTATAGCACGGTTCGCTGTATAAATGTGAATGGTCCCAAATATGTGTCAAAAGTGTCCGATGTGTCTGCCGCAATATCGCAGTCACAATAAAAATCGCAGATCGCCGCCATTACTAGTAAAAAAAAAAAAAAAAAAAAAATGTTATAAATCTATCCCCTATTTTGTAGACACTATAACTTTTGCGCAAACCAATCTATATACGCTTATTGCGATTTTTTTTACCAAAAATATGTACAAGAATACATATCGGCCTAAACTGAGAAAAAATTTGTTTTAAAGAAAAAAAAATTGGATATTTATTATCGCAAAAGATAAAAATTATTGTGTTTTTTTTAAAACTTCTCACTCTTCTTTTGTTTATAGCGCAAAAAATAAAAACCGCAGAGGTGATCAAATACCACTAAAAGAAAGCTATATTTGTGGGGAAAAAATGATAACAATTTCATTTGGGTACAGTGTAGTATGACCGCGCAATTGTCATTCAAAGTGCGACAGCGCTGAAAGCTGAAAAATGGCTTGGGCAGGAAGGGGGCGAAAATGCACTGTATTGAGGTGGTTAAGAAAATAACGTTTGTATTTTGATTCAATTTTGAGTTTTGGACATGGTTTAGTCAACATTCCTTTTTATAGTTTCTATGTTTTGTTGTTAATGACCAAAAATTAGGGCTGTTACTGATTAAAATTTTTGTGTTCGATTAATCGTTTCTTTTTAAAATACATTAATCGACTAATTTCGATTAATTATAACGCACATATAGATCCAACTACTTTTAGCTGATTTAGCACCGTTGTTATGGCAACAGCCGAAGCCGGACATAGCGGGGCATGGCTAGGACGTCATATGTAATAAACTCAGCCTCACCGTGCCCATAATCTCAGCCTTACCGTGCCCATAATCGCAGCCTCACCGTGCCCATAATCGCAGCCTCACCGTGCCCATAATGCAGTCTCACCATGCCCATAATCTCAGACTTACTGTGCCCATAATCGTAGCCTCACCATGCCCATAATGCAGTCTCACTGTGCCCATAATCGCAGCCTCACCGTGCCCATAATGCTGTCTCACCGTGCCCATAATTGCAGCCTCATTGTAGTCAGTGCCTGTGCCTGGATTACACAGTCTGCGGGCATCTCCCACTGTGTGTCTCGGAGCTGAGTGTGAAAACTTTGGCTACGCTCTGAGAAAAGTCCCGCCCTCCTCCTAGATGAGCTTGTGTGATAGACACTGCGTCTATCACACGAGCTGATCTAGAAGGAGGTCGGGACTTTTCTCACAGCGCGGCCAAAGTTTTCACACTCAGCTCAGAGACACGCAGCGGGAGATGCCCACAGACTGTGTATGACATAGAGTGGAGGAGGAGGAGGGAGCGGAGCACTGCAGCCACAGCTTGGCCCAAAGCGGCCCCAGGGGAGGCAGCCTACCGATCAAAAAAATTTTAATCGATCAAAAAAATTAACGATTAATCAAGGAATTGATAGTTAATTTGTGCAGCCCTACCAAAAATGTAATTTTTTTGTTCAAGAGTTAATAAAAAAAATGTTGTACAAGATTACAAGCAAAAAAAAATAATAATAAAAAAAAAATTTCAAACCACATTTGTTAGTATCAGTCTCTTTTTTATAAATTAATTATGCAATAAGTGAATTGTTGTTATTACTAAGTAGAGTTTTTGGCTTAGAATAAAGATCACGATTCTTTCATGATTCTTGGCGTAACATCAACTTTAACATTGTACCAAAAAAAAAAGAGATAACTTCATGGTTTCTTTCTTTTTTATTCCTTAAAGTATATTTTTTAGCAAAAAACTTGCTTGGGAAAAACTTCTGTGAAAATGCAGTGTGGCCTAAAATCTTGCAGCCAGCTCCATTTTATTCTTTTGGGTCTCTGTTCAAAAAATATATATAATGTTTGGGGAATCTAAGTAATTTTGTAGCAATAAGTCGAGATTTTTTTTTTTTTCAAATATAAATTTTATTGATTTTCAAAAAGGAACAAAGGGAAAAGGTCAAAGAAAACCAAAAGGGAAAAAGACAATACAGTACAATGCCAGCCTCAACAACTGATAAGCACCAGTAAGTACATTCAATAGTGATAACAGCCATATCAGTACTAGTCATCAGTATGGTGGTACAATAATCTTACATACTCCCCGTCCATAGGGTAAAGTAGAGAAAAAAAAAAGAAAAAAGGGGGTGCACTGGTTAAGAAGTCTCATCATGTCTTCCTAATTATGAGTCAGGTTCTACTGCTCAGTCCCTGAGAACAAATAACTCATAAAACCAGAGAAAAGAGAAAGATGAAAGAGAAAGAAGAAGTGAGCAGAGGCGCTGCGACTAGAGAATATGGGATGTAAAGGTTCCAGTGAAGCTGGACAACGGGAAGGGAGAGAATCAGGGGGGAGGGGGGGTGAAAAAGGAAGGTAATTGGGTCGGGTGGGAAGGGCGCGTTATCGTAAGGTCTGTGGGGGTTTATTATTTAGGTAGCAAGCGTTGCCATTCCTTCATCAGAGTATATAAATAATTTCCAGGGCAATCATGTTTTGGAATGTTGTTCCTGTTTATTTTGTGCTGTCAGGTCTAAGTCCTCCAACTTCCTGATCTCCTCCACTCTGCATAGCCACAATCTAATAGTCGGTGGTGAGCTGTTCTTCCACATCAGTGGGATACAATATTTAGCTGCATTCAACAAGTGTCTTATTATCGATTTTTTGTAACTCCGTGCTGGTATTGTAGTGGCATGGAGCAGAATGACAGCTGGGTCTTCACCGATCGTGTGGTCCGTAACTTGTTGAATGATCTTACGGACTGTTGTCCAGAAATACTGAAGCAGAGGGTAAGACCAGAAAATTTGGAGGAGTGTCCCTTTGGCTGTCTGACATCTCCAACATCTGTCTGTGGTGTTAGGAAAAAATGTGTGTAGCCTTTGAGGCGTATAGTACCATCTGGTCAGGATCTTATAATTAAGTTCTTGCATTTTTGTGCAGATAGATGCTTTTAAAGAAAATCTGATGATCGTTTGAATTTGGGCGTTGGTAAACTTGCATTGTAGATCGGTTTCCCGTTTCTGTATGAATGTCAGATCAGGTTGTTCTACTGGGGAATTGAGTAATTCATACATTTTGGATAGCACTCGAGGTAAGATTCCCTCGTCTGCGCAATAATCTTCAAAAGTCGTTAGGTTGCGGTTGAAATGTGCTGGGTTGGGGATCGAGTGTAAAAAATTGTGTATTCTTATTGCTTTCCAGAATGGTAATTTGAATTGACCCTGATAAGTTAGGGCTTTAATAGAGGGCCATTTATTTCCAACTAGGAAATGTGAGGCCCGATCTCTGCTGGATGAAGTAAGCATCTGGTATTCCGATTGATCCAAACCAAGGGGAAAGAAGGATTTCCCAATATCAGGAAAAGAGGAGAACTCCTAGAGGAGAGGGAGGTAGTGAATAATATAGATGCGCCTATATGTAGGGTCGTGCCTATTATCGGGTGCAACTTCAAATTTGAAGGTAACTGGTCAAAACACCAAATCGCTCTCTTCAGTGGGACCGCAGACTGAGCTTGTTCCAATTGTGTCCAAAGCTTGTTTTGGCCATGTCGGTTCCAATCTATTGTTCTACCTATATAGACCGCCCGGTAGTAGTTCCGCAGATCTGGGAGGGCCAGTCCTCCAAAGTGTTTGGGCAATGTTAAATAGTGCCTGCGCAGTCTGGGTTTCGAGTTTGCCCAGATGAATTTAACAAAAAGGGAATGCACTTGCTTAAGATATTGGGGTGGAATCCTGATTGGCAGTGCCTGGAATAAATATAGAAATTTCGGGAGTATAGACATTTTAAGGAGATTACACCTCCCGAACCAGGAGTGTAGTCCCTTGTTCCACTCCTCCAAGAGCAAGCGGGTTTTGGTCAATAAGGGTGGGAAGTTAAGTCCGAAGGTGTGTTTTAGGTCATTGGGAATCTGGGTTCCCAGGTATTTGAGGGAAGTATCTGACCATTTAAGTCTAAATTGTGATTTTAGGGAGCTTAATCCGCTCGATGTGATATTAATCCCCATCGCCTCTGATTTATCAAAATTGATTTTTAGGTTGGATAAATTTCCATATCTATCAAATTCCTTAAGAAGGTTTGGTAGGGACACCACTGGATTAGTTAAAGGAAACATCAGATCGTCAGCAAAGGCTGAGATCTTGTATTGGGTGTCCCCTACTGTCATGCTGGATATATCCGGGTTAGATCGTATTGTACATAAGAAGGGTTCCAGAGCCAAGGCAAACAGGAGGGGTGAAAGCGGGCATCCCTGTCTAGTACCATTTGTTATAGGGAATGAATCTGAAAGTATTCAGTTGGCTTTGACCTGGGCAGTGGGGGTTGGAGTATAAGCTACGGATCCACTGTAACATCTTGTGCCCTAGTCCGATGTTCTCAAGAACTGAGGCCATAAAAACCCAGTTGACGCGGTCAAACGCCTTCTCCGCGTCTGTGCTAAGGAAGACGCATGGGGTTTTAGGGGCCGAGACTACGTGGATGGGATTAAGCACTTTGGTGGTGTTGTCCCTCGCTTCTCGGGCAGGGACAAACCCCACCTGGTCTAGGTGGACTAGGTCTGGCATGTGTTGGGTTATTCTATTGGATAGGATCTTTGTAAAAAGCTTAAGATCATTGTTTAGCAGGGATATAGGTCTATAGCTACCACAGGCCACTGCATCTTTGCCTTCTTTCGGTATTAGAGATATATCAGAGTGTCTCTGGGCAGAAGGGCCCCCTCCCCAAGGCCATTAAACATCTTTACCATATGGGGGGCTAGGAGTGGCAGCAGGGATTGGTAGTATTGCAGAATGAACCCACCTGGGCCCGGAGCCTTACCAGGTTTCATCCCACCTACTGCTCGCCGCAGCTCCTCCACAGTAATGGGATCATCTAAGTCTACACTTGTTGCCGTCGAAATTTGGGGTATCTGAGCTGCTGATATGTAGTCACTTATCGTTGTGGCGTTTGGGGGTCGTACTGGGAGGTTATAAAGGGAGGAGTAGTAGTCTCTAAATTCTTTTGCTATTTGGGTTGGGGTGGTCTTTTTTCTGTCCTGAAGAGGAAATGATGTGGGGAATGTATGTGTTGAGTCTATGACTTCTAACTGCTTTGGCAAGCAGTTTCCCGCATTTATTGCCCGATTCATACAAGATTTTTCGACATACCTGGAGTGCCGCCTTGGCTCTATATTGTAGCAGGTCTACTGCTTGCTTTCTGAGGGATAATAGTTCTATTTCTAGCGGGCAATTGGGGTTTGCTTGTGTTTGGACTCAACTGTATGTATCTTGTGGAGAAGTTGGAGCAGTTGTTGTTCTCTTTCTCTTTTAATACGAGCGCCATGTTTAATTAACACTCCTCTTATCACTGTCTTGTGGGCCTCCAATAAAATACCAGGGTCACAGTCTTCAGTGTCATTGGTTTGGAAGTATTGTTTCAACTCGTTTGTGACGTCCATCATGACTACTGGTGCCTGGAGCAGGCTTTCATTTAGTCTCCAGAATATGGGTCTGGAATTCAGAGTAGATGACAAGGCATAGCGCATGGTGATAGGGGTGATAGTGATGGTCTGACCACGTAATATTGCCTATCTCAACACTGTGGATACCTTCCAGTTGGCGGTGTGGGACAAAGAAATAGTCTATTCTCGAATACACTTTATGTGGAGATGAGTAAAAAGTGTAGTCTCTTTCTCCCGAATGATGCAGCCTCCAGATGTCTATCAGTTGGGCGTTGTGGAGATCCTGAGTTGTGCGTTTGTGTATGCTCCTACACACGGAAGAGGAGCCCGTAGAGGTGTCTACCGCAGGGGCTAGAGGTATGTTGAAATCCCCCCCCCCCCCCCCAAGACCAGTTGACCCTCACTGAATTCTGTGAGTAAATTCAATGTACGGTGTAGAAAGGCGTCTTGTCTATCATTAGGCGCATATACAGTGGCCAATGTGACTTTCTTGTCCCCTATCCATCCCTTAAGAAACACATAGCGGACCTCCGGGTCTATCAAGGTGTCACTACACATCCAGGGTACCACCCCAGATAGGAGTATAGACACTCCCTTTGATTTGGCTGCTATATTAGTGGCGTGATATGTGTGTGGGAAATATCAGTTTTTAAGGCATGGCGGGTTGCCAGTCTTAAAATGTGTTTCCTGAATGAACGCTATATCAACATGTGCTCTTTTAAGGTCATGCAACAGCATGCAGCGCTTTTCAGGTATGTTTAAGCCCTTCGCATTTAGCGAAAAGATGTTGATAGTGTCCATCGTCGCCCAAGTCCGGGGGATTTGATGGGGAAGATGGGGTGGGAGGGGAGGAGGGGGAAGTCAAAGGGGTTTAGAATAGGAAGAAATCAGGAAAGGCGTGAAGGAAAGAGAGATTCAAGAAAGGAAGAAGAAGACAAGAAAGGTGAGTATGAAACCGTCCAACCAGACGGGTAGTGAACGGTAAAGTGTTACCGTCTTTAACTAAATGCAGATAAATTTATCTGCAAAGAAGCATGTCCCAGTTCACACTAGGGGGATGCTTCAACCTATTGGGGAGGAGGTAAGAGTAGTCCGAGAGAGGATCCCCCGGTCCACCCCATTCCCCCCAGCTTGATAACTTAAATTGATAATCAACTCTAAAACAGATTAAGTGTGTTAAAAAAAAAAATGAAAAACCAAAAGGAAAAGAAACAATCAAACCAAACCAAAGAGGATCCCCACCCCCTGGAACCATGTGTATAACAGCACAGCGTACTCCCTAATACAATTCGGGGGACATCAATCCTATCGGGAGTCAGTGTTATCCTCCTCTCATCCTACTCCCCAACCTCCCACATCCACCCCTCCGGGTGCTTAAGGAATGTAGGAATGGGAGTCCTCTGGGGAATATCTCAGTGAGGAACAGAGAGGTGGAGGGGGGGCCAAATATAGGTCACAATCTCTCCTGTTGTGGAGTTATGCTTCGGGGAGTGAAGAATATCAGAGTACTTAGCCCCTTACCTATCATTGTTGTTAGCCCGACTATTGGAGATATGGAGCAGAGCCACCACCCCCCTCCTCCCTCCTCCAAGTGACTCATCCTGCTGCTCCCCCCTTCCAATGAACTCCCTGTGTTTACTTGGGAGTATCGGTAGAGCCATGGGTCCGACCCATTTCGCACTACACTGCCCAAGAGTTAACCCTTAAAAGTGGTTGCTTTCTGAAGGGTACAGTCACAGGATAAAGAGATATAGCCATTGCTGGAAGAGTTTCCCTTTACACAGTGTTACATCTTATTTAACCCCATGTATGTCAGGACACAATAGTAAATAAGGATACAAAAACCTCAAACCTCTAAATAACATAACCCAAACCTCTGGTCTGGACACAGTCTCTGTCTTCAGCATGTCTAGAATTGCCAGAGTGTCCAGAGTCTCCAAACAATGTTGCACTGTCCTCTGGATGACCGTAGTGTCCCATCGGCCCCTCTGCTCCAAGAGAGTTCGTTCGAGTCCTGTGTCAGGGGGTGTTAGGAGCAAACACTGCTGGATGTGGATAAGGGAAAACACCCCTGTGAAGTGGATGGGCTTCCCCAGTATTACGTACATTGAAGAGGAAGAGAGGAACTCCCTGCTCTCCACCAATAGCCCCTCTCCCTCTCCCAAGGAGCCCCCCAGAACACCGCAACATCCGGCAGGCTTGTACAGGCAGCGATGCGGGGAATGTATAAACTTATTTCTGTCTATGTATTCATTTCCCCTCTCCCTGTTTCTCTTGTAATACGTCATTGTCTCTGGGCAGCCAAAGGCATATGATGTCACAGCCATAGTGGGAATGCAGCACAGTTAATCTCAGGTCACAAGGGGAGAGGATGTCCAGTGGGAAGAGACTGCAAAACTGTGGGGAGATGCTACCAGGGTGAGGGGCCACCCGGAGCGTGTGAGCATACGGGGGGGAGGATCGGTCTTAGATATCTCACCACACTGCCGGCGTCACTCAGTCTTCACTTGGTGCTTCTGCTGATGCAGGGCGGGATCTGCGCCGGTTCCTCTGTGGTCTGGGTGATCTGGCTCTCTGTGTGCCTGAAGATCCGGAGTGTGGAGTGAAGCGCTGCAGTAGCTGCAACCAGTCTGGTACCTCGATAGGTTCCGTGCCCATGAATGAAAATAGGGCAGGAAGGTCAGCGGGTGTCTGGAGAGTGAAGGATTGCTGGGCTTTCTTAAATGTTACTGAGATGGGAAAGCCCCATCGGTATGTAAGCCCACCGCGCCTAGTAGTTTCCAGTACCGGTCTCAAGAGGGCTCTCCGTTGCAGTGCCGCTCTAGATAAGTCAGGCATGATTCGGATGGTAGCCCCGTCAAATTCAAGATCTCCCTTCTCCCATGCCGAACGGAGTATCAGTTCTTTGTGAGTGTACTGGTGGATTCGGAAAATGACATCTCTTGGTCTGTCGGGGTCGGATGAGCGGGGGCCGAGAGCTCTGTGGATCCGATCTGTTAGATTCAACTTTTAAATAAGTTGCTTTAAGTTTATATTGCTTTGTCAAATTATTGCTTCTTATAGGAATTAAGACACAGAGTCAGGTATGTCTGTATCAAAGTTCTGAGCATAATGGACTACTGTCTTTACTCTTTCAAAGGCCTTTTATAAGCAATTATACAAACAATAGCATCAGCACAACCCCCACAAAGGGCAAGGGTAAACAACAACAGGAGTCACCTGGGCTACGAACACAGGCTTCAACACCATGGCAATACAGTTACAAGAAAACAAAAGCAGCTTCAATCGAGTTTAAAAGCCAAAAAGTTACATTCATAACAGATTTACACGTAGGCATTATATTAAGTGAGAACTCTAAATTAAATCCCTGACCTTATCAATTTCCCCCTTTGACATCATCCTCTCCTTCCCCCTGGGTCCTCATGAATAAGTTCTAGTCAGTTTTTCCCCAGAGTCCTTTCCCTGACCGCGAGTTGTCAGAGGGGTAGAACCCATCCCCCTAGGTATTACCAACATCTTAAAATTCAAGAAGAGGAGTTTTATAGGAGTAGGGTGATGTCAATACACATTTATCGGTATGCCCTGTCTATTCTCCTAATTTTCCTATTTATTTTCCTGTATACACATATATTCGTGATTGTAAGTGATATTAATATTAGAATAATAATTACCATTGGACTTAACAACCAGTGAAAGGTATTGGTTGCTGTAGAAGACATTCCACTAAATATATCCCACCAATGTGGTGCAGTATCCTGTTGTATCTGTGAGGAAAGATGTACTAGTCTACCTTTGTCAATAATTGCAGATACAAGGTTATTCTGTAGGGTATGTTCTAGTGTTTCTATGTGTTGTCTTAACAACTCTGATTGTTCCAAAACCTGTTTTAGTGGGTCTAAAGAAATTATAAAGGGTGTAGTGTCAGTGAGATTATGTACCTCATAGACTGAAGAGAATATCTTATCGGCGTCTGGTTCAAAAAGATAGATGTCGTTACCCCATTGTAATATTTTAATCTTTTTTATACATCCCGCAAACGGCGCCGATTTATTTAATGCTGACATGGTGCGGTTATCATTAGTAATGATACAAATATGCTGGGGTCCTATTTCTATGAATCTATTGTTCACATTTATCGGTGTTCTTTGCATTTTGCATATGCTAGTTTGGTATTTTAACAAGCAAGGTTCATATACTGGGGAACTTCTGCCACATACCATTCCCTTATTAGTTCCTTCACATAGAGTTAAATCATGGGTTCTGTTTCTTTTATCTACATATTTCCCATATATTTCTGGATACCAAAACTCGTCTTTAATTACTAGTGGCATGACCACTATTTTACACATTTCCATTACATCTGCTACCCGGTATGCTTCAAACCTTCCTACACACCATTTCTCCTCACATTCTATCTTATCCCCTTTTACTTGGAACCATACACCATCGTCAGTTAAACCCTTAAAATATTTCATCCAGGTATGATAATTTCCCAACTGTAGTTCAGTCCTGGCCCTATTTATTTGTATATGATAGGATAAGAGGTTAAAAGAGCACTGTGTGAAATTTACAAACTGTTGATTTTGATTCCACAGCTGGAGCTCTGCTCCTATCGTGTGATTTATTAACCCTCCCAAAAATTGTAATAGGGGTATTTCTTGCAATTGGGTTTCAAAAGTGGTGGGTAACCATTTGCTTGTGATAGTCAAGCTGTCAGCTATGTGTCCCCCTGCATGCTTCCATCTGTTGTTCATTTCTTCTATTTCGACCGAGTTTAAAATTCCCATCCCTGTACCTGTCAGTCCCAATAGTGTGTCGTACCATTCTCGTTTATACCTACACTCCGGTATCAGGGGAAAGGTGATATTGAATTTTATTTTTGTTTTCTGTTGTGATGTTGATACATTTATGCAAGTGTTTGGTACGGGTGTTAATATGGAAGATTCAATTGTTGGCGTTACTTCTTCCTCCATTTGTATGTGAAATCCATAGGCCTCTGCATTCCAATACCACCCATCATTTCTCTCTTCCCTCCACCAAGAGGCACAGAGGAAAGTACTTGATTGATTAACGGTAATATCTGTCAGATTAAACATCCCTTCTGATATATTTTCTCCCCCTGCTTTATGGACTAATATTTGGTACATTTGTCCCACTACCCGTTCCCGGGCTTGTTTCCATGTCTGTGAAAGGGATATTTTATGACACCTATGGTTCTTACTATTGTTAAAGGGGAAACCCATATTATCGTTCCACTGGAAAGTTACAGTTACTTCTGAGAGTGGGTCTGCCTGTATCCATGCAATACCTACATTTATATGAAATGGTCGCCTGTGTCCTTTAACAGTGTAATTACCTACATCATAATACTTATTCATCTCATATCCTGAATCATTTGCTACTTTAGGATCATCTATAACCCATTGAAAGTTTGCTGTTTCGTCTACCTCAATTACATTAATACCAGGAGTCCATGCACGTATTTGTAAAACAACAATTTTCAACAGAAAATATGTAAGTAGATATTTCATCATGTTGTTTTCTCGGGTTGTTTCTTGCAGTGTGATGCGTGTATCCAGGTAGGTTTTCCTTCCAGCTTTACTGAGGTGGCTGTGGTCAAAAGCACTTGATAAGGACCTTCAAACCTTGGCTCCAATGTCTTTCTGGTGTGTTTCTTTACATATACATAATCCCCTGGTAGCAGAGTATGTGTACCTGCTATTGAATTAGGGTCTGGAAGAGAAGAATACACACTTTTGTGGATCTTAGTTAGACGTTGTTGTAATTGTATTACATATGCAGTCAAACTATCACATTGCAATTGCATACTCTGTGGAAAGTATAGACCTAATCTAGGTGCATTCCCAAAAAGTATCTCATATGGGGATAATCCTGTCTTTCCTGTTGGAGTGTACCTTATAGTGAACAAAGCCAAAGGCAGGCATTCTGGCCAAGGCTTGTTTAACTCTTGCATGGCTTTTTGTATTTTTAACTTTATTGTCCCATTTACTCTCTCCACTGATCCTGAACTCTGTGGGTGGTAAGGGGTGTGAAAACTTTGTTGAACCCCTAACATGGTCATCACATTCTGCATGATTTCTCCTGTAAAGTGTGTCCCCCTATCTGATTCTATGGTTTCAGGAAGACCAAACCTAGGTATTAACTCAGTGATCAGTTTCTTAGCTGTGGCTTTAGCTGTAGCCGATTTTACTGGATAACTTTCGGGCCAACCTGAGAATAAATCGATACACACGAGGACAAATTCAAAGGGGCCGCTCTTAGGCATTTGTATGTAATCAATTTGCAGTCTCTGGAAGGGGTATTGGGCCCGGACCTGGTGTTTTCGTGGGGTTTTTACTCTCTGTCCTGGGTTATTCAGGAGACAGATTTGGTAGGCTGCACAGTAGTTTCTTGCAGTGCTACTGAATCCAGGGGCGAGCCATCCTTGGTTCACAATCCTATACATGGAATTGACGTGTGTGGGTAGGTGAACTGCCGCTGCCATTGCTGGGTACAGAGAGGCAGGTAGGCATATTTTGCCTCCTTCCCTCCATACATTGTCAAGGTCTGGTGCTGCTCCCATTCTGACCCACTTATCTTTCTCGCTCTCCCCTGCTTGCTCCTGTAATTTACTCAGCTGCTGCCATGTTGGTTCTGGGATACTCACCTCTACCGCTGCTAAGGTCTCAGAGCTTCCTTCCCCTAGAGCTGCCTGTTTTGCAGTCAAATCTGCAAATGCATTTCCTTTTGCCTCAATTGTTTTTGCCCTCGTGTGTGCCGCTATCTTCATGATGGCCACTCGTTTAACCTTTTGAAGATTGTTCAGGACTCTCTTAATCCCTTCTCCATGTTTTACAGGTGTACCTGCTGCTGTCAGATAACCTCTAGCCCTCCATATGTGGCCATAATCGAGCGCTACACCATAAGCGTAGGCAGAGTCAGTGTAAATATTCCCTTCTCGTTCTTTTAAGTATTCTAGGGCTTGTTCTAAAGCTTTTAATTCTGCTTCCTGTGCTGACATGTGGGCTGGTAAGGCCTGTGCTTCAATTACCTGCGTATCAGTCACTACAGCATACCCTGTGTGATATTTACCCTTGTCATCAGCAAACCTACTGCCATCTATGTACAAAGTGTGCTCAGTATTTAAAATCGGTGTATCTGTAACATGTGGGAATCCCATTGTCTCCTGTTCCATGAGCTGAAAACAATCGTGCTCATTTACTTCCTTAAACAAAAGAGTGTCAGTGTCCTCATTTCTTTTCTCACTAGTACTACTAGTACTATCATTCCCCCTTGCCAAATCTGGTGATTGAAGAGGCAAAAAGGTGGCCAAATTTAAGGTTGTACAGCGCTGAAAAGTGACATTTGGAGGTAAGAGTAAAGTACACTGTAACCTTAATTGCCTAGCCATTGAAATGTGTTTGGGCTGTACCTGAGACAAGATTGCATGTATGTCATGTGTGGTATGCACTACGACTGGATTGTCTAGAACAATCTCTGATGACTTAGCTATGATAATTGACACTGCAGCTACCGCCCGTACACAAGACTGTGAACCTCTAGATACTGGATCTAATGCTGCTGAAAAGTAAGCGACTGGTCTTTGTTTTAATGTGCCTGTGTCAGAACACCTGTGGCATGTCCAGTGATCTCAGCAACGTACAGATTAAATATCTTAGTATAATCTAAAGTGATAAACGACTCATAAGCTATTTCTGTAAGCATATACGGTACAATTTTCAAACAATCGTATAATGGCTGCATCAAAGCGCTAGCATGTGGTATCCACTGTCTACAATATGACACGATACCTAAAAACATACGCAATTGTTTGAAATTCCGTGGGGGTAACATTCCCTTTATCACTTGAACCCTCTCCTCAGTGAGATGTCTCGTACCCTGTGATATACAATGTCCCAAAAAGATAACTTTTTCCTGACACACTTGTAACTTTTTCTTATTAACCTTGCAACCTTTTTTCTGCCAAAAATCGCAACAAATTAAGGGTGGTGTGCAAGCTTTCAGTCTCTCACTTATCTGTGGAATTAATCCTTCCATAAACTGTCTATTGAAGGCTCAGATCGTGACTGGCAGCTCTAAATCCATTCCCTCATCTGCCATCATACTTTCTATAGATAAGTAAAAGTCTGATACAGTCTGTCCTGGAATTTGTTTCATGGGTGATATTGACCCCCCCTCTTGTTGTTTTGCCTGACAGAAAGCTTCTAATCTAGCAATAAAAGGGGCCCTTGAGTCTATGTGTCTGAGTGTCCTGTCTCTAAATTGCCATCCCCCTCAGCTCAGTCTGCAGGTCGGTCATAAACTGGTTAAACAGGGTCAGAGTCATTTTATGTCTGCATAAATCCTCCTCATCCTGCCAGGTTGCTTCATGTTTATTCATTAACTGTGTCACAAATCTACAGAAAACAGCTGGCTTTACTATAATGCATGTATCAGTGCGTACGGGAGCTACAGTTTCTGGATGAAATTCTTGTACTCCACAAACCTGAAAAAAAAAACATTCTCTACCCTTAAGTACAGGATATATCTTGTGTGGTTTACGTTCTATGTCAGTATATGGGGGTGGGATGGTTGAACTAAGATTATTTAAAATTTCAACATTTTTTGTTCTTCTGTCTTTCATATCCCAACCATCACAATCTGGATTATGTTTCCACCCCTCTTCTTTTTCTCTATTTGAAACCTTAATTAAGCATTGAACCTGACTTTTTTTTCACTATTTCACTCCATACATCCGGGTCTAAGCCCGCTGCTCCTTTCACCTTAAATTTACGAAGGACATCCTTTAAGTCCTGTGCTTCGGTTTTCCCATAAATGTTCTTAATTATCTGTGGCACCGTATAGTGCGCCACAATTCCCTGACTGGGTTTTGTGTTCCTCTGGCCCATTCTAACAGTCCTGCCTAGGTAGCGTGTGGGACACTTAGTGTACAATATAATGCGGCTACAACATATACAAGAATGAATAATTACTTTATATGCTAGCCCAATAACAAACCAGCTAAGTTACACTAGTTCCTCGTTGCCTTCCTCCTAGGGTGCTAGAATTCTAAAAACCTCTCCGGAATGAGATTTCTGAAACCGAATTACTTTATATGCTAGCCCAATAACAAATAATTAATTTATATGCTAGCCCAATAACAAACCAGAATGCGGCTACAACATATACAAAAAATGCGGCTACAACATATACAAGCATTCCTTTAAGTGGCCAGGTATCCGACTAGATCTCCGGACTTTTGGAGACCTTATCCCCTCCCCGTATCTGGGAATCCCTCTCATACACTCTTATCCCTGCTTTATGGAGCAGACAGGGCTTATACTCTCAACCCGTCTATGGTTTATGAGTTAGATGTCAGGTTAAGCATAAGCATCAGACCCCCAAGCTCACAAGCCCTCAAGTTCCCAATCATGTGAGGTAAGGCGCATTCCGTTGCTTAGTTCGGCAATCCCCTTCTAACTCATACCATCCTTGACAAGGCTCATTCACTTTCTCAACAAGACAGACAGACAGACACAGACAACAAACAAACAAGTAATTCCAGCAATATAAACTAAAATATGCAGTAATTCTAGACTCACCACTACAGAGGCTGGTGTTTTAAAACCAGGAGAACCGTAACTGACAGAACGGATAGGCACAAATCAGGGGAGCACAGAATATAAGAAAAATAAAGCTTTTTCTTACCTGCGCAGGTTTTTTTGATCTGTGGTTCCCGGAATGCCTGTCCTTTTGTTCCATCAGCGTAGCTCAACCACCTCTTGTAGTATCATCGGTGAGTCCCTCGTCCGGGCGCCAAAATGTTAGATTCAACTTTTAAATAAGTTGCTTTAAGTTTATATTGCTTTGTCAAATTATTGCTTCTTATAGGAATTAAGACACAGAGTCAGGTATGTCTGTATCAAAGTTCTGAGCATAATGGACTACTGTCTTTACTCTTTCAAAGGCCTTTTATAAGCAATTATACAAACAATAGCATCAGCACAACCCCCACAAAGGGCAAGGGTAAAGAACAACAGGAGTCACCTGGGCTACGAACACAGGCTTCAACACCATGGCAATACAGTTACAAGAAAACAAAAGCAGCTTCAATCGAGTTTAACAGCCAAAAAGTTACATTCATAACAGATTTACACGTAGGCATTATATTAAGTGAGAACTCTAAATTAAATGCCTGACCTTATCAGATCAAAGGACAAGGTAGAGGGGAACAATTCCCCTGTCAAGTCTCTGAAAATTGCGAGGGCGGATGCCGCCAGATCCTCCATTCCAGTGGCTTCTGGTAGACCCCTCAGGCGCAGATTATTACGCCTGCTGCGGCCCTCAATTTCCTCCAGTTGAAGCTGTTGTGTGAGGATAGTGGTAGCTTGGGACGATTGTGTTGCTTCGACTGCCGACATCTGTTGTTCCAGTGCAGACACTGAGGATTCTCCATTCCCCACTCGGTCACAAAATGATTGCACCTCTTGTCTCACCACCTCCATCTCCCTGCGGTGGGTTGCTTCCATTCTACCGACTATGGCTTCTATGTCCGACCGCGTTGGGAGAGCCTGCAGTAGGGCTCTTAACTCGGCGTCAGCTTGCAGGAGCAACGGTGTAGGGGATCACTGTGACGATTCCCGAGGTTCCGTTCGGAACATCACCGGAGTGGTAAGGTCCATGTCTGAGACAGCTGACAGCGGCAGGGATGTAAATGGGGCCTGTGGCTGCTGTTCTCTTGGAGGGCCAGGTCTCGTGGTGTCCGCCATCTTGGTGACAGGGGAGGCTCCCCGAATGCTTGAGAGGCACTGTCGGATATCTGCACTCCTGTGTGGCTTGGGTGACTCTCTCTTCCTCTGTTTTCCTCTCCGGTTCCCAGGGGAGTACATTCCGGGTGTAACTAGTTGATAAGAGCTGAATAAAAGCTGGTTAAGGACAGATCAGACGGATCGGGAGCTCCTCTGGCACACGTCCTCACTCAGCCATGTCCAGACCACGCCCCTCAAAAGTCGAGATTTTAACTTGTAAGCAACAAGTGTTAAAAAAGGTTTAGTCTTTAAATGGTTAAGCTGACCTCATTTACAAACAAGTTCACTCCTTTGATCTCAAAGAACCTAGAGATACATTGTTTCACTTTATCACTGTTGATAAACATTTGCTGTAAGGCTACTTTCACACTGGGGTTGGGGTTAGCGGTGCTTTTTGGCGGCTAGTGGGGCACTTTTCGGCGGCTAGTGGGGCGCTTTTAATCCTCACTAGTGGCCGACTAAAGGGTTAAAAGCTCCTGCAAAGCGCCGCTGCCGAATCACTTTGCAGGCGTTTCGGCAGCACTGCCTATTGATTTCAATGGCAGGGGTGGTTTACCGCTCCAAAGATGCTGCTGGCAAGACTTTTTTTCTTGTGCTGCAAGTCTACCGCCCCTGTGTGAAAGCACTCGGGCTTTCACACTGTGGTGCCAGTGTGAAAGCACTCGGGCTTTAACTCTGGAGTGGCTTGAGAGGCGCTTTTCAGGCGATTTACCTGCGCTATTTTTAGTACAAAAATGCCTGAAAAGCACCCCAGTGTGAAAGGGGTCTTAGAGTTTGATCTCTTTGTTACTTTGACAGCTCTGCACTTGTTTAAAGCAGGGTTCCACCCGGTTCTGTGGTTGTTAAAAGTCAGCAGCTACAAAAAGTCTAGCTGCTGACTTTTAATAAACACACTCACCTGTCCCACGGTCCAGCATTGCGGGCGCTAGAAGCCTCACTCCTCTCCCTCCGCCTATCCGCAGCACCCGCATTACTACTGTGGGCACCCGACTGTGACAGCTTGCGGCTTCATAGCTGGGTGCGATCTGCGCAAGTTACGCTGCGAGTCGTGAATGGCTGTGCAATCTTCTGGGACCTGTGATGTCGCCCAGAAGATTGCAGGGAGGGAGGGGCCATCTAGGGGAAGAGGAGGAGTCGCCTAGGCGGCCCAGAGCGGAAATGGGAGCTGTCAAAACCAGGTACCCGACCCCCCCCAAAAAATGACATGCCAAATGTGGCATGTCAGGGGGTAAGAAGTACTTAAAGGGGAAGTTCCACTTTTGGGTGGAACTCCACTTCAATATGAAGTGGGGAAATGCTGTATTAAGATTGTGTGTGGGGGCTGGGGGGGTTGAATGGCGATAACTATTTTTAAATGATTAATTGTGCAGCTCTATTACTAGGGATGTGCGAATGGTTAGGCCCGAGCATGGGTATGGGCTGAACATTTGCCTGCTTGTCTGTTTGCCGAACACCTCAATTTGCAGGGTGTTTGCTGAGTGTTCGCCCTGACAACCACCCTGCAATGCATCACAGTGCATTCTGTCTTCAAATTGGGCAAAGCATACTCACGGTCAGGCCAAAACATTTGCACAACCCTATTCGGGAGTTCAGCTTCTAAACAGAGTGGTATTCCTCCCATGTCTAGTTATTACAAATGAGCAATAGAAGGGAATGATGTTGTTAAAAGAACACACGTGAGTTGGTGTAGTACTTTTGAAAAAATCACCTCCATGTTAGTATCAGTTGCTCTACGGGCGGAACACTCATGCAACAGTTTCAGAGGCGGCTCTAGGCTTTGTGAGGCCTTAGGCAAATCTTAGACATAAGGCCCTACTTACTCCCATAATGGGAAAAATAACTCAAGCGATAGACCCCTAGCAATTTTGCTCTCCACCCCAATATCCCAAAAAACAAACATGCACATAGGCTTTTCAAAAAAAACACTTTAATAATGTACACATAAAAGTCTGGTTCACACTCACTGATTGCTCCAAGCTCACTGATTGGTTGTTAGAGGTTAGTGCACATCATTACTGCTCACTGATTGGTTGCTATAGGTTACTGCACAATATTACCACTCAATGATTGGTGCTAGAGGTAACGCACATCATTACTGCCCACCCATTGGTTGCTAGAGGTTATTGCACTTTATTACTGCACATTGATTGGTTGATAGAGGTTACTGCGCATTATTACTGCTCACTGATTGTTTGCTATAGGTTACTGCTTATCATTATCACTCACTGATTGGTTGCTAATGATTACTCACTGATTGTTTGCCAGAGGTTACAGTACATCATTACCTCTCGCTGGGTGGCAGGGCAGTATTGTGGTGTGTAATGCAACTGCTGGGGTACAGTTGGTTGGATGACAGGATGCAGTTTGGGACGATGGTGGCAGCATTGGGGTGAGAGGCTGAGATCATATCTTCCCTATAAGGATAAGGGGTAGGGTGATAGGATGCCAGAGGTGGGGTACAGGAGGGATGAGGATGATAATGACAGGAGGTAGGGTGGTAGGATGCCAGAGGTGGGGTACAGGGGGATGATGGGATGATAAAGATGGGGGTGGGGTGGTAGGATGCCAGAGGTGGGGTAGAGAGGGAAGATGGGCATGTTGATGAAAAAGGGGAAGGAGGTCAGCAAAGGGGCATAATGATGACAGTGGGTGGGTAGGAAGCTGGCAGTGGGGAACAGGGGGGATGATGATGGGGGTAGGATGGTTGGATGCTAGAGGTGGGGTACAGGGGGGATGATGATGGGGGTTGGATGCTAGAGGTGGGGTACAGGGGGATGATGAGGATGTTGATGACAGGGGGCAGGGTGGTAGGATATCAGAGGTGGGGTATGGGGATGATGATGATGATAGTGGGTGGGGTGGTAGGGAGCTGGCAGTAGGGTAAAGGGGGATGAAGATTACAGGGGGTGGGGTGGTAGGAAACTGGCAATGGGATACAGGTGGAATGATGACAGGGGTGGGGTGGTAAGAGGCTGGCAGTGGGGTACAGCTGGATGAAGATTACAGAGGGTGGGGTGGTAGGACACCAGGCACAGGGGGATTATGATAAGGATGGAGATAATGATGACAGGATGTAGGTTGGTAGGTGGCTGACAGTGGGGTAAAGGGGGGAAGATAAAGATGATGATAACGGGTAGGGTGGTGTATGCTAGAGATGGGGTACATGGCGATGATGGGGATTTTGATGACAGAAGGCAGGGCGGTAGAATGTCAGAGGTGGGGTATGGGGGGGGGGTGATGATGACAGGGGGTGGGGTGGTAGGAAGCTGGAAGTGGAGTACCAGAAGGGATTAAGATGATGATGACAGGGGATGGGGTGGTAGGATGCCAGAAGTGGGATACAGAGGAATGATGGGGATGCTGATCACAATGGATGAGGTGGTAGGATGTCAGCAGTAGGGTACAAGGGGATGAAGATGACAGAGGGGTGGGGGGTAGGAAACTGGCAGAGGGGTACAGGGGGGATGAAGATGACGGGGGTGGGCTTGTAGGAAGCTGGCAGTGGGGTACAGGGGGGATAAAGATGATGGGGGTGGGGTGGTAGGAAGCTGGCAGTGGGGATGAAGATGATGGAGGTAAGGTGGTAGGAAGCTGGCAGTGGGGTGCAGGGGGGATGATGGGGGTGGGGAGGTAGAAAGCTGGCAGTGGGGTGCAGGAGGGATGACGGGGGTGAGGTGGTAGGAAGCTGGCAGTGGGGTGCAGGGAGGATGAAGTTGACGGGGCGAGGTGGTAGGAAGCTGGCAGTGAGGTGCAGGGAGGATGAAGATGATGGGGGGTGGCAGGAAGCTGGCAGTGGGGTGCAGGGAGGATGAAGATGACGGGGGCGAGGTGGTAGGAAGCTGGCAGTGAGGTGCAGGGAGGATGAAGATGACGGGGGTGGGGTGGTAGGAAGCTGGCAGTGGGGTGCAGGGAGGATGAAGATGACAGGGGTGAGGTGGTAGGAAGCTGGCAGTGGGGTGCAGAGAGGATGAAGATGACACAGGGTGGCGTGGTAGGAAGCTGGCAGTGGGGTGCAGGGAGGATGAGGATGACACGGGGGTGGGGTAGTAGGATGCCAGGCACAGGGGGATTATGGTGAGGATAGAAATGATGTCAGGGGGATGATAGGAAGTATGATGACAGGAGATAGGGAAGTGGGATGCCAGGAACAGGGGGATGATGAGGAGGATTATGATTATGGCAGGGGTCAGTAGGTGGCATCATTTGCCAGATGGCATACATAACGTCACTCAGGGCTGTGAGCCTTGATTTTCGCGATGCTCTCAGTCAGGAGGTGACATCATGGGATGCTGTCAGTCTGTCAGTGTCGGGTAGTACCTTAAGGCAGTGACAGACTGGCTCCTCGATGACGCGGCAGCTCTGGCAAGTCCTCCATTGCAGGCCGATCCATTCTGGAGAGTAGAGCAGGGAGCTGGTCAGCCGCTGCATGCAGGAGATTCGATGAGCGCAGCAGAAGGGGGAGGAGCCGAGGGAGGGAAATACATACAGCCACCCACTGACCCAGGACATCGAGCAGTTTTCAAGTGGTCAGTCCGCCCACCCGCCCTCGGCTGGGAAAGTTAGTTGCGGACACCGCGTTCCCCCGTGTTAAAGACGGTTCGGGGACACTGACCGGGGGACATTCCCTCTCATTTCCAGACACAACTTAGGCATAATAGGCGGCGGCCGCGAGGCCCCTGGGAGCGCGGGGCCTTAGGCTGCCGCCTAATTTGCCTAATTAGAGAGCCGCCTCTGAACAGTTTGTATTCTGACGCTGCAAATGGTGAGATACCAAAGCCAGGAATTCATCAAAACTGGAAGCCAAAATAAGTGACATCTGTTAAATTATATTTAACACATAAGAGCTTTCAGAGAAGATTATTTGGGGTGAGAGTGTTATAGGTATACTTAGGGTTAGGGTTAAGGGGTTAGGGTCGGAATGTGAACGGAGATCTTTATACATCACGCAGAATTGTCCTCTGCCTTGCCGCTGTGATATAATTGGGTGAATCCAATAGCGACGCCTTCTCAACATTCTTCGCCTACACTCCTCTTCCAAACGACAGCAGCCGTAAGGACTTCGGCTGCAAGGTAACATCCAGCAAAGATCGTGCTAAGTGGGCTAAACCCTCTATCAGGAAGTAAAAAGGAAATGGAGGGCACACTAGCAGGAAAAAGAATTATATCACAAAACAGCTTGGTTTTCCTTGGAATAAGTCTAAATCGTACTATCTGCAAATCGCCAGAAGTCTCCAGAAATCGCAAAGAAATCCCAAAGAAATCGCAACAAAATCGCATATGACTGGGAAGGAAATCGCATTGCCAAATCTCACTTAAAACGCGCAATTTGTAAATCGCATCAATGTGAACCTAGGCTAAAGGACAAAATAAAACTGGCACCCAGAGCACCCCTTCATCCCAGTAGCACCAAACTAAAGTTGTATTCAGGTTAAATAATGGAGCTTTTCCAAACAGAATGCAGCATACGTAATTGTATACACAAACTAAACTTTGAGACTGTTAAAGCCAATCAGAAACTGCCATTATCGGGTTCAACATGTGATCACCTTGGACTGATGCAGTTCACCTTTCCTGCAAATTCTTCATGCCTACAGTGATGTGTTTGAGGTCCTGATAGTCTCTTCCAGGAGAAATTTGTTTTGAACTTGATCCTACTATTCAACCTGTACAATGTGCCCCACGCAATTTTGCCTATAGACATTAATAAAGCTCAGCTAGATATGATGATAAAATGAAGCTGAAGGACATCTACCTTCAGTATCAAAGTCTACAGATTAGATAAGCAACATGGTTATTATCAGAGAGCCCGAGGAGATATGAATATGAATATGCATTAATTCCAAGTTTCTGAATATGGCCCTGAAACGGTCACACTACTTAATGCCAATGCTTATTTTGCACAAACTACCCAAAGCACGTCTTCACACTTGTTGATGCTAGAAATGCCTTTTTACAGTGCAAACTGGATGACAAGAGTAGCTACATGACCGCTTTCTGGACTCCTGGAACAAACTAGCATTTGGAGACTCTGTAGCACCTGAGGAATACCGGCGAAAGCTGCATAACCTATTAGGTGGGCTTCACAGAATTGAGCCAATAGCTGATGACATTCTTATATTTGGCTGCAGTAATACAGATGAGGAGGCTGAGCATGGCCACAATGAAAATTTAATAGTGCTACTGGATCATTGTAGGCAGGTGATACTGAGGCTTAGCTTAAAGAAATTGCAGTTCAAGGTAAAAGAAGTCCGTTTCCATGGACATATCTTGTCTTCACAAGGCTTAAAAGCTGACCTGGATAAGATTAAAGCCATTGTGGACATGCCACAGCCTGCTGATGCCAAAGCAGTACAATGATTTATTGGCTTTGTTACACCTCCATATTTCTGTCATTGACAAGGTGTTTCAGTCTTTAACTAAAAGTTCATTAGAAAGTCCATTCTAAAGTTCTTTAGAAACAAGTCCAGGCTTGTAATATATCAAAGGCCTTGCTCTCCACAGCTCTTGTGATCGTCTGCCATTCTTTCCATCATGTCCTATGGATCAAATCGGAGACAGCCTGTGGAGTGGAAAATAAAGCGGATTATCTGTTCCTTCTAATAATACATAAACAGAAGATCCAGGCCCTTCAGCTAAAATGTTTCCTCTAAGTGGCTTTTTGCCTGGATATCTGACTAACACTTTGCCCCCTACCTGTACCCACTTCTGACCCTCCCAAAGAACATCAATAGGGAGGAGAGGAAATATACTGATATTTCCCAGAAGATCACTGCTGTTTATTTTGGAAGGAATTATGTTATGTAGCCTCAATTTCCACTCTTGCTGAGAAGTATTCACTAACCAGTCAGAGTCCCAGCCACTGTCTTGAAGCTCATCTGCCAATGCAAATGTAACTTCAAACCTTCCTGCCAGATTTCCTCTCATTCCTAGATCGGCTTCAGCTTCAGATATGTCACTCTTGGTTTCTATGTCATGGGAAGCAGTAACATGGTATTTGTTAAGCCCTGTTCTTTCAGGAACCTTACATAAATACTGAACTCTGCACTCCAGCTGTGGAATCTGTGCCCCAGCACCTACCATCCTCTCATATGGTGTGCTTTTGGCTATTGGCCTAGAATTTAACAACATGACTGCCTGTGTGAGGTCCCGATCCCACCCCCTTAGTGTATGTGTGGGTGTAAGTTTGTGTATCTGGTCCTTCAATAGCCCGTTGTATCTTTCAATCAAACCAGCTGCCTGTGGATGGTATGGGATTTGGCACAACCAGTACACTCCAGAATCTTTGGCCCACTATTGATTACTATTGATCCGGGGGAAGTGTGAGCCGTTATCACTTTGGACTTGTTTGGGACAACCATAAGCAACGACAAGTTTTTGGAGCAGTTGAAGTGTTGCGGCTTGATCTGCATGTTTGCAAGGGTGAACAAGCATAAGTCCTGAATAGGTGTCCACTGCAGTGCAACAATATCTCAGTCCATTGTTTCCCCAGGGCAGGGGACCGATGAAGTCAATCTGCCAGATCTCTGCAGGCCTCTCACCCCTCTTAATCGACCCGGTGAAGTACTTTTGCAATGGCCATTGATGCACTTCTCCACACACTGTACAGTTCCCTATTACAGTCTTTATCATGTCCATGGATATAGGCAATCCTCTCTGCTGTGCCCATTCATATGTTGCTTTCTGCCCCAAATGTCCAGACTGCTTGTGGGCCCAGTTGGCCAAGTTCATCAAGATAGGATCAATTGGCATAATTGCCTTCACTTTGGCGATTTCATCTGCAACTCTGTTATAGTTCTCAAAGTCTGGGACTAGGGGCACATGTGCATCAACATGCCCCACTTTTATGGTGTGGGAGTGAGCTTCCTTCCAGATGTAGTCCCAGACGTCCTTGCCCCCCACACCACCTTTCCATGAATGATCCATTCATGGGACTTTCACGTGGGCATCCAAGTTGTCAGTCCTTTAAAAACCACCCAGTTGTCAGTGTAGATAGTGACATGGGAAGAAGGATCCTCCTGAAGAGTCATCACTACAGCTTTCAACTCTGCATACTGACTGGACCCTCCAATTCCGATCTCCTGCAGGACTGTGTCGGTACTTGGGTTGTAGGCTGCTGCTGTCCATTTACACCCAGACGAGGTGACTATGGCTGAACCATCAGTGAACCACGCTGACTCCTTCATGTCTTCTGACAGAGACTCAAAGGGTGGAGCCTCTTGAATGGGGGATGACTGCAGCACAGGATTTTCTTCTTCTGGCCGAGTGCTGGTAAAAGTAACAAGCCCTGCCAACTGTTTTGAAATGTCTCTAACATCCCCAGCTACAATACCCCCTCTTTCTTGAAGGTACCACTTCCATTTCATCAGTGTCTGGTTCTGAGCTACAGCTGCCCTAGTGGTCAGTCCATTATCTCTCACCCATCCTGCTATTGGCAATGCAGTATGGATGGTGACTGTGTCCTTTCCTGTAATGGTCTCTACATGTTGAAGTGCTGTGTAGGCCCCAAACAGGCACTTCTCTAGGGGCGTGCATCTCTTCTGTGCCCCTGTCAGTTGTTTGGACCAAAACCCAATGTGTATTGTGCTCAGTCCTTTCTTTTCATTTGGCTGCCACAGACTCCAAGATATGGTACCATTCTGCTCTACTACATTCAGCTGAAATGGCACTCCTTGTCTCACGGGTCCTAATCCCTGATGCTGCAAAATAGCTTCTTTAGCAGCCAGGAATGCAGTCCGCTGCTCTGAACCCCATGAGAACTTTTTTCTGGTGACATTATATATAGGCCTCAGAATGAGTCCAAGATGTGGGATGAACGATCTCCAGAACCCCACAACTCCAATGAACTTCTGTGCCTCCTCTTTGGTAGTAGGGGGCGACAGAGCCTGGATAGTTTGCACAACTGTCTCTAGAATTTTCCTCTGTGGCCCAGTCCACATCATTCCCAGGAATTTCACTTCTGTGGCAGGTCCTTAGACTTTGTCTCTGTTGATAGCCCACCCTCTGTTCTCAAACTGCTCTATCAGCAGGTGCAGTGCTTCAGTTACATCTTCTTTTGTCCCAGAGATCATGATGTTATCAATGTAGTAAAACACAGCGACTTTCAAATTCAGGGTACTTAAATCTCGGGCAATCAGTCCATGACAAATCGTCGGAGAATGAAGATAGCCTTGCGGAAGGACAGTGAAAGTGTACTGGCGGCCGTCCCACTCTATAGCAAACTGGTCTTGACACTCTGGGTCTATCAAAATTGAAAAGAAAGCATTAGCCAGGTCTATCACAGCATGATATTCTCCTGCATTTTTAGCAATTTTCTCAACAATTGAGATCATATCCGGTACAGCTGACTTCAATGGAGGTGCCACTTTGTTTAGACCTCTGTAATCTACAGTCATTCTATATGTCCCATCAGGTTTTTTTTACTGGGAACACCGGAGACAAGAAAGGACTTACAGCAGGTCTAAGGATCCCTACTCTCAACAGTTCTTGAATAGTCTCCCCAATTTCTTTGTGGCCTCCAGGAAGTCTGTACTGCTTGAGACAGACTGACTTCCTCTGGTGGAGGAATGTAGACAGGGGTCCATTTCGCATGACCTCTGACCACAGCCTTCACCGCCCTTACCAGATACACTTTATCAGGATACCCAAATGTGAATGTACCTCTTTCAGTCTAAATTGACTGACCTTGAAGTACATCCATCCCAAGAATATTTTCGGGTAACTCTGATACCAAAACATTTGTCATAAATCCTGATCCCTTGCCAATAGCCAATTTCACCCGTATCCTAACTGCTGATGTAGTTTGCCCTCCCAAACCTTCTACATAAATCAATTCTCCTTTGTGATGGGAAGGATTTCCTTGCAAAAGTGTAACTTCAGCTCCGCTATGAATTAAAGCCATTACATGTGTAGGGGAAGATGACTTCCCCCAACATACAGTGACAGGTGCATATGGGCGTTGGTCTCCTGCTGTCACTGCCCTCACTGCTATTACAGGAGACTCACCTTCCCTTCCTAAAGGATAAGGAACCTCCCAATCCCCTTTTCTGATTCTCTCTAACTCCTCCCCAGGATAAAGGAATTTGGGTTTGGGTTCATGTTCAGTTTTGGGAATTGGTTTGGGGCTAACAGGAGGGGTCTGTTCTGTTTTCTCTAAATCTAGGCTGATGTTATCTTCACTAGGAGTAATGTTTCTAACCCTGATAGTGTTCCCTACTAAATGTTTCCACCTCTTCAGCATTTCTGCAGTAGAAATAACCATCTATCTCATCTTTAGGTACTTCTGCCTTTAATAGGTCCACCCACATTTCTTTCCTAGAAATAACTAGCCTGGTTTTCTCTTCACCTCCTATCTTCTCTACCCCATTCCCTTTCTTCACTGTTCTTTTCTGCTTGTATTCTTCCTGTCTGGCCTTGACCTTATCTACTGCCCCTTAACTACTGCCCTGACAGTTTTTGTTTTAGTCTCCTCTAGCTCCCCCAACTGGCTTAAAAGGGCTGTGGCTTCATTAATCTTGCTGTTTAATCCCAGGCCTCGCAATAAGGACAATAATGGAGCCCTGAGATTAAATGGCGCAGACTTCATCAGCTTAGAGCGCAGAGCAGACGTAAAAGGTTCCATATCTGAACCCATCCATTCTGGAAATGTATTTAATCCGGTTATACAACCCATCTCGCGTAACCTGGAAATACCCTCTCCTATTAATCTCCAGGAGTAGGTATTTTCCAGGTCAGTAGGACTAGCATATACTCGGACTATTCTATCTCTCACAAGGTCTAACAGTGAAAAATTCACGCTGAACTCTCTGGGTTTTTGCATTGCCTGACGCAATTGTGGATCATGGGTTAACACTCCAATAGCCATCACTTCCTTACCTGACAAAACAACACTGTCTGCCCCTTCATCCCATAAGCGTAGGAGCCAACTCAATAGGGGCTCCCCAGACCTTTGTTTGTATTGTTTTGCCAGCTCATGGAGTTCAGTTTGTGTATACTCCCGTACTTCTTCAAATTCAACATCTCTGGAATTGCGATAATGCACCTCCTCATCTGCCATATCCTCTCTATCATGTTGCCGTTTCCTATGCTTAGTAATGAGAGGTCTGGCATACTTTTCTTTCCCACTAGCAGATCATCATGCGAAACATCAAACTCTATCTCCTCATCCTCACTATCATTTGAGGAGAGCACATCCTCACAATCCCAATTTTGTGATGTGACAATGGCACGTACCCTGGCTTAACTAACAGGTTCACGGCTCTTCCTTTTCCTTAAGGCATTAATAGATTTGGTCATGAGGGTTGCACACCGCTCTTGCAAATCATCAGCCCGACTAGCGGTTGAATGTACACACTCTGAAGCAACTGCTAGCTGGTCTTTTAATACTTTAACTTCTGCTCTGCCTTCTCCCTTCTATGTGATTCGGTATAAATAGCATGAAGAAAATACCAGCTCGCTGTGGACACTGTCCTCTTCTCTTTTTTACTTATATCCAACCCCTTAAGGCTAAAATCTACAAAATGATCTGAGACTTTATCACCCCAAGTCAGGTTCAAGGGAGAAGCATACTTCATAAATTCTTTAACAAGAGGCTCCCACTCATTGTCTCTGGCCCAGATAGGTAAGCTGCACACTTCCTTCTGGCCACCAGAACCCTCTGCAGGCTTGCTTTTTCTAAACAGCTTATGCAGCATTTTACCCAGCACAAGCTACACAACACACTACAGAAAAACAGGTCTGCTTCAATTGAATTATAGCACAGATCGCGGCACGAGCCCCCAAATATTTTGCTTGCGTCCAACTAGCAAGGTTACTCTGTGGTATAAGCAAGGAAGCAGAACTTCTGCAGTGTGTAAATGTGCTTTTACTATACAAAGATGCTGTGCATACAAAACTATGGTGGGAAGAGCTTAGGACGTTCAGTGCTGCAATACACCTGAAGGTTAACAGCAGCTGTTTCTCTATGGGAAACTTCGTCCACAGCGGCTGACTGCAATCTGCATATTTGAATGCTTCTAATAGACTGGGAGTTTGTGAGTGTATCTCTTGTCCCTGTTTTGCTTGTGCACTATCTAGTAAGTTCACTGCACAATGATCTATTTTTTCTTTGCTTGCTTTGCATAAAACCTTTATCCTGAGAGCCGAATCATCAGCAGTATTATGGCTAAAGTGGGATGCAAGAAAAACTAAATATCCTGATACAAACGAACTAACCCAGTGAGTCAATCAATCTGGATTAAGGGAAGGAACTGTTTAGTTATTTTTACTTTCCCCCACTATTTATCTCTATCTGGACATTGTACTCAGAGTGTCATTATTATTTTAATTATTTTCACCGTCACATCACCAATTTGAAGATTTGTTTTGGCAATTTTAACACATGTATTAGCACCATAATTATTTATCTATTTTATCCACATGTATGCATTTTTTATTCCTGGATTTAAGCTTAGTCGCAGCAGCATATTGTGCACTATTTATTTAAAGCTCATCAATTTTATACTTAGTACTATTTGTTTGGTTATCTGATCACCCTATATTGATAGCAGCTTTAATTTACTGATTTTATTATAGCACTAACTATATATTTTTTATATATATATTTTAGCACAATTTATTTATATCACACATATCTATCCACATCACACGCTTGGTTTTTATTCATTTTTTTAATACAAAACTATTACAATCTCAGTAATACAATACAAGACTGACAGATATCTATAACAAGCAAAGTGGCTAGCAAATGAACAGCCTATGGTCTATATCAGTACAAATACACTTAAAGGTTACTTATCCTCTATTACTGTATGTTTGTGATCTCCATTGGCAACGATTCTTCTGGAGGATCAGGCACGTTTCTTCTATCATGGGTGGCTTCTGATCTTACAGCATGATGATGTTTGTGTGTATGTCTCTATTCACCCTTTTTTATTTGTACAAGTTTGTTGACAAAAGTTAATGGTTACAAACTTGTTTCCATAACAACCGACTAACAGTCATTCTTTCAGTTTGAGAGACCCTCTCTTACTTGTTTACTGTAGCTATAGAGACAATAGACAACAATCGTATCTACGTACCAATTGTATGAAACAGAATTTGTTTGAGAAATCTACTCAAGCCAAAAAAACTGACAGTATCTCTATGAACAACCATTATTGTGTAATGTTATGTCTGATTAATATAAAAAAATTTTAACAAACGCAACACAGAAATCGCTGGAGAGAGATGGGGCTTAGGTAAGTAATTAGGGGGTGCTTGGGAGGCTGCTACACACATGTTTTTTTAATCAATGCATAGCATGCATTAAGATAGAAATCCTTCTGCCTTTACAACTCCTTTAAGGTAACTTCTAGACAGAGGTGCAGTTTGCATTGGCTTCCCAAGCATAACCAGGCAGTTGAGGATATAAAACGCTTGGTCACCTCTGCCCCAGTGTTGAAATACTATGATGACGCAAAGCCTGTTATGATAAAAAGTGACTCCCGTAAAAATGGCCTAGGTTGTTGCCTTTTGCAGGAAGGTCAGCCAGTTGCATATGCATCCAGAGCTCTTTCATCAGCTGAGCAAAACTATGCTCAAATTGAGAAGGAATGTTTAAGTATTGTATTTGCTCTGTACATATCACATACCTGTCCTGCCCATCAGGAGTCTCCTTTGGCGTGGAAATCAGTGCTGAGGACAAGTGTGGAGTGAGAGGGAGCAGCTTGCAGAGGAGAGTGCAGAGGACCAGACCTCCCCCACCCCTGAGAGTGGCAGCGTGGCAGACCAACCCCCCCACCGGACCGGACCCCCCCACGACTGAGCGGCAGCGGTTGACCTGGGGACCCACAGCGGTGGCAGAGCCGGACATCTTGGTGCGGGAGTGGATGTACTGAGGGCAATAATCACCCCACAGACGCGAACAGAGGTGGCGGGAGGACATCCAGCGGGACCGGGAGGTGGAAGGCGACAGGGAGAGGCGGCGGGTAAGTGAAGTGCAGACCGGAGGAGGGAGAGTGCGAGACTGACTGCTAGTTCAGATTACAGGGGAGGCTGTGCAGTGACACAGAGACACAAACACCAAAACCTGACTGACAGTGTATGTGAGTACCTGAGTATTGGGAGTACCTGAGTATTGTGTGTACCTGAGTATTGTGAGTACCTGAGTGTCAGGAGTACCTGAGTGTTGGGAGTACCTGAGTGCTGTCCGAGTGGTGGTGGGGATCATTAGTACCTGTGTATTGTGTGTACATGTGTAGTGTGAGTGGACGTAGGCTGCGAGTGCACGTGGTCTGCGAGTGCATGTGAGTCTGCGAGTGCACATGGGTCTGCGAGTACACGTGGGTCTGCGAGTGCACGTGGGTCTGCGAGTTCACGTGGTCTGCAAGTACCTGTGTATTGTCTTGTTGAGTACCTGTGTAGTGTATTCTTGAGTATTAGTGTCAGGAAGCTAGTTGTTAGGTAATTTGGACAGGGTATAATCCCAATCCTCATTAAATTTGTAGGTACGATGCAAGGCGGGTGTGGAGATGCGACTCTGTGTACATCTTGCAGCATGTATGCGTTCCTTGATTATCTGATCGAGGGCAATTACTGCTGTGCAAAATGTAAGCACATAGTTTCCCTGGAAGCCCAGGTTCTGAATCTGGGGAAGCAACTGTCAGCACTAAGAAATCCCTCAATACTAAAGGAGAGCCAGGAATGTACACGGTAGGTGCTTGCAGGGGCCAGCACAGAGGAGGGTGGAGACAAATAGGTGCAGGCACTAGGAAAGAGTAGATGGGTAACAGTCAGGAAGACTGGTAGAGGGGGAAATGCCAGGGAGGCCGATCCAGGGCTGGAGCATCCCAAAAAGGTATGCTCTATTGAGTGACATTGGTGAAACCAGTCAGGGACCAGCACTGCTGTAGCTGAGGGACTCTCCTAGCTGCCGGGGGAAGAACTCCTCCAGTGAGAGTGGGGGGTTAGTGAAGGGAAAGGAAAGACAGATTCTGGTGATAGGGGACTCAATTCTTAGAAGGACAGAGAGGGCAATCTGTAACAAAGACCTGAAGCGCTGAACTGTATGTTGTCTACCGGGCGTTCGGGTTCGGCACATCATGGATCTGTTGGACAGACTACTAGGGAGGGGCTGGGGAAGACCCAGCTGTCATGGTGCACGTTAGCACCAATGACAAAGTCAGAGGCAGATGGAGTGTCCTAAAAAATTATTTTAGGGACTTGGGAGCTAAATTGAGGAAAAGGACCTCCAATGTAGTATTCTCAGGAATACTACCGGTACATCGAGCCACGCCAGAAAGGCAGAGGGAGATTAGGGAAGTAAATATGTGGCTGAGGAGCTGGTGTAGTAAGGAGGGGTTTGGGTTCCTGGAAGACTGGGCTAACTTCTGGCCAATAAGTTAGAGGGGTTTTTAAGCTAGGTGATGGGGAGGGTCCAGAGGTAGAGATAGTCAGCGTGGAACATAGTCCAGAGGGTAGTATTGGGGGCATTAGTGGTAGGTTGACTAAAGCACATAAACCCAAGGTAAGTATAGCAACAAGTCCTAGTTGAAATCTCGGAACACCCAATAAGAGGATAGTATGCGACTGGTCTACTATGTGGCATGTTCACCAATGCCAGGAGCCTGGCGGACAAGATGGGTGAACTAGAGATACCATTGTATGAGGAGGATTTGGATTTTGTGGGAATTTCAGCTCTCATGATTGGCTAGCAACCATTCAAGGGTATAACCTTTATTGCAGAGCTAAAGAGGGTAAAAAAGGGGGAGGGGTATGCCTGTATATCAAGAATAATATACAAGTGAATGTGAGAGATGACATCACTAAGGGAGCTAGGGAGGAAGTGGAATCCTTAAGGGTAGAGCTCTAAAGGGATGAAGCTAAGGGGAAAATAATACTGGGAGTATGCTATAGTGTAAGAGAACTGCCCTGGCGCACACACGTGCACATGTGCGAGCTCACGGACAACAGTGGACTTCCAGGGCGCTAATGCGCATGCGCAACGGACTGCGTGCACACGCAGGAGTGCGTCCCTAACCCTAGTTTGCACCAGACGGCCTATTTAAAGGGTGCCCTGACTCACAAACAGTGCTGACTGGTCTTCAGCTGTGTCCTGATCTTCTGATGCCTGTTGTACTCTGCCTGATATCCGTTGCTGATCTCGGCCTTCCCTGACTCTGCCTTTGAACTCTGATACATTCCTGATTACTGGTTACTGATCTCGGCTTCCATTAGATCTTGCTTCTGCTCATGCCTTTGTACTTCGCTGCCCGACTGTTGCCGAACCCGGCTATCCTTGAGACCCTGCTCCTGCTCTCCGCCTGGCTAAAACACGGCCTCAGAGTGCCTGTGCTGGCCGCCTGTCCTCTCAGTTCTTCTGGGTCCTGTATCCTCCTGTCCTCTGCCCACTACCTGCAAGTTGGTTGGAGTTCTCCTTAACATCGGCTGTTCCACTGTGCATTACTCCAGCTCCGTGCCTGTTGTCCTGCCTGTGCCACCGAGCCTACAACTCTATCTGCAAGTTCTGCAAGCAACACCTACAGGCACTCGTGTTCCTCCTGACCCTAGCCACCATCTGTTCCACCTTTAGTGGGGCTTGGGCCGGAGATACAAGGGAGGCTGACCTCGTCATATCAGACTCCTACCAGGTACGTGACATATAGGCTCCCTAACCTGGGGGAGGAGGGGGAGGCGGATCTCCTATCAATTTGGTTGAGAAGCAAGGATGGGAAGTGTTATAATGGGGGATTTTAATTATCCAGTCATAGATTGGGCAGAAGTAACCACGCATTCGTCTAAGGCTCGCCAGTTCCTAAATGTCTTGCAGGACAATTTCATGGGTCAGATGGTAAATGCACTAACTAGAAATAAAGCGTTACTAGATCTACTGATTACCAAAAATACAGGCCTGATCACGGATGTGGAAATATGTGGCAATTTAGGAAACAGCGATCACATGTCAATTGGCTTCAGTATAAGTCACACAAATAGGAAACATGAGGGAAATACAAAGACACTGAATTTAAAAAGAGCCAACTTCCCTATACTACGAACCTTGCTATAAGGCATAAATTGGGATAAAATCTTAGGGATAAAGAACACGGAAGAGAGAGATGGGTTTGCTTCAGGGGTGGATCCAGGGGGGGCAACGTGGCAATTGCCCCCCCCCCCCCCCCGAGAATGCAGCTGAGAGAGCGGGCGGCTTCCCGGGCGGCTCTGCGGATGGCTCCACAGGTGACAGAGCGGGCGGCTTCCCGGGCGGCTCCGCGTGTTAGAGAGCGGGTGGCTACCCGGGCGGCTCTGCGGGTTAGAGAGCGGGCGGCTCCACAGGCTGTCAGGTGGATCGGTAGGTGAGAGAGCAGGCGAACAGCTGGGCGGCTCGTGGGTGAGCAGACGGCTGGCCAATGAGGGAGCCGTGGGCGGGGGAGCAGAGAGATGACATCTCTCACTGCCCAGCGCCCGCCCTGAATCCCTGCAGTACAGTTCCGCCCTCACTGTGCAGGCAGCTGCGGGAAGCAGAGAGATGACATCATCTCTCTGCTGCCTGACTGATAATCTGCTGCCTGACTCTGGGACACAGGAAAGTGACACAGCAAGTGACAATCCGCAACATGTGTTAGGGGACGTGGCAAGTGACAATCTGTGACGTAGCAAGTGACAATCCGTAACCGCTGGCAGGTGATGTGGCAAGTGATGATCTGCATCTGGTGACAGGTGACATGGCAAGTGATGATCTGCATCTGGTGACAGGTGATGTGGCAAGTGGCCATCCTCAACGTGTGGCAGGTGACGTGGCAAGTGACAATCCATGACGTGGCAAGTGACAATCCACAACGTGTGGCAGGTGACGTGGCAAGTGACAATCCGCAACGTGTGGCAGGTGACGTGGCAAGTGACAATCCGCAACGTGTGGCAGGTGACTTGGCAAGTCACAATCTGCATCTGGTGACAGGCGACATGGCAAGTGGCAATCCACATCTGGTGACAGGTGACGTGGCAAGTGACAATCGCATCTGGTGACAGGCAACATGGCAAGTGACAATCTGCATCTGGTGACAGGCGACGTGGAAAGTGGCAATCCACATCTGGTGACAGGTGAAGTGGCAAGTGACAATCTGCATCTGGTGGCAGGCGACGTGGCAAGTGGCAATCCTCAACGTGTGGCAGGTGACGTGGCAAGTGACAATCTGCAATGTGTGGCAGGTGACTTGGCAAGTCACAATCTGCATCTGGTGACAGGCGACATGGCAAGTGGCAATCCACATCTGGTGACAGGTGACGTGGCAAGTGACAATCTGCATCTGGTGGCAGGCGACGGTGGCAAGTGACACGCTCAGGGCTCCCACTGATTCTGCATTATGGTGAGTTGAACTATTTTATTTTTTATAACAATGTAATAATAGAAATAATGCGCTTCAATCATCCTGACACCATATCAACCATGGTGCCGGGATGATTGAAGCGCCAACACCAGCCGTTTCCCCGACAAATTGCCCCCAAAAAAACATATTTTTGTTTTTTGCCCCTCCCGAGACTAGGCTCTGGATCCGCCCCTGGTTTGCTTTAAGAGCATATTAAATAAGGGCATTAGCCAGTGCATCCCATTGGGTAATAAATTTAAAAGAGCGAACAAAAGTCCTGGATGGCTTAACTTCAATGTAAAAATGCATATAAAAGCAAAAGAGAAAGCCTTCAAAAAACACAAGGTTGAGGGATCATCATCAGCATTCAGACTTTATAAAAAATGCAACAAGATATGTAAGGGTGCAATTAGGGCAACTATGATAGAGCACGAAAGACACATAGTGGAGGAGAGTAAAAAAAACCCAAGATATTCTTTAAGTATGTAAACAGTAAAAAAGAGAGGAAAGACCATATTGGCCCCATAAAGAATGAGGAATGGCATCTGGTTACAAAGGATGGCGAAGATATTGAATTTATTCTTCTCCTCAGTCTTCACAAGGGAATCGGGCTTCAGTAACCAAAACTGCAGTGTTTATCCTCATGACACATCACAGGATGCACCCTCATGGCTAACAGAGGACAGAATTCAAATTAGACTTGGGAAACCTAACATTAATAAATCACCGGGAGCGGATGGCTTGCACCCGAGGGTACTTAGGGAACTCAGTCAAGTAATTGCCAGACCATTGTTCCTAATTTTTACTGACAGTCTACTGACTGGAATGGTACCAGTGGATTGGAGAAACACCAATGTAGCACCAATATTTAAAAAAGGCCAAAAATAAATCCCTGGGAATTACAGACAAGTTAGCCTAACATCAATAGTATGCAAGCTCTTGGAGGGGATGATAAGGGACTATATACAAAATTTTAGTAATGAAAACTGTATCATTAGCAGTAATCAGCAGGGATTCATGAAGAATAATTCTTGCCAAACCAATCTATTAAACTTTTATGAGGAGGTGAGTTGCCATCTAGATAAAGGAAGGCCCATAGATGTGGTGTATCTGGATTTTGCAAAAGCATTTGACACAATTCCCCATAAACGTTTACTGTACAAAATAAGGTCTGTTGGCATAGACCATAGGGTGAGTACATGGACTGAAAACTGACTACAAGCGTGAGTGCAGAGGGTGGTGATAAATGGGGAGTACTCGGAATGGTCAGGGGTGGGTAGTGGGGTCCCACAGGGTTCTGTGTTGGGACCAATCCAATTTAATATGCTCATAAACGACCTGGAGGATGAGGTAAACAGTTCAATCTCTGTATTTGTGGACGATACTAAGCTAAGCAGGGCAATAACTTCTCCGCAGGATGTGGAAACCTTGCAAAAAGATCTGAACAAATTAATGGGGTGGGCAACTACATTGCAAATGAGGTTTAATGTAGAAAAATGTAAAATAATGCATTTGGGTGGCAAAATTATGAATACAATCTATACAATGGGAGAGAATCTTTTGGGCAATCGAGGATGGAAAAGGACCTGGGGGTCCTAGTAGATGGCAAGCTGCTGCTAGCAAAGCAAACAGAATAGTGGCATGCATTAAAAAAGGGGATTAACTCCAGGGATAAAGCGATAATTCTCCCACTCTACAAGACTCTGGTCCGGCCACACCTGGAGTATACTGTCCAGTTCTGGGCACCAGTCCTCAGGAAGGATGTACTGGAAATGGAGCGAGGGAGAAGG
This sequence comes from Lithobates septentrionalis, assembly GCA_037952835.1. Classification (NCBI taxonomy): domain Eukaryota; kingdom Metazoa; phylum Chordata; class Amphibia; order Anura; family Ranidae; genus Lithobates; species Lithobates septentrionalis. The sequence goes on along the minus strand of JBBDGP010001120.1, from coordinate 1,489,031 downwards.
GCAACAAAGCTAATAAAGGGTCTAGGAGGATATTAGTTATGAAGAAAGGTTATTAGTTATGAAGAAAGGTTGCGAGCACTGAACTTATTCTCTCTGGAGAAGAGACGCTTGAGAGGGGATATGATATGATTCAATTTACAAATACCATACTGGTGACCCCACAATAGGGATAAAACTTTTTTGGGGAAGGGAGTTTAACAAGACACGTGGCCACTCATTAAAATTAGAAGAACAGAGGTTTAACCTTAAACTACGTAGAGGGTTCTTTACTGTAAGAGCGGCAAGGATGTGGAAATCCCTTCCACAGGCGGTGGTCTCAGTGGGGGAGGGCATCGATAGTTTAAAAAAACTATTAGATAAGCACCTGAATGGGCTATACAAAGTAATACTGACATATAATCACACACATAGGTTGGACTTGGGTCTTTTTTCAATCTCACCTACTATGTAACTATGATCACAAACCTCTTATAGCCATATTCAAGAAGCCCCTTTGGTCTGCTCCCAAGCGTTTGCAGAGCATGATGTATACTGTACATTGCAGCATTACAACCTCAATGTTGTCTACAAGCCAGGATGTGAAATGTACAGTATATCAGTGATACCCTGAGCAGAGCTAGGTCAGATAATGTGGCACCTGGAGGTGAGCATGAGCATCATACAATTTGTCTGCTGCAACAGGAACAAAATTTATTTGCCAACATCAATCAAGCGGACTATCCTAATGCAACTCAACTCATACAGCGCACTGATAGTGATGCAACTTTACAAGCTTTGAAGTCTATTATTTTGAGTGGATGGCCATATGAAAAAAAGGTTGTACCAGCAATTGTAAGGGAATATTGGTCCTTTAGAGATGAGATCAACATACAAAACGGTATCTTGTACAAAGGTCCAAGGTTCATAGTGCCGAAGTCACTGAGAGCAGAGATGTTATTACGTATACACTCCAGCCATATTGGAGGTGAAGCATGCTACAGACAACCTCATGATACAATTTACTGGCCCAAAATGCATGGTGAAAGCAAAGTCTTTGTCAGTAATTGTCCCACCTGCAATGAATATGCCCAGTTAAAACAAAAAGAAGCCATGATGTCACATGAGATATCTACAAGTCCATGGCAGATTATCAGGATGGACTTACTCAACTATGCAGACAAAGAATACCTGCTATTAGTCAATCATTTTCAGACTTCTGGGAAAAAGACCTTCTTCCTGACGTATCCACTGAAGTTACCATTAAGAGGTTCAAGGCTCAGTTTGCATGTCATGGCAAACCAGATACAGTGATCTCTGATAATGGCCCTCAGTTTGCAAGCCTACAATTCAGAAAATATACCACTGAATGGGAGCTTGAGCATGTTACTTCCCCACCACATCATCCACAGGCTAATGGCAAAACTGAATCAGCTGTAAAGATTGTTAAAAATATATATAAGAAAGCACAAAGTGATGGTAAAAATGAAGCTTGCCCCGATACTAATACAAGTATACCGAGTATTTGCAGGAGTACTTATACTCGTGCAAATGCTCCCGATGCCTTGTCTGATACCTGGACACTCAGGAACAATCGGTGCGGCGGAAGTTATAATCACCGATCTCCCTCTGTGGCTTTCAATAAATCAGCTGAAAGCCACGGAGGGGAGAGGAGGAGAAGCACACAGGGAGATCGTGATTATAACTTCCCCTGCCACCACACCCATAGTTCCCGAGTGTCCCCTGTATCCTCCTCCGGCTCCCCTCTGTGTTCTTCCATGTTCTCCCTAAGTCCCCCCCTGTCCTCCTCCGCCCCCCTGTCCCAGATCTTTCAGGATGGAGTGCGGAGGAAGGAGCCAGTAAATATGTAATTTACAGGCTCCTTCCCTTTTCCAAATGAACAGTGATCACTGACTCTGTCCATTCATAACTGAGTTTTGTAAACTGTGTTTATAATGCTTCAGTTTATGAATGGAGAGGAGCCGCTGTCTCCTCTCCATTCATTTTCAGTGCAGCTGAGGCTGCAGACAAAGAGACTGGGGAATCTATATCCTCAGTCCCTTTCCATGTCTCAAAGGGGAGATGTCAGGGGTCTGATTAGACTCCTGATATCGCACCCAAGAGCCCCCTCCCAACAGGGTTAATAATAAGAAATATGCAATTACCCATGATACACTGTTTTTCATTAAACTAATTTGCCTTATTTTTCTGGCAGGCTTTCATCTATGAATAGGGCCCCTCAGTAGGCTGTTTTACATCCTTTTGGGAACCGGTCCTCTGCTGCCTTTCCTCTCTCTTCCCCTTTTCTTCCCTCTTCCCCCCTTCTTTTTTCCTTTCTCATGGTGCACTGTTCCATGGAAGTCCTTTTAGCCATGGTATGTATATTAGCAATTTGCAATGTATTTAAACAATATCACATATGTATTTTCTTTCGTTTTCAAAGTAATATGTACAATATGTTTTTAAAATGAAGTGATCATATTATTTAGATAATGATTTCTGACAGTATGTACCAATTAATTATGAGTGTATTTAGAGAACGTACATGGACATAATATTCATTATAATGTACCCCCTAGTACCAATAAGATCCCCTGAAGAAGCTATTGGCGAAATGCGTAGCAATCCATTGGCGCCAATACTGTGATTCCGGTAGTTTGGCCTCCAGTCAGAAGAGATTTCCTTGGACTACAGTGACACCATTTTATGGTCCATCTATGCAGTTTTCTATGTTCAGCCTCCCTCTATACACATGGGACAGTGTACTAACCAGCCATGTCTATGTACTCTTTTTTTAATCATATGTTTTAATGTGATTCAATAAATTCTGTTATTTTTATCATAATATGATACCATCTTTTTTCCTATTGGGATTATAGTGGCAACCTTTAAAGTTAATTTTCCCTATTTTTTTCCTTTTTTGTGCTTACATAATATTGGATGTGATGCCACGCTCTGCAGTAAATGTCTTGAACCTGCTTTTCACAAAGACCCATGGAAGGCCATTTTACATCGACGAAACACTCTGACCGAAGGCATAGATAGTAGTCCAGCACAAAAGACTGATGTCACGGAGATTAAAAACCTCCTTATCAGTAGCAAGTAGACTTCTTGAACCATCTGTCATACAAGGTGTTACAGAACAGTCAAGGCTTAAGAGACAAGTGTCAAAGGCACGATATGACACATTGGCCAGAGATTTGCCAGAATTGAATATTGTGAAACAAATCTGTATAAAACCATTACCTGGAGATCAAACTGGACGTTGGAGAATGGGTACTTGTCTGCAATAGGTTGCATCATGCTCCTATCTTGTGGACGTTGAAGGAACTCTCTATCGCCACAATTGAGTGGATTTGAGAGTGGCAGAGCAGCCTGAATCACAATATCCCATTGATAGATCAGACTCGCCCAGTATCACAAGGACACACTCACCCATTGACAGTGAGGAATGTACAGAGGCGATGCCTCATACCAATGGTAATGACAGTTTTGAGTAAGCAAGAATACCTGACAGCTGTCAAGTGCAGAGCATGCCAGTGATCAAAGGAATCTTTGTACAAGGGCCAGTCTTCAACCGTAGTGGTAGATGTTCAAAATCACCTATGAGACTTAACCTATAGAATATGTTATTGCTGTGTCTCATCCTAATTTCACAATGTTCAAAGGGGGAGATGTTATGGATGTTAGGTTTGTTTATATGCAACCTTATGATGCATCTCTATTGTACTTGCTTCCTGTGTTGCGTTTCCTTTTTCTGCTGGGCATTATTCAATGAACATGGCTTCTGTGCAGTAATGGCTTGCGCGGTCCTTACTTACATCACATGAAACAGAACTCTTCAAAAAAACGAGCCAGCAGGGATTTTCTACATGTAGGTGAACCAACAGGAGGAGGAGGATGCCTATCCATCTGTGGCTGTAAGCAATTGGTAAAGTCCCCCAGTATAAAGAGTGGGATGTCAGGCTTGTCAGACAAAAAGGTCACCAAATGTCTCAGCACAGTAGTAGAAAAGGGTGAAGGGATATAAACAATTGCAATAACACATGTCAAAGCATACAGTCTACAATATATGAAAATATATCCACCTTCAGCGTCAATTTGAGTAGCAAGTGCCTGAAAATCCAGGGCCCTGTGTATAAACACACTCACCCCCATGAATACGAGGTTAGAGTAGAATGGTACACTTGGCCCACCCAGGCATATAGGCATATCGGACAGATAAAAGAGTATCTACAGTAAGATGGGTCTCTTGTAGCCCGCATATAGCAGGCTGGTATTTTTATCGAAGCAAGGCGTTCATTATGGTCCTTTTTATGGGACAGTGAAGACCCCGGATATTGCATGACACTAATGTGACCTCTTACATGGGTCTCTTGAGTAGGTAATGTGGCCAGAGAGGCAGCAGCACACCGCCCTCCCCAGCAGGAGTGTAATAAAGCAGTCCAGTGTTTCTAACAGTTCACCCGAAAGGAGGCCACGGGGATGAAGCAGGTATGGGAATCATCCGTGCCATAGGAACAACTAGGTTGGAGCCATATGAGCAGTAGTAGTTCTGGAACAAGTAAATATTTAGAATAAATTTTGCGCAATATTAACAATAGTAATGTGAAAATTGTAGGATAAGGAAAAAACTGTTATATAGTGGTTGCTGCAGTAGTAGTTGCTAGGATCAACGATCTCTGTGTTGCAACATATAGCAGTTCCCACTATTTGGCATTAAAGTGATGGTGCTGTAATAAAGTGAAAACGTGCAGGTATTTAAATTGTCAAAAAATGGTCATGAGTGGAAGCAAGCTGGGATATCATAAATAAATTATCGTGAATAAATAAATACTGGTGAATAAAAAATCCTTGTAAAAAACTGAGTAATTAATACTGAGTGCAACCCATCAAAAAAATGAATACATTATACACAGAAAAAGTGTCAACAGTGAGCTATAAAATAGTGCAATCACAATTCATTTAAATGTGCCTTTAAAAATAAGGTGACAACATTGCAGAATTAAAATTGAAAAGTTCATAAATTCTTAGATAGGTGGCGCTGTTGGAGAGGTAAAAATAGTCCTTCTATTCAGATCTGTGTATATCTTGTGTGTTGGGTAAAATATTCTTATAGTGGTGCCTCCTAGTATAGTCTCACAGAACTCTCACCTTAAAGTTGTAAAAGTCAGGCTATGGTAATTAAATCCTTGAGACGTGGAAGCACTGTCTGGGAGCCTCTCCTTCTAAGTGCTTAACTCTCCATATTTTCTCCTCGGTCACTCCACTCTGGTGTAACTCAAAAACAAGGGAGATAGAAATAGGGGAGGGAGAGAGAAGACAGGCTCCACTAGTGTGATATTGTTTTTAAATCAAAGGGGGGTGTTTATTAGGATCATGCTCTTACATTTAATAACATAAAAACAGGCAGAGTAAAACGAATGAGAAGTCTGGCGTTCTCAGCGCCCTCTCACTTGTGTTTCAGCTGTGTGCCGCTCCAGCCAATCCCGATTGGGGATTGGCTGGAGCGGCACACAGCTGAAACACAAGTGTTATTAAATGTAAGAGCATGATCCTAATAAACACCCCCCTTTGATTTAAAAACAATATCACACTAGTGGAGCCTGTCTTCTCTCTCCCTCCCCTATTTCTATCTCCCTTGTTTTTGAGTTACACCAGAGTGGAGTGACCGAGGAGAAAATATGGAGAGTTAAGCACTTAGAAGGAGAGGCTCCCAGACAGTGCTTCCACGCCTCAAGGATTTAATTACCATAGCCTGACTTTTACAACTTTAAGGTGAGAGTTCTGTGAGACTATACTAGGAGGCACCACTATAATGCCGCGTACACACGGTCGGACTTTCTATCCTACTTGGTCCGGCACACTTTCCGACGGACTTTGTCCGCCAGGTGCGCCGGACTTTAAAACGGACGGACTTGCCCACACACGCCGGGACTTTCCGGCGGGCTAAGTCCGCCCGTCTTTCCGACGGACTTTCGCCGGACTTTCAGAATGAACGGACTTGCCCACACACGGACAAGTCCGTTCATTTTGAACGTGACTCAGGTGCGACGGGACTAGCAAAGGATGTCAATCTTGACGCTCTTATCGGCGAGATTGACACCTTGCGAGCCCCGTCGCGGGGCATACCAGGCCCTTAGGTCTGGTATGGATTATAAAGGGAAGCCCCTACGCCGAAAAAACGGCGTGGGGTCCCCCCTAAAATCCATACCAGACCCCGATCCGAGCACGCAGCCTGGCCGGTCAGGAAAGGGGGTGGGGACAAGCGAGCGCCCCCCCCCCCCTCCTGAACCGTACCAGGCCGCATGCCCTCAACATGGGGGGTGGGTGCTTTGGGGGAGGGGGGCGCCCTGCGGGGCCCCCCCACCCCAAAGCACCTTGTCCCCATGTTGATGAGGACAAGGGCCTCTTCCCGACAACCCTGGCCGTTGGTTGTCGGGGTCTGCGGGCGGGGGGCTTATCGGAATCTGGGAGCCCCCTTTAATAAGGGGGCCCCCAGATCCCGGCTTCCCACCCTATGTGAATGAGTATGGGGTACATGGTACCCCTACCCATTCACCTAGGGAAAAATTGTAAGTAATAAAACACACTACACAGGTTTTTAAAATATTTTATTACACAGCTCCGGGGGTGGGGATCTTCCTCCGGCTTCGGGGGTCTTCTTCCGGCTTCGGGGGTCCCTCCGCTTCATCTTCTCCCGGCGTCCGGTTGGTTCTTCTCCGCTCTCTTCTCCCGGTGTTCCAGCTCTTCGGCCGGCTCCTCTGCTGCCTTCAGGTAGCTCTCTTGCCAGCAGAGGTCCGGACTTCTGGGCTTCTTGTCTTCTGGGCTTCTTGTCTTCTTGTCTTCTCTTCCCCAGATGTTGACACGACGCTCTCTCCTGCTGGACTGCTCTCCGAGGGCTGCGTTGTGACTTATATAGGCGGAGACCCCGCCCCCTTTTAATGTCACAGTCCCTGGGCATGCTGGGACTGTGACGTTTTAGGGGGCGTGGTCACTGGGTGATGTTGGCCACGCCCCCTAAAACGTCACAGTCCCAGCATGCCCAGGGACTGTGACATCAAAAGGGGGCGGGGTCTCCGCCTATATAAGTCACAACGCAGCCCTCGGAGAGCAGTCCAGCAGGAGAGAGCGTTGTGTCAACATCTGGGGAAGAGAAGACAAGAAGACAAGAAGCCCAGAAGTCCGGACCTCTGCTGGCAAGAGAGCTACCTGAAGGCAGCAGAGGAGCCGGCCAAAGAACTGGAACACCGGGAGAAGAGAGCGGAGAAGAACCAACCGGACGCCGGGAGAAGATGAAGCGGAGGGACCCCCGAAGCAGGAAGAAGACCCCCGAAGCCGGAGGAAGATCCCCCCCCGGAGCTGTTTAATAAAATATTTTAAAAACCTGTGTAGTGTGTTTTATTACTTACACTTTTTCCCTAGGTGAATGGGTAGGGGTACCATGTACCCCTTACTCATTCACATAGGGTGGGGGGCCGGGATCTGGAGGCCCCCTTATTAAAAGGGGCTCCCAGATTCCGATAAGCCCCCCGCCCGCAGACCCCGACAACCAACGGCCAGGGTTGTCGGGAAGAGGCCCTTGTCCTCATCAACATGGGGACAAGGTGCTTTGGGGTGGGGGGGCCCCGCAGGGCGCCCCCCTCCCCCAAAGCACCCACCCCCCATGTTGAGGGCATGCGGCCTGGTACGGTTCAGGAGGGGGGGGTGCTCGCTCGTCCCCACCCCCTTTCCTGACCGGCCAGGCTGCGTGCTCGGATCGGGGTCTGGTATGGATTTTAGGGGGACCCCACGCCGTTTTTTCGGCGTAGCGGGGTTCCCTTTATAATCCATACCAGACCTAAGGGCCTGGTATGCACCGCGCTCGCCGCAATAGGAAGATTTGTTTTTCCTATTGCAGCGAGCGCGAGATGCAATACCCTGCCCTCGTGTCGTATTTGGTCCGTCGGACCAGCCTACACACGAGCGGGCTTTCCGTCGGACTAGCACACACACGAGCGGACTTTCCGCCCGAAACTGAGTCCGACGGAAAGATTTAAAACTTTTTTCAAATCTAGGTCCGGCGGGCTTTTGGGAAAAAGTCCGCCGGAAAAGTCCGCCGCCGCCCACACACGGGCGGATTGTCCGGCACACTCTGGTCCGCCGGACCAAGTATGCCGGAAAGTCCGACCGTGTGTACGCGGCATTAGAATATTTTAGCCAGCACACAAGATATACACAGATCTGAATAGAAGGACTATTTTTACCTCTCCAACAGCGCCACCTATCTAAGAATTTATGAACTTTTCAATTTTAATTCTGCAATGTTGTCACCTTATTTTTAAAGGCACATTTAAATGAATTGTGATTGCACTATTTTATAGCTCACTGTTGACACTTTTTCTGTGTATAATGTATTCATTTTTTTGATGGTTTGCGCTCAGTATTAATTACTCAGTTTTTTACAAGGATTTTTTATTCACCAGTATTTATTTATTCACGATAATTTATTTATGATATCCCAGCTTGCTTCCACTCATGACCATTTTTTGACAATTTAAATACCTGCACGTTTTCACTTTATTACAGCACCATCACTTTAATGCCAAATAGTAGGAACTGCTATATGTTGCAACACAGAGATCGTTGATCCTAGCAACTACTACTGCAGCAACCACTATATAATAGTTTTTTCCTTATCCTACAATTTTCACATTACTATTGTTAATATTGCGCGAAATTTATTCTAAATATTTACTATACCAAGTGTTTGTGTGAGCACCCTCATTTTGCTGCAATATTTACATTTGTATTATCTTACACCATTTAGTCACCATTATTATATTTTTTTCTCACATCTACCAGCGCGAAGGAAAATTTTTAATATTTTACAGTTCTGGAACAAGGCTTGAAGTAAATGCAAGCCAAAGAAAACAGTTGCAAAAAAGTACATTTCCCACCAACAGGGCAGGAAAACGCAAAAACACAGAAAGGTACTAATCCTAACAACCGAAATACCAGTGAAGGTACTTCATCCATGCCCACAGGGTCCCTTCCAAGGGAACCTCTGGGTACAGTGTCCATTAGTAACAAAGAGATGGCCCCTGCCCCCACTTATAACTGGCCTTCACAGCAGGGAGCATATGGAAGGGCAAATGCATGAAAGAAAACCAGAGAAAATTCCCAGCTCAACTCACCAACCAGTCTGCTTACCAACTGAATTAACCTGTCCAACAGTATGCGTTAAAAACAGGGGTTTAGTTAGCACACATTTGCAAATGCATGCGTAAGCTGCAAGGTTTTTCACGGTACCCTGTGTTACTTGCAGTCCTATCACTTCTAAATTTATGAGAGTCTCCACAATGGGAGCACATGCATTCTAATGGATAGATAAGGGGCAGGTGGGCTTAGAGGTAGCCCTAAACCCCCATTTTTTACGCATACTGTTGGACAGGTTAATTCTGTGACCACGGGGGATGATGTCAAACATCAGTCATCCGATGGCAAGCATAGAGATGACGTGGGGACACCAGAGGCAAAAAAGACCCATATTACCAGAACCAGGAACAATACCTGGGTCAGCTGCCTCATGATGGAAAATAAAAGGTAGTCATACTCAAGGTATAGTTATATAAGCCTGCACGCGCAGGGCGACCTCTTAGGGACAGAAAAAAAAGAAAAATCGATCGAAAAAGATCGTAGCACAATTGTAGGTAATCAACAAAAACAATAAAACACGGGCCCCCAAGTATAGAGAATATGCATCACACGTATATAGATACAGGCAGATGGGGAGAGATGGACATTCTGAGAATACTAAAGGTGGAATGAAGAGGTGCCAATGGCTCCAAAGCATCCACAGAGGAAATTTGGCATATAAAATTTACCCGAAGTTTTTGGCATATCAAATTTACCCGAAACAAAGGCTTCTAGAAAATTAGTTTAACCTGGGAGGGGATGTTGCTGATAAACTGTAAATTCATCTAAGTTCGCTTTGAAGCAATTTTTTTATTCCACTCCCCTCCGAGGAGTGGGGTGGACTCTATCGAGGATAAGGAGATTAATTATGGGAAATTTCCCGCCATGTGTGGTGGCCACATGTTGGCCCTATGGTAAATCTGGATTGCTGAACCTCATACTGAGTATTTGGCGATCGGCATGTTTCCAGAGTCCTGGATAGTTTTTCCCACATAACAGAAACCACACTCACAGGTTAATAGATAGACTACCCCTGCAGTTGGCATAGTTGCGATGTATAAAATGACTGCCATTGGAGAGTTGGATGTTTTTCTGTCCTCATATATTGGCAATAATTATAGGCTCCACAGCAAAAAAGTTTCCAGATTTTTGCAAGGGTCTGTTTTGGTGTTACCTTTGAATTCACTATGAACCAATCGTCTCAGATGGATTTACAGTTTTTCAGCAACATTCGCTCCCAGGTTAAGCAAAACCACATATTTTAAACCTTTTCTAGAGGGCTGTTTTGGGTAAATTTGAGAGATCGCACCTTAAGTACACCTTTATATGCCAAATTTTCTACTGTGATTGCTTTGGAGCCATCTGCACCTCTTAATTCCACCTTTAGTATTCTCAGAATGTCCATTTCTCCCTATCTACCTGTATATATATATATATATATATATATATATATATACACGTGACACATATTCTCTATACTTGAGGGCACGTGTTTTTTTTTGTCGATTACTTGCATTTGTGCTACGATCTATGTACATTTATATGTTATACACTGGTAATTTTTCCTTTATTCAGTGGTTCCCATCCTGTCAGGGAGTCGCCGACTCTTCTGCTATGTTCCCCCTTTTTTATTTCTGTTCCCGAGAGGTCGCCCAACGCGCACGGTCCGTATACCCATTTCTTCAGTATGACAGCCTTTTATTTTCCATCATGATGGCAACTGACCCAGGTATTGTTCCTTGTTCAGGTGAAATGGGTCTTTTTAGCCTCAGATTTTGCATTTGTTCTCTTTGAATTTCAATAAAAACATTGTACCAGAAAGAAAGAAACTGAGAAAGGATAACAAGACAGGGAGGGAGAAAGAATGAGAAAAATACAGGAAGAAAAAATAGATGGAGAAACAACGAAAAATAGGGAGAATAAATGAGAGAAAAAAGGAAAAAGAAAGAATGAGAGAAAAAAAGGGAGAACGATGGGGCAGGAAAAATGATTAGGAGAAAGAAAGACAGGAAGAAAGAAAGAGGGAGAATGAGTGAGAGAAAGAAAGACAGGGAGAAAGAATAAGAAATTAGCAGTCAGAAAGAATTAGAGAAAGAATGAGAGGTAGACGTGGAGAATGATTGAGAGAAAAAAGTGAGAAACAATGACAAGGAAAATGAGCGAGAGAAAGAAAGAGAAAAAAAGAATGAGAGAAATACAGGAAGAATGAATTAGGGACAGAGAGAATGATTGAAAGAGAGAGATTAACAGTCAGGGAAAAAGGACCAGAGAAAGAAAGAGAAAAAAAGAATGAGTGAAATACAGGGCTCACAGATCACTATTTTCCTGCTTCCTTAAAAGCGCCCTCGGTCCCCCCTCCACTGCTGCCCATTCCTACAAGTGTCCAATGCGGATGCACTACCTCTCGGTCCACGTCCTTCTTCCTGAGTGCTCGGCCCAGTTCCGGCAGTCTTTGCCGAGTCCTCTGAGCTCCTCCAAGTCAAGCCAATCCCAGCCAACTTTGGCCACGTTCTTCTGCGTCCCCAGCTACCTCGATCTGTTCCTCCTCAGGCCACGCTAGACACCCATGTCTCTCGGCTCCAGCTAGGGGCGGGACGCTTCTCCGCTACTCCCTCTCACCTCCTCCTCTCCTTCCCCATCAGTCACTTTCGGCACCCACGAACCAAGATCCCCAGGACCGAGGAATCTCCTCTCACCATCGACAAAGGTAGGGGGTTAGAGGCATGGGGTTTGTAGGGGACAGCAGGCAGACAGGATCCATTTTAGGTCGATTTCTGCATGGTATGGATGGAAGTTCCCAGAGCTCCTAACACAAGCTTCCGTCCAGCGCCATGTTCAGACTCCTCCTGATATTAACAGTGCCTTGAAAAAAGTATTTATACCCCTGTTTTGCTTGCGTCTATCTAGCAAGGTTACTCTGTGGTATAAGCAAGGAAGCTGAGATTTCTGCAGTGTGTAAATGTGCTTTTACTATACAAAGATGCTGTACATACAAAACTATTACAATATTAGGAATACAATACAAGACTGACAGATATCTATAACAAGCAAAATGCCTAGCAAATGAACAGCCTATGGTCTATACCAGTACAAAAACACTTAAAGGTTACTTATCTTCTGTTACTGTATGTTCGTGATCTCCATTGGCAAAGATTCTCCTGGAGCATCAGGCACCTTTCTTCTATCATGAGTGGCTTCTGATCTTACAAAGCAAGATGATGTCCCTGTCCCAGTCTCTACTCACCCCTTTTATGTGTCAGGCTGTTTACCATAGTTACCAAACAACAGAAAACATATCTGTTTACTGTAGCTGTAGAAACAATGGACAATTGAAAACTGTCAATTGACTACAAAAATTGTATCTACGTACCCATTGTCTACTCAAGCCAACGCCTGACAGTAATCTAACAGTCATTATTTCAGTTTGAGAGCTGAAAACAAGTAAGTCTCTCACTTGTGTACTGTAGCTATAGAGACAATAGCCTGTTGAAAAACTGTCAATTGAATACAACACAACGTACCCATTGTCTACTCAAGCCAGAACCTGACAGTATCTCTATGACCAACCACTATTGTGTAATGTTATGTCCCATGTATCTTATGTCTGATTAATATAAAAAAAATCATATTGTAACAAAGGCAACACAACCCCTTTGAAATATTCCACATTTTGGCATGTTACAACCAAAAACGTAAATGTATTTTAATGGGATTTTATGTGATAGACCAACACAAAGTGTGTAATTTAATCTCAGTATATATACAGCTGTTCTGAGAAGCCCTCAGACGTTTGTTAGAGAACGTTAGTGAACAAACAGCATCACAAAGGCAAAGGAACACACCAGACAGATCAAGGATAAAGTTGTGGAGAAGTTTAAAGCAGGGTTAGGTATTAAAAAAATTCCCCAAGCTTTGAACATCTCACAGAGCAGAGCACTGTTCAATTCATTATCCGAAAACAGAAAGAGTATGACACAACTGCAAACTTACCAAGACATGGCTGTGAACCTAAACTGACAGGCCAGGCAAAGAGAGCATTAATCAGAGAAGCAGCAAAAAGGCCCATAGTAACTCTGGAGGAGCTGCAGAGATGGAAGAGTGGCAAGAAGAAAGCCATTGTTGAAAGAAAGCCATAAGAAGTCCTGTTTGCAGTTTTCAAGGGGGACATAGCAAACATGTGGACAAAAGTGCTCTGGTCAGATGAGACCAAAAATAGGAACATCTGTGTCCCATGATGTACTCCAAGAAAAAGATTTTACAGGTAAGCTGTTATAAAAATCCTATTTTCTTTTTCGTACATCGTGGGACACAGGGCCTTACGTAATTACTTAATGGGACGTTCCATAGCAATGCTACTTGAGGGGAGGGAGACACAACCCAGAGGGTACCCCCAAACTTGAGGATCTATACTGCTGCCTGCAGCACACTGTGCCCAAAGGCGATATCCTCATACCTTCTTACATCCACCTGATAAAATGTTGTATGCACTGAAGACCAAGTTGCGGCCTTAGCCATGGAGGCCTGATGATGCACTGCCCAAGAAGCACTAGCCGCCCTGGTAGAGTGCGCCTTAACTTGAAAAGGGGGAATCTTACCCCTTAAATCATAAGTTTGAATTATAAATTGCTGAATCCACTTAGCGGAAGTGGATTTCGATGCTGCCTGTCCTTTCTTAGGAGCCTCTGGCAGAATAAATAAGACATCAGTCTTACTAATCTGAGCAGTTGCCTTTAAATAGATTTTCACTGCTCTCACCACATCAAGACAATGTACTGACTTTTCTTCCCTGGAACATGGTTTTGGAAAAAATGATGGCAGGACAATATCTTGGTTCAGGTGGAAACCTGAGAACACTTTTGGTAAAAAACCTGGACGAGGGCGCAACACGACTCTGTCCTCATGAAAAATCAAATATGGCTCTTTACAAGAAAGAGCAGCCAATTCCGAAACCCTCCTTGCTGAGGATATAGCAACCAAAAATACCAACTTCCTTGTCAGAAGGACTAAGGGAATATGTTGTATCCGTTCATATGGCTGTTTTTGTAACACAGACAAAACTAAGTTCAAGTCCCAGGGTTCAAGGGAGGTTTGACGGGCGGATTAAGCCGTGTCAACCATGTATAAAACCCCGGACTAAAGAATGAGTAGCAAGTTGTCTTTGAAATAAGACCGATAAAGCTGAGACTTGGCCTTTAATAGTACTCAAGGCCAATTTAATTTCTACCTCTAATTGTAGAAAGGCAAGAATTCTGCTTATGATATATCTCCGAGGGTGCCAACCCTTGGATTCACACCAGGAAACATAAACCCTCCAGACTCTATAACATATAGTTCTGGAAGTTGGCTTCCTTGCATTATTCAGGGTAGAGATAACTGACCTGAAAAGCCCACATTTCTTCAGAATGTGGGTTTCAATAGCCAAGCAGTTAAATTTAGAGACCGTAAGGAAAGATGGAATATCGGTCCCTGTGAGAGCAGATTTGGCTGTAGTGGGAGGGACCATGGGCCCTCCACTGCCATCTTTAGGATTTCTGCATACCATGACCTTCTGGGCCATGCTTGTGCCACCAGAATTACTGGCTTTCTTTCCAGCTTGATCCTGCAAAGTCGTCGAGGCAGCAACTGAATAGGGGGGAATGCATAGATCAGTGAGAACTGATCCCGTGGGGTCACCAACGCATCCGTTCCGCATGCGAGTGGATCCCTTGTTCTGGCCACAAAGTTAACTAACTTCATGTTGAACCTGGATGCTAGAAGATCTACGTCCAGAGTCTCCCATCTTTGGCAAACAGCCCGAAATATGTCGGGGTGAAGAGACCATTCCCCTGGGAATAACTGTTGGTGACTCAAGTAGTCCACCTACCAATTTTCTACTCCCGGAATGAAGACTGCCGATAGGCACGGAACATTCCTTTCTGTCCAAGTTAAAATATGGTTCACCTCTCTCTGTGCTGAGAGACTTTTGGTGCCCCCTTGGTGATTGATATAGGCCACAGCTGTGGCATTGTCGGATTGAATCCTGACAGGACAATCCCGTAACCTGAAAGCCCAGGCCTTCAGGGCCAGACGCACTGCCCGAATCTCTAGGATATTGATGGGCAAGGTTCTTTCGGTTCTTGACCCCTGTCCCTGTACAGTTGTCTTTTCTAGTACTGCTCCCTAGCATCCATCGTTACCAGTTTCCAGATGACTGGTCTGAAGGATTTTCCTTTCAGCAGATTCTGGGTTAGTAACCACCAAGTGAAAATATATACAAAGTGGGTGCTGCGCTGACCTGGAAATGGGGTCTATATTACCCTCTTATAGTATAAACTAGATACACAAAATATTTAGTATATGTAGATAAACAGTGTCAATGTGCACGATGTGTAACCCGTGAAGCACTCTTTCATGTTAGAAACGACACTATGTGTCCAGTGTAGCAATACTAAGCACACAAGGAATAGACGTCCTTAATCCCCATGCATGCTTAGCAATCTATATAGAAAACTAAAGTGCTGCTGTGCTAATGTGAAAAGCTAAAGAAAGAAATGTCCATAAGTGTATTCTATAAATATGCCTGTGTAAACCAAAAATAAGAAACAATTCCTATTGCATACAATAACTAAATTACATATATAGTGTGCACTATTGTGCTAATAAACAGATAGTGTAAAGACAGCCTAATATTCACTTCAGTGCAAACACGCAGAAAGTGCAGGATGAATATATGGCGTATATCTTGGTCACTTCCCAGACCCTATCGCCCTCATCATATTTTAATATCGTAATATACACTCCATGTGTGTCATAAATAATTGAATAAAGTGCAAATCAACAAATATTGTGCAAAGTCCAACACATAAAATATTGGATAAAGTGCAAATAAACAAATAGTGTGCAAAGTCCAGCAAATATTGCAATCGGTGCAAACAACGCAAAAGGTGCAAAGTGAATAAGTGGCGTGTCTATTGGTCACTTCCCAGACCCTCTCGCCCTTCTCAGATAAATCCAAAATATGTTCTTACACACATCAGACGTGTGTCACATAAAAACAGTATGAGGGTGGACCATTAAGTGATTGGTATTCTTAAAATTCAGTGTATAACATCACAGCCAGTGGGGTGCCGAAAGAGAGAGAGTGTGTCCGTCCTCTTCGTGCAGGAAACACACACAAGTAAAGGGTGGTCCCTTACCTTAAGGCAATGGGACAATTGCATATGAGTAATGCTGCAGGGGGTAGTCTCTCTTTGGGATCCCTGGACCGGAGCAGATGGTCCCTGTGTTTGAATTCCTCAGTACCAGCAGAGTCCACATGCACAAGAACAAAGGAGTACCAGATAGTGTAGTATTGCCAAACACATCAGTTTTTATTTAAGTTAAAAATGCATGTACTCACATATATTAACTGTGTAATCTGTACATCTCCTACGAGCGGCGAGCTCGTCAAATCCTGTTCGTATCAGTGCCTATCCCGTCCCTACGCGTGACATCACCGGATCACGTGACTTCTTCAGGGTATCCCCTGATCCGGTGACGTCACACGTAGGGATGGGATAGGCACTGATACGAACAGGATTTGACGAGCTCGCCGCTCGTAGGAGATGTACAGATTGCACAGTTAATATATGTGAGTACATGCATTTTTAACTTAAATAAAAACTGATGTGTTTGGCAATACTACACTATCTGGTACTCCTTTGTTCTTGTACATGTGGACTCTGCTGGTACTGAGGAATTCAAACACAGGGACCATCTGCTCCGGTCCAGGGATCCCAAAGAGAGACTACCCCCTGCAGCATTACTCATATGCAATTGTCCCATTGC
The DNA here is from genome assembly GCA_037952835.1 of Lithobates septentrionalis. Taxonomy (NCBI): domain Eukaryota; kingdom Metazoa; phylum Chordata; class Amphibia; order Anura; family Ranidae; genus Lithobates; species Lithobates septentrionalis. The sequence goes on along the minus strand of JBBDGP010001120.1, from coordinate 1,472,072 downwards.
CTTAAGGTAAGGGACCACCCTTTACTTGTGTGTGTTTCCTGCACGAAGAGGACGGACACACTTTCTCTCTTTCGGCACCCCACTGGCTGTGATGTTATACACTGAATTTTAAGAATACCAATCACTTAATGGTCCACCCTCATACTGTTTTTATGTGACACACGTCTGATGTGTGTAAGAACATATTTTGGATTTATCTGAGAAGGGCGAGAGGGTCTGGGAAGTGACCAATAGACACGCCACTTATTCACTTTGCACCTTTTGCGTTGTTTGCACCGATTGCAATATTTGTTGGACTTTGCACACTATTTGTTTATTTGCACTTTATCCAATATTTTATGTGTTGGACTTTGCACAATATTTGTTGATTTGCACTTTATTCAATTATTTATGACACACATGGAGTGTATATTATGATATTAATATATGATGAGGGCGATAGGGTCTGGGAAGTGACCAAGATATACGCCATATATTTATCCTGCACTTTCTGCGTGTTTGCACTGAAGTGAATATTAGGCTGTCTTTACACTATCTGTTTATTAGCACAATAGTGCACACTATATATGTAATTTAGTTATTGTATGCAATAGGAATTGTTTCTTATTTTTGGTTTACACATGCATATTTATAGAATACACTTATGGACATTTCTTTCTTTTGCTTTTCACATTAGCACAGCAGCACTTTAGTTTTCTATATAGATTGCTAAGCATGCATGGGGATTGAGGACGTCTATTCCCTGTATGCTTAGTATTGCTACACTGGACACATAGTGTCGTTTCTAACACGAAAGAGTGCTTCACGGGTTACACATCGTGCACATTGGCACTGTTTATCTACATATACTAAATATTTTGTGTATCTAGTTTATACTATAAGAGGGTAATATAGACCCCATTTCCAGGTCAGCGCAGCACCCACTTTGTATATATTTTTTCTGCCTATGGGCTTTGTTTGATCCCATTCGGTGTCCGCAGCTGTCCGTGCATACTCGTTTTTTCCCAGGTAGCGCAGCAATACCTTACACTTTTTGAACCACCAAGTGAGGCTTTGGAACACTCTTGGGGACAGCCGCATTGGCAAGTCTAAAGCTTGAATTGTTCTGTTCCAAGCAAACAGGATACTGTTTTGCAACAGTTTTGAATGGAACTGGGCATAGGGAGCTGCTTTGAATGAAGCTACCATGGTTCCTAGCAACCTCATGCAAAGGCGAATGGAGGGATCGCCATTTGACCTGACCATCCGCACCAGCTCTCTTATAGAGTTGATCTTTGCCTGAGGCAAGAACACATTTTCCTGGGCTGTGTCTATGATTAGACCCAAGTACTCCAGCCTTTTTAGCGGTATTTAAGAAAGATTTCTCTATGTTGAGAATCCAACCAAAACTTTCCAGATAGTTGGTTGTAGTGCGTACGCTTTGCTCCAAACGTGCCACCGACTGATCTATTAGTAATAGATCGTCTAGGTACGATACGAATGTTATGCCCTGTGCCCTTAACCTAGCTAGAGGTGGGGCCAGCACTTTTGTGAACACCCGGGGTGCTGTAGCTAGCCCGAAGGGCAGGGCTACAAACTGAAAATGCTGCTGTTCTAACTCGAACCACATACACGTTTGGTGAGCGGGAAATATAGGGACATGCAGATATGCATCCCTGATGTCGATTGATGCCAGAAGTTCTCCTCCTAGAAGGATATAAACTACTGACCTGCTCGTCTCCATGCGAAAGGAGCGGATCTTCAGGAACTGATTTAGATTTTTTAGATCTAGAATGGGTCTGACATCTCCATTTGGTTTTGGTACCATAAAAAGGTTTGAATAGAACCCCAAACCTTGTTCTTTTGCGAGGATCTGTATGATCACCCCTTGAGAAATTAATTGGTCTAGTGCCTGAAACAGAGATTGTCTTTTCTCTGGATCTTTGGGAACGATTGACCTCAGGAAACGAGAAGGTGGAAAGTCATGAAATTCCAGCTTGTACCCCAAGCTTTACCGTGGAGATAACCCATCTGTCCTGAATTTCCTCTTTCCAGACTTTTGAGAACTGCAGAAGTCTTCCCCCCACCTTGGTGAGGGGGGTTGCCTCTTCATGATGAGGCTTTAGGATTCTGCTTTGCAGGTTTCTGACCCCAGGACTTCTTTTGAGCCTGGGTCTGACCCTGAGGGTTTCCTCTAGAGTCTGACGATGGAGGCCGTCGCCACTGCCTAGAGGCAGAAGCCCCTGGCGTAGGGGAAAGAGCCTGTTTAAATGAAGGGTGTTTGTACTCTTTTTTGACTGGCAAAAGAGTACTTTTCCCACTTGAAATTGCTTGGATATATTTGTCCAAGTCTTCTCCAAATAGTTGCTCCCCATGAAAAGGGAACCCTGTTAGGAGGTTTTTACATGGTGCTTCAGCTGACCAATTTTTTAACCACAGGATTCTACGCATATGCACAAGCATAAGCGTAAGGCGGGACCCTGGTGACTAGAATCTTTAATGGCATCTATGGCAAAGCATAATGCTTTTGGTAGTTCAGCCAAATCCCAAGCTTGTTGTGCAGGAAGCTCTCTAAGGGCCTGTTTAAATTGGTAGTTTAGGGATTAACAGACGCCTATTGCAGCGACTGCAGGCTGAGTAACGGCACCTGCCATGGAAAAAATAGGATTTTTTAAAACAGCTTACCTGTAAAATCCTTTTCTTTCAAAGGACATCACGGGACACAGAGCCACAGTAATTACTGATGGGTTATATAGGTATCACTGGTGATTGGACACTGGCACACCCTATCAGGAAGTTCAACCCCTATATAATCCCTCCCCCTTGCAGGGATACCTCAGTTTTGCAGCCAAGCAATATAGTGTATTAGAAGAGGGGCGGGACCTCTGTGTCCCGTGATGTCCTTCGAAAGAAAAGGATTTTACAGGTAAGCTGTTTTTAAAAATCCTATTTTCTTTCTCGAACATCACGGGACACAGAGCCACAGTAATTACTGATGGGATGTCCCAGAGCAATGCTACCTGAGGGGGGGAACCACGACCAAGTAGGGTGCAATCAGACCTGAGGACCCTGTACCGCTGCCTGCAGCACACTACGCCCAAAGGCGATATCCTCATGCCTTCTCACATCCACCTGATAGAATCTGGTGAATGTATGAACTGAAGACCAGGTTGCGGCCTTGCAGATTTGAGCCATAGAGGCACAGTGATGCACTGCCCAAGAAGCACCAATAGCCCTTGTGGAATGTGCCCTGATCTGAAACGGAGGAATCTTCTGTTTCAAACCGTAAGCTTGAATGATCAACTGTCAAATCCATTTAGCTTTTGACGCTGCCTGTCCTCTATTGGGAACCTCTGGCAGCACAAACAAAACATCCGTCTTGCGGATCTGAGCAGTTGCCCCTAGATAGGCCTTAACTGCTCTTACTACATCCAACGAATGTAGAGATCTCTCTTCCGGAGAACAGGGATCTGGAAAAAAAGGAAGGCAGAACAATGTCTTGGTTTAAATGAGAATCAGAAACCACCTTCGGTAAAAAACTAGGATGAGGGCGTAGTACCACTCTATCCTTGTGTATAATCAAATAAGGCTCCTTACAGGAAAGAGCTGCTAATTCTGAGACTCTTCTAGCAGAAGACATGGCCACCAGAAAAATTAATTTCCTTGTCAACAAGACCAAAGGAATCTGACTTATTGGTTCAAAAGGCTGTTTCTGTAACACAGCCAGGACCAAATTCAAGTCCCAGGGGTTTAGGGGCGCTTTAACCGGAGGATTAAGATGCATCACCCCCTGCATAAAGTTTCGGACCAAAGAATGCGAAGCAAGTGGCCGCTGAAATAATACTGATAAAGCAGAGACCTGGCCCTTGATGGTACTCAAGGCCAGCTTCATCTCTAATCCCATCTGTAGAAGATCAAGGATTCTACCTATGGCATATTTCCTGGGATGCCAACCTCTGGATTCACACCAGGTTATATAAGCCTTCCAGACTCTATGATAAATCATCCTGGAAGCTGGCTTCCTTGCATTAATCAAGGTAGATATGACAGGACCTGAGAGCCCACGACTCTTCAGAACGTGGGTCTCAATAGCCAAACCGTCAAATTTAGCGTTTGTAAGGCAGGATGGAACACTGGACCTTGAGATAACAGGTCTGGGCGTACCGGTAGGGTCCACGGGGAACCTACCGTCATCCTTACTATTTCTGCATACCAAGTCCTTCTGGGCCAAGCGGGGGCCACCAGAAGTACCGACTTCCTTTCCTGCCTGATCCTGCGAAGGAGTCGTGGTAGTAGCAGAATAGACGGGAATGCGTAAATCAGTGAGAACCGATGCCACGGAATCACCAACGCATCCGTCCCGCATGCAAGAGGATCTTTTGTCCTTGCCACAAATCTGTCTATCTTTTTGTTGAATCGGGATGCAAAGAGATCTACATCTGGAACCCCCCATCTTTGGCATATGGCCCAAAAGACATCGGGATGCAGAGACCATTCCCCTGGAAGTAACTGCTGGCGACTTAGATAGTCCGCCTGCCAATTCTCTATTCCCGGGATGAAAACTGCCGATATGCATGGCACATGCATCTCTGCCCAGACTAAGATCTGGTTCACCTCTTTTTGTGCAGCTCGGCTCCGGGTGCCTCCCTGATGATTGACATAAGCCACTGCTGTGGCATTGTCGGACTGGATCCTGACCGGACAACCCTGTAGCCTGATAGTCCAGGCCTTTAGAGCTAGATGTATGGCCCGGATCTCCAGAATGTTGATGGGTAAGGTCCTCTCTGTCTTGGACCATACTCCTTGGACCGCAGCCTGTTCCAGAACTGCTCCCCAACCTGACAGACTGGCATCTGTTGTTACCACCGTCCAGCAAACCGGTAGAAAGGATTTCCCCTTCTGCAGGTTTTCGGGTATGAGCCACCAATTGAGGCTCTGACGCACCGCATGCGACAGGTGCATCGGAAAGTCTAATGCCTGAACCTTCTTGTTCCAGGTCGACAGAATACTGTGTTGCAGCATTCTTGAGTGAAACTGAGCATAGGGAACTGCTTCGAATGAAGACACCATCTTCCCTAGTAGCCTCATACAAAGGCGGACTGAGGGACCCTTCTTGGTCCTTACTGTCAGAATCAGCTCTCTCAAAGCAGTGATCTTTGCCTGGGGTAGAAATATTTTCTCCTGGCTTGTATCTATAATCAGACCTAAATACTCCAGTCTTCTTACTGGTTTTAGGAAAGACTTTTCTAAGTTGAGGATCCAACCCAGGTGTTCTAGATACCTGACCGTGGTCCTCAAGTTTCCCTTCAAAGAGGCTACCGACCGGTCTATCAAGAGCAGGTCGTCTAGGTATACTATGACAGCTATACCCTGAGCCCTTAATCTGGCCAGAGGAGGAGCCAAGATCTTTGTGAACACTCGAGGTGCAGTGGCTATCCCGAAAGGCAGAGCAACAAACTGGAAATGGCGCCCTCCTACCTCGAAGCGCAGAAACTTCTGATGAGCAGGAAAAATGGGCACATGCAGATATGCATCTCTGATGTCTATTGATGCCAGAAATTCTCCTCCCTGCAGGGTGGGAACTACTGTTCAAATTGATTCCATGCGGAAGGATTGAATCCTTAGGAATCGGTTCAGATCCCTTAAGTCCAGAATGGGCCTGACATCCCCATTTGGCTTTTGGACCGTAAAAAGGTTGGAATAGAAGCCCAATCCCTGGTCCTTTGCGGGAACTATCATAATGACCTCCTGCGACAAAAGTCGCTCTAACGCTAGAAGGAGCGACTGCTTCTTCTCTGGGTCTCTGGGAACATTTGATCTGAGGAACCGAGGAGAGGGGAATTCCTGAAACTCCAGCTTGTACCCTAAGGTTACCGTGGAGATTACCCATCTGTCCTGGAAGTCCTCCTGCCAGAGCTCTGAGAACTGTCGCAGTCTTCCCCCCACTCGAGTGAGCAGGGGCGCCCCCTCATGCAGAGGTCTTAGTGTTTTGCCTAGTAGGCTTCTTTCCCCAGGACTTCTTTTGTCCCTGGGGTTGACTCTTGTCTCTGGACCCCGATGGAGGCGGCCGTCGAGACTGCCTGGAGGCTGAAGCCCCCGGCGCTGGGGAAAGAGTCCGTTTGAAAGAGGGACGCTTACTCTTCTTCTTGACAGGTAAGAGAGTGCTTTTCCCACAAGAGATTCTCTTGATATAGTTATCCAAGTCCTCTCCAAACAACCTTGCACCACGAAATGGAAACCCAGCCAGTAGCTTCTTACATGGTGCTTCGGCTGACCAATTTTTCAACCATAGGATTCTACGTATATGCACCAACCCCAGTGAAAGACGGGAGGTTTGCACGATAGAATCTCTAATGGCGTCAACCACAAAGCATAAGGCCGCTGGAAGGTTAGCAAACCCCTGGGCCTGCTGTTCAGGTAATACTTTGATGACCTGCTTAACATGGTCTCTTAAGTATTGACAGACTCCAATCGCTGCTACTGCAGGTTGGGCCACTGATCCTGCTAAGGAGAAAACATCCTTCAATAGGGATTCCATCCTTTTATCTACAGGATCCCTGAGCATCTGAGCATTGTCTACAGGACAAGTCAGGCTATTATTTACGGAGGAAATGGCGGCATCAATAGCCGGTATTCCCCACATTTTATTAAACTTTTCTTCCATCGGATAAAGTGTTGAAAACTTTCTCGGCGGAAAAAAACGTTTGTCTGGGTGATCCCACTCAGAATAAATGAGCTTTTCAAGTAAAGTATGAACAGGAAAAGCATGTGCTGCTTGGAAAGGTTTCAGTGACCCCAAAGCAGAAGAGGATTCTTTAGCAGTTTCAGGTATGGGCAACTTAAATGTGGAGCGGACCAATCCAGTGAGGATCTGCACTAAGACTTTCTCCTCTTGGGAAGTCGCAGAGGGTCCCTCTCCACCTGATTCCTCCGAAGAGGAATCATCCGTCCCATCCCGATCCTCTGAAAGGGATTCATCTCCTTTATCCCAGAGCTCCTCTGTCTGAGGGTCTTGGGGAACAGAGGAAAGCCTAGTGCGTTTTCTTCCACTGAGTGAAGACGTAATCACGGCCATTAATCTTTCCTCTAGACCATTAATGGTTGAGGAAAAAACCTCTTGTGTAATATATACAGGGGCTGAAGTGCCAGAAGCAGGTGTAGCCCCTGACCCCGATGGCTCTCCCTGGCTAGCCGTCCCTGGCCCATCTTTAAAGGGGGAGGATGCTGCCGACAGGGGGCCCTCAGAACCTGAACGAGATCCCCTAGTGTCTCTGGTTCCTGGGATGCTTGAACCTCTTCTACCCATAGTGCAAAGCAACAAGGTGTGAGGTATACAAATGAACACTGCCTGCTGAGCGATGTAGTCTGGCTAAAAGCCTTGCTACCCAATGCTCAGTCTGGTGTTACTTCAGTAAATGCTGCCTAGGAGAATGCCTGTGTCCCACCTTACATGCGACCGTCAGCTCTGTGTCTCTCAGAAGGCTGTGTGCAACTGTACAGAGTGCCTCTAATAGCCTGCAGCTGGCCTGAGTGGGAGTCTAAGCACCTGTGCTGACGTCCCGCCCCCTCCTCTACCGCCCCCCCCCTCGAGTTTTGAAAAAAAACGAGCGCTTCCCGCGCTGCCGACTCTCCTGTCATGCTTCTGGAGAAAGGCTGGGGATGGGGGGGGGGGGAGGGAGGGAGGCTGGTAACAAGATCTGCCTGAACGGCTATCTTCAGAGATGGTGGCCATTAGGCCGCAGAGCCCGGGTGGTATAACCACTTTCTAGACCCCTGTGGCCCCTCTCTAGCCTGGGGGGAACATTCAAACATGAGAAATCCCCCTTTCCATCTTACCTGCTTGCAGCCTGCTTGAGACGCTGGGACATAATCAGCGATGAAAACACCTGAGACAGACAGTCAGCATGTGCAGGTTTGTGCTCTTGGCAGCCCCCGGTGGTCACAATAGGCATAGCATGCATTTACCTTAAAGGAGAAAAGCCACTAGAACTCAAAAATTCTGTGGAATCTCCTCTTACCTTATCCAGCCGCAGGGTGCTGTTTACACAGACCCAATCTTCACCTCTCACGGTGGGCTCCGTTTGAAAAAACCGTCAGAGACTGGGGCCCCCATCAGTAGGGGGATCCAACAGTTCTGGGACCGTAAAGCACCTCGCCAGAAATTAGGAAGTTTAAAGCCATTTTCTGATCTGCGGGGTCCAGCTCTCTAAAAAGAGAAGCGTTACGGGTAAAACCTCGTTTCTTCGGACACGAGGCCCGGGTACCATTCAATTCGGCCATGAAAAGACACTTTGAATGGATCCGGTTCGCCTGGCTTGCCCCAGTATAGGATATCAGGATATTCCCTTTGGAGCTCAGCACAGGACATCTTTACACGTCCATCACCTAAGACACTGGCGTAAAAACTGAGGTATCCCTGCAAGGGGGAGGGATTATATAGGGGGTTGAACTTCCTGATAGGGTGTGCCAGTGTCCAATCACCAGTGATACCTATATAACCCATCAGTAATTACTGTGGCTCTGTGTCCCGTGATGTTCGAGAAAGAAAGTAGATTTTAACAGGGATTCCACCTTTTTATCTGTTGGATCCTTAAGCATTTTTGCATTGTCTACAGGACAAGTTAGGCCTTTATTCACACTGGAAATCGCAGCGTTATCTACTGGTACTTTCCATCTTTTGGAGAATTTCTCCTCCAGGGGATAGAGAATTGAAAATCTCTTAGGAGGGAGAAAATGCTTCTCCGGGTGATCCCATTCAGCAAAAATAAGCTGTTCTAGTAATGCATGTGCAGGAAATGCATGCAAAGGTTGAGAAGGTTTTAAGGAACCCAAGGAAGAAGCTGAGCTTTCAGGAGACTTCGTTAGGGGTAGCATGAAAGTGAAACGAACCATCTCCGTAAGAGATTGTATCAGCAATTTCTCAGATTGAGAGGCTGAAAAAGGTTCATCTACTGTTGTTTCCTGCACAGAGGAATGATCGGTTTGTTTTTCCTCCTGATCGACTGAGGGTAACACCTCATTCTGTGCCCACTGTTCCCCTTGCAAAGGTTCTGAATTGGGGAAGGGGGATCTAGCACACTTCCTATCCATTTGAATGGAGGATGCAATTAAAGCCGCTAATCTTCCTTCCAGACCCTGCAGGGAGCAGGAAAGGACATCTTCAGTCACGTATACAGGGGCTGAGATGTGAGAAGCAGTTGCACCATCAATGGCTCATCCTGGCTTGCCATAACTGGCGAGGATGACAGCGTGGAAATGCGACTCGAGATCCTAACGCCTGGGGGTGAAACCTTTACTTTTTTTTTTTTTTTTTTGGTAGGCATAGTCCTAAGTACAAAAACAGAGGCACTATACAAATTGCACTTAATCACTGAACATAGTCATGACATTTAAAGCCGCTATAAAGTTCAGCCTAGTGCTGAGGAAAAGGTGTCCTTCCTGTATCAGGAATGCCAGCTTGCAAACCTCATGTGTCCCGCAGCTCCTGTGTCCCTGTGTTGCAGGCTGTTTGTTTCCTCCTCGTCAGCCGAGGAGAGACTGTCACAGCTGTAGTTCTATCTGTTTTGCCTGCTGTGCGTCCTCGTGGACGTTCACGGTACCAAGCTTAGGCCCCGCCCCCTCCGAGAAAAATTCCACCCCTTTTTACTTTTAAAAAGTTCCCGCGTGGCATTTTCGGGTCCACAGACCCAACACGAGGGGGGGAGGGGAGGCAGAGACCCGACCAGCAGCAGGCACAAACAACAGCAAAATCAGCTAACAGTAATAAAATTAGCAGTATTAGTGGGACCTCCACGCCCCCCACGGCGGGGGGGGTAATGTAAAGGGGGTACAGCGCTGATGTTTCCCTAACCCTCTGGTCCCTTCAAGGGGGAGAAAGAAAACATTTTGCAGATTTCTTTTACCTTGATAAAAATCTCCCTGCACACGCTGCTGCAACCACAGACTGAGCTTTACAGGGAAGACAACAGAGTAAGGTATGTGCATAGACTCCCTCTAGTGGAGAATTAAGGCATGACAACATTTTTTCCCTGATGGAAGAATACATAGGTGTTTTTAATACCTAAGTTTCTTCACTTACCTTATCCCCGCCGCAGGATTTGCTGAATTAACAGACAATCCAAACTTCACCCATCATGGCGGGCTGCGTTTAGCAAACCTTCAAAGGACCTGGTCCCTAGATATCGGGGTTCCAACTCCCTTGGACCTGTAAAGCACTCCACCAGGAAAGCTAGGTAGTTTAGCAAGACCAAAGCCCTGGGTTCCTGGGGTCCAGCCCTACAAAGAGAGGCATTACAGGCAAAACCTTGTGGTTCGGATACGAGGCCCCAGGTACCATCCTTTTAGGCCTTATGCCGCGTACACACGAGCGGACTTTTCCGCAACAAAAGTCCGACGGCCATTCCGACGGACTTTCGTCAGAATTTTGACGGACTTCCGACGGACTTTTGATCGAACGGACTTGCACACACAAGGTCACACAAAAAAACGACCATCTAGTACGCGACGAGACTTATAAAACGGAAGTTCAATAGCTCGTGCGCCACCCGTTGGGCCCCTTCTGCTAATCTCGTGTTTATCTCGTGTTAGTAGAAGTTTGGCGAGAGACGATTCGCGCTTGTGAGACTCGTATTTTTCAGATCGTTTAACTGTTCTGCTTGTGCTTGTGAGGTTTGTATCTGCTTTTCAGTGCGTTTAGTCAGTTCGCATTGATTTATCAGTGTGTTATTGTCCGCTCGTTGCTGATTTTCAGTTCGCTCTTCACAGGCCTTGCTGTTCTTTAGTGCGTTCCTTTAAGTTCGTTCTGACCAGCCAACCGTTTTGAAGCCATGTTGCATGTACGTACTCGTCATAGAGCTCGTGCATTGTATGTGCTTATGTGCTTGGTGCTGTAGTTCATTCTTCAGCCCAAGGACCAGTCCATGAACAGAGTGAGGAGGAGTTCATGGACGAAGAATTGGTTGCTCCAGCGTGACCAATTCTGTCACATGCCTTTGCTCCGTGAGACCTGTGAGAATAACCCTGAGGATTGCAGGAATTTTCCCCGGATGGCGGATCCCGTTTTTGACCGTTTGTTGGCTTTGCTGACCCCTTATATCAGCAGGCAGGATACCTGCATGAGGCAAGCCATCACTGCGGAGCAGAGGCTAGTCGCCACGCGACGGGGAGAAGCCTGCAGGACCTTAAGTTCTCGATAGGCATCTCCCCCCAGGCTCTGGGGATAATTATCCCAGAGACCTGTTCTGCCATCATCCAGGTCCTGCAGAAGGACTATATTAAGGTAAGAATTTTTATCCTTTAACATCACATTTTATTGTATTTAATGTTTGCTAATGTAATGTATTTCTTTACTCAAACACTAATTACCATGATTGCAATATAGTGTGAATGTCCCCTTTGTCCTCATGCATGCTGTAATATTTTATTGATCTTTTTTGTACTGCATGCATTTTAGCATTCACTAACCTACCCAGCATGCTATGCTGGGCCCATATCCATCTAGTGTAGTCACTTAACAATGTATTTTGTCAGCTCTATTGTATTGCTTTACCCTAAAATGTCAGCAAATGGTCTGTGTGTCCTTAAATTGATTTATAATCCCCTCCCCCACCCTAAAATGTCAGCATATGGTCTGTGTGTCACTAAATTGATTTAGAATCCCCTCTCCCCCTAAAATGTCTGCAAATGGTCTGTGTGTCCTTAAATTGATTTACAATCCCCTCCTCCACCCTAAAATGTCAGCAAATGGTCTGTGTGTCCTTAAATTGATTTAGAATCCCCCTAAAATGTCTGCAAATGGTCTGTGTGTCCTTAAATTGATTTACAATCCCCCCCCCCTAAAATTTAGCAATGTGCCATCAGAAGGGGTGATGAATCTGATAAGTGGGCCTTATATTTTAGTTTTTAAATAATACTTATTACAATTAATGTTTTACTGATGCTGGGTAAGAATGTTTTTGTGTAATGTGCTTGCAATGTTATGTGCAAAAGTACTTATATTTTTTTTTCTTGTTTGACTTCCCAGTTTCAACGCCACAGGAATGGCAGACTGTGGCATCCCATTTTGCCACCCGTTGGGACGTTTGGAGGGGCTATAGATGGGAAACACGTCCACCTCCCCATTCGGGGTCATACTATTTCAATTATAAGGGGTTTCATAGTATTGTCTTAATGGCGGTGGTGTTGGCACAATATGAATTTCTGTATGTGGATGTGGGGAAGAATGGCCGGATGTCGGGTGAAGGAGTCTTCGCCCAGACGGAGTTCTACCAGCTTCTCCAGAGTGGTGGCCTGGGATTGCCACCTGATGCGGATAACGTGGAAGGACTCCCTTTTGTCTTCATTGCAGATGAAGCCTTTGGTCTGGGCGAGCACATGATGAGGCCATTCCCCCAAAGAACCCTCACCCCAGAGAGGAGGCTATTTAACTCCTGGCTGGCCAGAGCGAGAAGAGTTGTGGAGAATGCCCTCGGGATCATGGCCAGCTGGTTCCGCCTGTTTCAGACAGCTATCCACATGGCGGAATACAAACCAAATCACCTTGTTCTAGCGTGCTGCATCCTGCACAATTATTTAAACAAACATTCCAGCAATTATATTGCATCACTTGGGCCTGAGGCCAGACTTATAGAGAATCCTCTGATGGGCCTAGATACTGGCCATACTGGCTTGGCCCCCAAAGCGCCCGTCAAGTTCGGGATCAATATGTTGATTATTTTATGGGTAGGGGGGCCATTGCAATGCCAGACAATCTCTAATTTTTTGGAATAAAAAATAATGATCAGATAAAATCTCGAATTGCATTTATTGCTTGCCTTTCTTTTTGGCTGTCTCCTAGGTTATTCTAGTGCACTTGTAGTGCCAAGTGCATTTTCCTTTAGTAAATAAGCCCCATTGTCACTGTAAACACCAAATAACTTCCAAAACTGATATTGAGCGTTGAAGAAGAAACCACACATCTTGTTGTTTAATAACAGATGTTTTAATCTGTGCACATTCACATGTGCGTTCGTGAAAATGTTATGATTTAAAATAGATATAATTTTTTGTTCAATCAAATTTTTTTTATTCAAAAAAATATTTTTTATTTAGAATTTTTTTAACAAACAGGCCTCTATTTTTTTTTTATTTTTTTTTTTTAACAAACAGGCCTCTGTTTTTTTTTTTTTTAAACAACCAGGCCTCTATATATTTTTTAGTTTGGTTTTTGCAAAAAAATTTTTATCAACAGGCATAAAATCTTTAAAAGTCAAAGCCCAGAATGGGGTCAGCAAAACAGGAAATGAAGAACATGATCGATGCTTTTTGTTGAAAAAGTTATTTAGATTCTCCCCAAAACATCAATCATGTTCTTCATTTCCTGCTGCATATTGTCCAGCTGATTACACATTAGGTCAAGGCTAGTGCGCATGGCATCTATATCCCCATTCCATGCCATGATCTGCCCAATTAATCGTTGGGCACTTTTGGTGGTAAATGGTTCCCCTTCCACATCACCTAAAATTAATGAAAAAAAATGTATTTAGAAATATGCAGGCATACATAGATTACCATAAGCTGGGGTGTCAGACACTCACCTGGTGGGGAGCACATGTCGCCCACTTCCTCCACCTCTCCTTCGTCCACATCCTCGAGGGGGCACTGGCACTTGGACCTGCTTCCACCGCTTCTTCCCCTTCCACAACCACATCACCTAAAATTGAGGCAAAAAAGATGTATTTAGAAATATGCAGGCATACATAGATTAACATAAGCTGGGGTGTCAGACACCTGGTGGGGTGCACATGTCGCCCACCACTCCTTCCTCCACATCCTCCCTGGGGCTTGGGCTGATTTCCCAAACGGGCTGGTGAGGTCGGGGGTCCCTGGGTTCAGGTTGTCTGAGTCTTTTCTCCCCTATGAGAATGAAACAAAAGGTATACTTAGCACACAGATATTTGAGTCCAGGAATAGGAATATGAAACATTGCATTGAAGTGGTGTACAATTGTCTGTTTGGGCAGAGATCCAAGTTGAAGACATAATTAAAATTCCCTTGGAAACAAGCTGAAATACTTACCTTTTTTGGGCACGTTTCACAGATAGAGACACCCCAACACGTATCCACTGGAGCACCTGTGTGGGTTAACCAAAAAAAATTTATTCTGGTGTCCCATACTAGTGCTCCTGTGTCCAGATGTGTAAACAGCTGCTGAGTGTCCTTACATTCCACTGAATGAAGTTTGCTATTCATTCTAGTTTCAGAGAAAATTGAGTACTGTCCGTGATTTATTTGCACTAACATACAATTTTTCAGGACAAGCTTTCGGGGTATGTCCCCTACTTCAAGGTCCAAGCAGTACTGATTCACAAATTTTTAAGCAGAATGTTAAAGAAGAAAAAAAAAGAGAAAAACAAACACATGCAAATCAATGGTAATAAAGATAGCAGCAGAGTTAGTGAGATAAGACAGAGGGAGAGCTATAGAATGCAGGGGGGGGGGGGATACTAGTCACAGAGGGGTCGTAAAACTTTAGCATAATGTGTAAGGAAACCAATATCTAAATTCAGGCCATTATTTTTCGTGTCAAAAAGAAGTATCATTCTTAGTTCAAACGTTTTCCTTTCTTGGATAGTTCTGAAATTCCCTTTAAGAACTAAAACATTGAGGTCTTCTATAGTGTGGTCCGGTTGTGAGAAATGATGTCCCACAGGTGTGCATAAACTGTCTTCTTTATGTTCTTTGATGGTATGTCTGTGCAAATTCATCCTCGCTTGCAACTTCTGTCCTGTTTCACCAACATAAGATTCTTTGCTGCACCTTTTGCATTGGATGAGGTACACAACATTACTGGAGGTACAGTTGTAAGATCCCATGATATTGAAGGTCCCATTTGTGTGTGTGACACTTTTGGATAGATTGAAATGGTTGCATAGTTTGCAGCGTTTTTATTGCAGGGTTTGCTTCCATTATTTGTGACTTCATAATCAGAGTGAAGTTTCCTGCTGATTAGTTTGTGTCTGAGGTTGGGTGGTTGTCTGAAAGCCAATAATGGGGGCTGTTGGAATATTCCTTTCAGAGTTTCATCCTCTGTTTTAATGGGTTGTAAATCTTTGATTATCTTTTTAATCCCTTCAGGTGCTGGGTTGTATGTGATGACTAGAGGTACTCGGTTATTTGTTTTTTTCTCTGTGTATTAGAGGAGATTTTCTCTTCGGGTTTTCAAGGCTGTGTTTATGCTGTTGTTGATGGTTTTGTCTTTGTAACCTTTCTTATGGAAGGAGTCTGTCAGTGTTCTGAGATGTTTATCTCTGTCTTCTGGGTCTAAACAAATTTGATGGTATCTGATGGCCTGGCTGTGTATGATGGCCCGTTTAGTGTGTTGGGGGTGAAAACTGGAACTATGAAGATAGCTGCATCGGTCAGTCGGTTTTCAGGCTGCGAGTCACATCCCTGATATCCACCCAGCAAAAAAAATATTATACAACCTTTCACCACTGGAGCGAAGAGCTGTACATGATCTGCGCATTAATCAGGCCATAACCATCAAACCAGCAGATAAAGGGGGAGCATTAGTTGTGATGGATACAGACAAATATATACAAGAGGGCCAGAGGCAGCTGGCAAATACTACTTACTACAAAAAACTGGATTATGATCCGACCCAGGATTTTACTAAGCAATTAAAAGGTCTCATTGCAATACCAAGCCACCTACATTCAGAAATCATCAATACAATTCCGGATAATCCAGTAATTGGAGACTTCTACATGCTGCCCAAGATTCACAAGCCAGGAAATCCAGGCAGACCCATTATAACAGGTATGAATACACTTACCGAACATATCTCAGGCCTTGTAGAAAACATGTTAAAACCTTTAGTCATGAACACTGCAAGTTTCCTGCAAGACACCACTGATTTTCTGAACAAGCTTAACAATATACAACAATTACCACCAAATACACTTCTAGTCACTATGGATGTAGAATCTCTGTACAGTAACATCCCTCACAAGGATGGGTTGGTGGCATGTCACAGATTTTTATCATCCTCACCAAACCACAAATACACGGCTGAGGATGTGACACAGCTCATCGAATTCATTCTTACACAAAACTACTTCACTTTCAATAATGGCATCTATCTCCAGTGTATGGGTACTGCTATGGGAAGCAAAATGGCACCCCAATATGCAAACTTATTTATGGTTGACCTGGAGGACAAATTCCTGAATAGCATACAACAAAAGCCATACAGATATTATCGCTATATTGATGATATCTTCATGATATGGACAGAAGGTGAAGAAAATCTAATCCAATTCTTCTCATTGATCAACACTTTTCACAAATCTATCAAACTAAAAATGGACTATTCGAACACACATGTCAACTTCCTGGACACTACAAGCTTCACACGTCTATATACAGAAAACCGACTGACTGATGCAGCTATCTTCATAGTTCCAGTTTTCACCCCCAACACACTAAACGGTCCATCATACACAGCCAGGCCAAAAAAACAAATAACCGAGTACCTCTAGTCATTACATACAACCCAGCACCTGAAGGGATTAAAAAGATGATCAAAGATTTAAAACCCATTATAACAGAGGATGAAACTCTGAAAGGAATATTCCAACAACCCCCATTATTGGCTTTCAGACAACCACCCAACCTCAGACACAAACTAATCAGCAGGAAACTTCACTCTGATTATGAAGTCACAAATAATGGAAGCAAACCCTGCAATAAAAAATGCTGCAAACTATGTAACCAGATCAATCTATCCAAAAGTGTTACACACACAAATGGGACCTTCAATATCATGGGATCTTACAACTGTACCTCCAGTAATGTTGTGTACCTCATCCAATGCAAAAGGTGCAGCAAAGGATCTTATGTTGGTGAAACAGGACAGAAGTTGCAAGCGAGGATGAATTTACACAGACATACCATCAAAGAACATAAAGAAGACAGTTTATGCACAACTATGGGACATCATTTCTCACAACTGGACCACACTATAGAAGACCTCAATGTTTTAGTTCTTACAGGGAATTTCAGAACTATCCAAGAAAGGAAAACGTTTGAACTAAGAATGATACTTCTTTTTGGCACAAAAAATAATGGCCTGAATTTAGATATTGGTTTCCTTACACATTATGCTAAAGTTTTACGATCCCTCTGTGACTAGTATCCCCCCCTGCATTCTATAGCTCTCCCTCTGTCTTATCTCGCTAACTCTGCTGCTATCTTTATTACCATTGATTTGTATGTGTTTGTTTTTCTCTTTTTTTTTTTTCTTCTTTAACATTCTGCTTAAAACTTTGTAAATCAGTACTGCTTGGACCTTGAAGAAGGGGACATACCCCGAAAGCTTGTCCTGAAAAATTGTATGTTAGTGCAAATAAAAAAAAGTATCACGGACAGTACTCAATTTTCTCTGTCACAATTGCACTAATACTTCTACAATCAAATCAAGCATTCTAGTTTCAAAAGACATCTAGACAACAATGTCATAAACTTCTTTTAATTAGACAAACTACCAAGACCAAAATGTTGTTTCAACCCTGTATCAACTAAATACATCGTATATCATTTTTCTTTACGATCTTTACTACGAACAATGTTTCCTACGAACGTTTAACGAGTAGATGATGTGTATGTACTCAGGCTGTGGTACTACGATAAACTATGTTTTCTTGATGACCAGACTGAAGCCAGGGCATCACTTTCAACCCTTTCCTCCACCCCAGCAGAGGCTGATGAGGAGCAAGCTGGGCCTTTCAACCTGGAAGAACTGGATGTGACCATATGGAGCCAGGTATATTATTTTTAGACATATTTAGTGTCCTAATATTAATGATGTTAACTACATGTTATAATTGATTACCTATTTAAGGATTTTTTGATAAAAAATGATGTATACATATCAATTGACAGTAGTGGCCAAAAATGTTTGTCACCAGCTTTAAAAAATGCTGGTGTCTATATAGCCAGCAGGTTGCTCAAAATGGAGAAGGGACAATGGGACTACGCCTCCTGTGTGAAAAACTTTTTTCTGATGTCCTTCACAAGGGGCTGAAGGGCGAGTTAACTGTCAACACCCAAATAAATGAACAAGCCCCTCCTCCTCCTGCCACAAGTCAACCACCAGAGCCCCAGCCTACACGGAAGGCTGCAGGGAAGGCTGCAGGGCAGCGTGGAGGGAAGGCTGGAATGAAGAGAAGAAAGTGATGACCTGGCTTCAGTCTGGTCTGACAGAAGGCGCAGGCTGGTGTAGTATCACAGCCTGGGTCCCCAGGCTGTGGTACTACACCAGCCTGCGTCTTGTCAGACCAGACTGATATATGTCATCTGCTGCTGCTCTTGATCTCTGGGATTTCTGGACCACATTGTGCTCCCTATTATATGGACTCCTCAAGATCCCAATTTTCTTTTCCACAGACTTGATGTGTTCCCTGGGGCCAAAAGTCCTCACAAATTCGAAAAATTTCTGCAGCGTTGACTCCATCTTTATTTTGTTAACCATAATAAATGGATATTTTATTTTATGAAAATACTTGCCTATGTGTTTTTATTAACATCAATTTTTTAGAGACAATGTCAAATTAACAAGGGACTACAACCTCCTTGAGGTTCCAAAAAATAATAATTATATAATGTTCTTGTGGTAACTTTACACCAATATATATATATATATATATATATATATATATATATATATATATATATATATATATATATATATATATATATATACAAAAATAAAAGGTTCTTTGTGGTAACTTTACACCAAAAATAAAAAGATATATGGAGATAAATATAAAATAATTTTGTAACAATCCTAAAAAATTATCTTGATGAAATAAAAAATAATAAAAGATGACTCCAAAAACAATTGTGTAAACATTAGTATGGAGATATGGCTTTTAAAAAATACAATGTCATTCATGAGATCAAGAAAAATAATCCAGAAATAAGTTTGTGAGAACTCTGTGTGAATATGAAAAGCAAAACAACTTCGTTCTTCTAGCATTATAAAGAAGACAATTAATGCACTGCATTCAACGATCACAGAATTTGCAGCGTGAGGAATGTGCTACCTACAATACGAAACACTAGTTTTACCAGACCGAGCGCTTCCATTTCGTACTTGCTTCTGAGCATGCGCCGTTTTTTGTCTGTCGGACTAGCATACAGATGAGCGGACTTCTCGATAGGAACTGGGTCTGGCGGAGTTACGACGTAAAGATTTGAAGCATGTTTCAAATCTAAAGTCAGATTTGACTGGAAAGGTCCGATGAAGCCCACACGCGATCGGATTGTCCGCTGGACTCGGTCAGTCGGACCAGTCTAATAGAAAAGTCCGCATGTGTGTACGCTGCATTAGTGGCACTTTGGATGGATCTGGTCTTTATGGAGGCTATTTAAATCCAGCATGGATCCCTGCAGTGGAGCTCCTCAGAGCACATCTTCACTTGTGACCAACAACTTAGACACTGACGAAAAAACTGATGTGCTCCTGGAAGGAGGAGGGGTTATATAGGGAGTGAACTTCCTGGATCGGGTATAACCAGTGTCCATCACCTGAAGGTGGCCTATAACCCAAGTAATTACTTAAGGCTCTGTGTCCCATGATATACGATAAAGAAATTTAAATTTTTGGCTTAAAAGCAAAACGCTATGTGTGGTGGAAAACTAACACCGAACATCACCCTGAACATACCATCCCCACCGTGAAACATGGTGGTGGCAGCATCATGTTGGGATGATTTTCTTCA
Source organism: Lithobates septentrionalis (assembly GCA_037952835.1). NCBI lineage: Eukaryota > Metazoa > Chordata > Amphibia > Anura > Ranidae > Lithobates > Lithobates septentrionalis. Next base: position 1,452,330 of record JBBDGP010001120.1, on the reverse strand, counting down.
GCAGGGACAGGGAAGCGGGTCAGAGTTGATGGGAAGATGGATGGAGCCAAATTCAGGGCAATCTTAGAAGAAAACCTGTTGGAGTCTGCAGAAGACTTGAGACTGGGGTGGAGGTTCACCTTCCAGCAGGACAACGACCCTAAACATACAGCCAGAGCTACTATGGAATGATTTAGATCAAAGCATATTCATTTGTTAGCATGGCTCAGTCAAAATCCAGACCTAAGTCCAATTGAGTACCTGTGGCAAGACTTGAAAATTGCTGTTCACAGATGCTCTCCATCCAATCTGTCAGAGCTATTTTGCAAAGAAGAATGGGCAAAAATGTCACTCTCTAGATGTGCAAAGCTGGTAGAGAGATACCCAAAAAGACTTGCAGCTGTAATTGCAGTGAAAGGTGGTTCTGAAAAGTATAGACTCGGGGGCTGATTATAAATGCATGCCACACTTTTCACATATTTATTTGTAAAAAATTTAGAAGAAACATTTATAATTTTCCTTCCACTTCACAATTAGGTGCCACTTTGTGTTGGTCTATCACATAAAATTCTGATAAAATGGGATTTTTGTACTTACCGTAAAATCCCTTTCTCTGAAGTTAATTGATAGACACAGCACTTTAATCTTGACCTTAGGGTTATATCTCCACCTTTAGGAGAGGACTAAGCAGAACACAAAAAAAAAACAAGTACAGTACCGCCCAGGGGGCGGTCCTACTGGCTATAACCCCTCACTCTGCTCCCAGCAGCTCAGTTCATCAAAAAGCAGTACAAACATAAATAGGAGGGCTGGGTGCTGTGTCCAGCAATGAACTTCAGAGAAATGGATTTTACGGTAAGTACAAAAATCCCATTTTCTCTTTCATTCATTGACGGACACAGCACATTAATCTTGACCTTAGGGACGTCCCCTAGCAGTGCCAAAAACGAGGGGTGGAAACACAGAGAAAATAAACTCCACCCACAACAAAAACAACTCCCCATCAGAGGAGCCGCAACCTCAGACGGCCGCCTGCAAAACCTTGCGGCCGAAGCATGCATCCGAAGATGCGCCCACATCGACCTTGTAAAATTTGGTGAAAGTGTGTACTGACGACCAGGTAGCTGCCTTACACACCTGTGAAATGGACACTTGATGCCGGAAAGCCCAGGAAGCACCGATTGCCCTGGTAGAATGCGCCGTGACGGGAAAGGGAGGCGCCCACCCCCTTGTGGCATAAGCCTAAACAATAATTTGTCTGATCCACCGAGAAATCGTGGCCGACGCCAGGCCCTTCTTCGGACCAGCAACAGAGACAGAGTCCGACCTCCGGAAAGGCGCCGTAGCAGACAGATACACTCGCAGAGCCCGGACCACATCCAAAGAATGTAAAGGGGCCTCCTTGGGATGCGACGGCCGAGGGCATAAGGACAGAAGCACGATGTCCTCATTTAGATGACAGGCTGAAACAACCTTCAGAAGAAAAGAGGGCTGCGGATGCAGCACCGCCTTATCCTTGTGGAGGATCAGATAGGGAGACTTGCATGACAATGCCGCCAACTCAGAAACCCGCCTTGCAGATGTAATAGCCACTAGAAAGACTACTTTCTGAGAGAGCGTCAATAAAGGGATCTCCCTAATGTTTTCAAACAGCGGTTTCTGAAGCACCGAGAGCACCAGATTCAGATCCCACGGAGGCAGCGGCAGGCGTACCGGAGGAGCCCCATGCCGAACCCCCTGAACAAACGTACGCACCAATGAGTGAGTCGCCAAGGGCCGCTGAAAAAAGACAGCCAAATCGGATATCTGCCCCTTAATGGTGCCTAATGCAAGCTTCTGATCCACTCCTCGCTGCAGAAACAGCAGGATCCTGGAAACCGAATATGAACGCGGATGCCACCCCACCTCCTCACACCGGGAGATGTAGGCCTTCCAGGTGCGCTGATAAATCTCCTGGGAAGAAGACTTTCGCGCCCTTAGCATAGTGGAAATTACCAAAGCCAATAGCCATCGGTCCCTCAGCACCTGGCTTTCAACCGCTATGCCGTTAAAGCCAGCGACAGTAAAGCAGGGTGGAAAATCGGACCTTGACACAGAAGGTCCTCCTGCACCGGCAGCCGCCAAGGAACATCCGCCACCATTCGTACTATGTCGGCGTACCAAGGACATCAAGGCCAGTCTGGGGCAATCAGAATCACCAGAATCCCCTCGGCCTCCACTCTGCGCAGCAGACGAGGGAGGAGCCTGAGAGGGGGAAAGGCATAAATCAGCCGATAATGCCCCCATGGGGCCACCAATGTGTCAGACGCGTCTGCCCAGGGATCCTTTGACCTGGCCACAAACCTCTGCACCTTCCAATTGAGCCGAGAGGCCAGGAGATCCACATCCGGCATGCCCCACCATAGGCAAATGAGCCAAAACACTTCCGGATGCAGTGACCATTCCCCCTGGTCCAGCAACTGACGACTGAGGTAGTCCGCCTGCCAGTTTTCTACGCCCGGAATGTACATGGCTGACAGAGCCGGCACACGCCGCTCTGCCCACTGTAGGATGTTGGAGACCTCCAGCGCCGCCGCTGAGCTCCTTGTCCCTCCCTGATGATTGACATACGCAACCGCCGTGTCGTTGTCTGACTGTATCCTGACCGGATGACCCTGCAGCCTCTGCGACCATGTGGAGAGGCACTGCCTGATCGCCCGCAGCTCCAGCACATTGATCGGCAAGCGGGATTTTTCCTGCGTCCAGCGACCCTGGGCCGGCTGGATGCCCCAAATTCCCCCCAGCCAGTCAGGCTGGCGTCCATCGTGATCACCGTCCAATGAAGAGGAAGGAACGATTTCCCGGACCAAAGGGCCAGGGACCTCAGCCACCACAGAAGCGATACCCTGGCTAGCTGGCTCACCCAGATTTGACAATCCAGGGATGTCGGAGACTTGTCCCATTTGGACAGGATCTCTTTCTGCAAGACCCGAGTGTGGAATTGAGTATACGGTACCGCCTCGAAAGTGGCTACCATGAGGCAAGGATTCGCATGCAAAAACGCAGCGACGACCACCTGCGGGACATCAGTAACCGCACCGCGGATTGGAGAGTCTGCAGCTTGCTTGAAGGAAGAAAGACTCTCGCCTTTGAGGAGTCCAGAATCAACCCCAAGTACTCCAGGCGCTGGGTTGGCAGCAACACTGACTTCTGGAGATTCAACACCCAGCCAAACTCCTGAAGAGTCTGCATGGTGATCGCCACATCCTCCCTTAGTTCTGAGGCAGAAGCTGCTCTCAGGAGGAGGTCGTCAAGGTAACCCATGATTGCAATCCCTCATTGTCTCAGCAACGCCAGAATCGGAGCCAGCACCTTGATGAAGACCCTTGGAGCCGACGCTAAGCCAAAGGGAAGAGCTACAAATTGGTAGTGCTCATCCCTGACCGCAAATCGCAGGAACCTCTGGTGTCTGACGCATATGGGGGTATGCGTCCTTGATGTCCAAAGACGCCAGGAAATCCCCTGATGAAGTGCAGCGACCGCAGAACGAACCGATTCCATCCTGAACCTTCACAAAACAATTGAGGGCCTTGAGATCCAGGACCGGATGGACACCTTCCTTCTTCGGGATTACAAACAGATTAGAGTAGAATCCCTGAATCCTTTCCGACGTCGGTACAGGCACTATCACTCCATGCAGTAGTAAGTCCTGTACTGCCCCAGACAGAGCCTCCCGACGAGCCGGAAGGAGATGAAGGTTGGAGGGGAAAAAAACCTGTCTGTCGGACAAAAAGGAAACTATCTTGTAGCCTGATAAAACCAGCTCGCAGACCCACTGGTCGGAAAGAAGAGAAGTCCACCGGTCTGCAAACTCCCGAAGGCGACCCCCCACCCGAGAGTCGGCGGGGGCAAACCTTCATGTGGAAGCTGATTTGTTCGCAGGCTTGATCGGCTTGCAAAACCAGGGACGCTTTTGTCCCTCAGCGGGCACCTTGTCGGGCCTGGGAACGCTTACCCGCCGACACGGGCGGACGAAAAAGCCGCTTCTGAGTGGAAAAAGAGGGCCCCTGCCTACAGTGTGGCTCCTTACCCTTTCTGGACTGTGGGAGCAAAGTACTCTTTCCCCAGTAACATTTTTAATAATATCATCCAGCGAGGTGCCAAACAGCCTCCCACCTTGGAAGGACAACTCTGCCAGCGCTTTCTTAGATGTCTGGTCCACAGACCAACACTTGAGCCAAATCAGCCGACGCAGCACTACTGCTGATACCGAGGCTCTAGAAAGCAAAGGGGCCGTATCCAGGGCCGCATCACAAATATACTGAAGGCCATGCACCAACTGGTCTGCCAGTTCCACACAGACTGGGGAAACCTGCTCCTTCCCCAACTCGCGGTGCAACAACTTAGCCCATTCAGTAAGTGTTTGTGACACCAGAGCCGTGGCTAACAACAGCCGAAGCACCGACCCCGTCACCGTAAACATGGACCGGGCAGCCGCCCCGGCCCTTCTGTTGGGAAGGGTCCTTGAAAGGGGGGACCCTTCTACCAGAATCGTGGTAACCTTATTTAACCTAGATACCGGGGGGTCAACGACCGGAGGAGATGTCCATTTTTTCAGAAAACTCTCCTCAAAGGGGTAATGCACCGCCATTCGCCTCGGGACTGAAAAGGCATGCTGCGGGCGTTCCCACTCCTTGCAAATAAACTTATTAAAATAAGTTTAGTGGATAAACACCTTAGCGGTGTGGATCGGCTTGTGGGACCCAAAGGGGACCGACACATCTGCAGATGCCCCAGCCATATCTTCTATCGTTAAGGTATCCTGCACCGCCGTGATAAGTTCCCCCACTAGTCCTTTTTTCTGCACTGAAATGGACGCGGAGGCTTCCTCCTCACTGTCTGAAGGGTCATGGTCCGCAACCAACAGGGGTCGGTTTTTTACCCACCTTGCGCCCGCACGCCGCTTCCACCCTGGAAACAAATGAATCCAGGACCACCGACAGAGTGTCCATGGGCACCGCAGGTGCAGGGGAACCGGTTGCTATCAAAGGGGTGTCTGGGGAAGAAGCGCCAGCATCCGACGCCATGTCTGACCCACTCTCACCTGTAACCTGGGACGTAAGGCAAGAGACAAAAAATGCCTACCCTCCTAGCTGCCACAGACTGAGGGGCCCCCCGCAGGACTCACCACCCTGACCAAGGCGTTGTGCTGTGCTGCTGTACTGCTGTCCGTTCTCCCCTCTGCCGGCGTCCAAACCACGAGGTGTTCTGTGTCAGTTTTGCGCTGTTCCTGGCTTAAACAGACACCCAGCGCTAGAGAACTAACAGAAACCATCCCCCGTGGCTACAAGAAAATGGCCGCCGGCTGCCTCAGACAAAAGCACCTGAAAACGCCGGGAAAATGGTCTCCGCACTCCAAGAAAATGGCCGTGGCTACAGGAAAACGTGCCCCAGGGCTTATAGCTCACCGGCCGCCCCGGACCAGAATGGGGCCTGTCGCGGCTGACCCAGGGCAGAGCTAAAGTCTGCACGCACTTGATGGCCAGGCTGGGAGACTACCAGGATCTATATTATCCAGCCTGTCACCCAGCCCGGCTGTTGATTGTAGATCACAGGAATAAATACAAAAACAGGGAAAAATGTTCCCCACAGGGAGCCAGGTCCTTCTCCTAGACTAAAGGTGGCGATATAACCCTAAGGTCAAGATTAAAGTGCTGTGTCCGTCAATGAACGAAAGAGAAAATACATTTACGCTTTTGGATTTAACATGACAAAATGTGGAAAATTTCAAGGGGTAGGAATACTTTTTCAAGGCACTGTATATTAAAGTTTTATGAGATGCACCTGTATGTTACTATGTACTGCTTTATGGTGGCTGTGGTGAAATCACCTAGCCAGGTTGTCCCCTGCAGGGGCAGAAGGATGGGTTTTCTGTATGGATTGGCTTGTACAGGCGGTCCCCTATTTTCAAACACTCGACTTACAAACGACTCCTACTTACAAACGGAGGGAGACAACAGGAAGCGAGTGGAAATCTACCCTTTGGAAGGGAAATTCACTCCTGTAAGAGTTATCATGGAAAAAGGTACCTCCACTGATGCTTTATCACCAAGGCTTGTTTCCACAACAACCCAAAATTTTCAAAATCCAATTGTCATTGCCACAGAAAGTGAGGAGAAATCTTCTGAACAGGGGCACAGACAGCAAAACAAACGTTGCAGGGTTGTTAACCTTTCTTGATACTATCCAAAAAGCTTAAAAATATTTTTTTTTGGGTGGAGCTACACTTAAAAAAAATGTACCTGTTCTGACTTACAAACAGATTCAACTTAAGAACAAACCTACAGACCCCATCTTGTTTGTAACCCAGGGCCTGTATTTACCAATTGGTTGTACCACCTGTGTGTGTACTTATTAAGCTTAAAGAATAAAATAAAATTAAAAAAAAACAAACACTTCTGGCAACTCCTATGTCCACTTTAGCAGTTGCCATCACTAGATGGAAGTACAATATTGCCAAAAGCCAAATTCCATTAACTCCGGGGGAATTTTACCTTGGATGCAGAATACATAGATCAAGAAAAGATACTTAAGGAAAAAATTAAGGACAAGGGGATATTCATCGCAGCACATTGACGAAACCTATCTTAACCCTCCAGTTAAGAACACTTCTTTGAGCTACGAGGATTTGGGGTCCATCAGATTTATTACACAGTTTCACCACCAATGTAAAGAAATTGAAAAAATCCTTACCAAACACAGGGGTATCCTATTACAAGATCCATCATTAGGACTGTCGTATATTTTTTTTTTAAGATGTATTCAACATTGTCACAGTGTCTCCCAGTGTTAGTTCTACTTGCGGCTCGTTCATAAGAGCGAACCAGCATCGGTGAAGGACCATTGGTAGTGAAAAGCTTCCTGTGGATGTGGAGAGGTGTTCGCCCTGCGAGGATATGTCCGCCAGTGAGGGCCCCTGCCTTATGTGCAGATTTGTTTGTTTGGTGGGGATGTTTGCTCTGAGAAGACATTATCGGTTTGATACCTATTCGCTTTTGCGGAGGGATGTACGTTTGTGACTATGTGCCTGATCACCACATGGAAAGACTATAACGTCTCCCTGCTGATAGCCTCGCGTCCATAGGAACAGTAGTATAATCCGGCTATGCATTGTTCTTTGCACAATGCAGAATAAGGATTTGTGCCAATGGTAGAAGAGGGAATGTGTGCGTGAGCTTGGTCAAAACAACGTTAACGATTTCTTAGGCGCCAATCTCACTACACGTGGGTTGTTTGTTAACTGTAGAAGCACAGTTTTCAAGTACTAACGGCAGGAAATTGTGCACACTGCTCTGCACAGGAACGCCCAGACAGTCATATATATATATATATATATATATATATATATATATATATATATATATATATACACACACACACACACATACTGTTTGAAGGAATACATGGGCTTGATTGGCTGAACTGAATAGTCACAAAGTCTCTTTTGTTACCCCTGTTCAAAGTCCTATAAATAAATGGAGCTTCCCTTTTACAAGCCCTCCCAACGAGGGCAGACATAGAAGCCATCATAAGGCCCCTTTCACATGGACGGATAGAATTGTGCTTTTAGCTGCGTTTTCTACCGCAGCTAAATGCACACAATGCTTTCCTATGGCCCCATTCACACACTGCGTTTAGCTGCGTTTTGATTACATGCAGTTTGGTGCGGATAGATTAAATAGAATTGACTGCGTCCAGGAGCGATTTAGCGGAGCTATCCGCAGGTAATCGCAGTGCACTGTGTCAGCTGCAGATAGCAGCGCCGAGCTGGCTCGCTCATTGGGAAAGGAAAAATGTTTTTTCCTTTCCCAATTCCCCTTCCCCTTTCCCCCTTTAACAAGGGGACCCCCCAGATCCCAGCCCTCCTGTGTGAAAAAAAAAGTGTCAAAAATGTTAAAAATGACAAGAGACAGTTTTTGACAATTTCTTTATTTAAATGCTTCTTCTTTCTTCTATCTTCTTTCTTCCTTCGGTTTCTTCCTCCATCTTTTTCTTCTTCTGGTTCTTCCTCCGGTGTTCTCGTCCGGCATCTTCCTCCGCGGCGTCTTCTTCCCTTCTTCTCGGGCCGCTCCGCATCCACCATGATGGGAGGCTCCCACTGTGTGACGCTTCACCTCTTCTGACGGTTCTTAAATAACGGAGGGCGGGGCCACCCGGTGACCCCGCCCCCCTCTGATGCATGGGGACTTGATGGGGACTTCCCTGTGGCATTCCCTGTGACGTCAGAGGGGGGCGGGGTCACCGTTACGTAACGGGTGACCCCGTCTCTTGTCATTTTTAACATTTTTGACACTTTTTGTACCCCCTTACAATTTCACACAGGGGGGAGGGCCGGGATCTGGGGGTCCCCTTGTTAAATGGGGCTTCCAGATTCTGATAAGCCCCCCACCCGCAGACCCCCACAACCCTTGCCCGGTGGTGTTTTGGGGGCTACCCCAAAGCACCCTCCCAATGTTGAGGGCATGTGGCCTGGTACGGTTCAGGAGGGGGGGCGCTCTCTCGTCCCCCCTCTTTTCCTGCGGCCTGTCAGGTTGCGTGCTCGGATAAGGGTCTGGTATGGATTTTTGGGAGAACCCCACGCCATTTTCTTTTAATTTTGGCGCGAGGTTCCCCTTAAAATCCATACCAGACCTGAAGGGTCTGGTATAGATTTTGAGGGGGACCCCACGCCATTTTTAAAAAAAATTTTGCCCCGGGTTCCCTTTAATATCCATACCAGACCTGAAGGGCCTGGTATGGAATTTAGGGGGACCCCTCACGTAATTTTTTTTTTTTAATGTTGGTTCGGGGTTCCCCTGTGGGGAATTCCCATGCTGTTTTTATCAATGAACTTTTATGTGTATTGTCGGACCGGCGAATCATTAATAGCCGCGAGCAGTTTTAAATGACTTTTTTTCCTTTGAAATGTCATTTTGTTGTCAAACACCCCCCAGGTATGAAATTTAAAGGAATATTACACTTTTTTTGTTTCACTTTAAGCATTATTAAAATCACTGCTCCCGAAAATATGTCAGTTTTTAAAACTTTTTTTTGCATTGATCCATGTCCCCTGGGGCAGGACCCAGGTCCCCAAACACTTTTTATGACAATAACTTGCATATAAGCCTTTAAAATTAGCACTTTTGATTATTCATGTTCGTGTCCATAGACTTTAACGGTGTTCGCGTGTTCGAATGAATTTTTTGCCTGTTCGCATGTTCTGGAGCGAATCGAACAGGGGGGTGTTAGGCTCATCCCTAATCCTAAGTATTGTTTTACTATTTTTCTTTTTTGTTTATGTTAATATGTTGGGATAAGTATATGTATGACCATTAGTAGCAACATGTAGGGGGAACTCGCACTGATATTACAGCCACCCCAGATGCCAGTTAGACATCAGAGCTAGCTATAGCACACACCATTTTAATAGAGGACTGCACTCCAGAAACTCCAACTCCCACAGATGGAACTGGGGAGGTCAGGGGAGGGGGGACAGTACAAAACTGGTCGATGTGACCCAGGAGGGGAGGGGTGAGCTTCAGTCCTATCACCGCAAGGGGCTTACTAGATACAACACCAAGCAGACTTATAGGGGCTATGGCCTAATAGGACCCTAGACACAACACTGGACCTCAAAAGTCTGAGACCCATATAAACCATCTCCCCCCTGCTCTCACCACAATGAATAATGGGGGACATGATGTAGACCTTGGGTACTCAGGGTTGAGGACTCTGAGGGCGGGAGAAATAAATTGGGTAGATGATAACATCATTACCCCCCCCCATCCCCCCTCTTCTTTGTTTTCCCCCCGCTCTAAGGCTGGCAGACTTCGGTGGGGGCATGTATAGTATATTAAGTTGTTTTACTCCTGATGAGATGCCCTGCCTCTCTTGTTTTCGCTCTTTGTTTACTCACTGTTACATACAGTTGGGCAAAAATGTATTAAGTCAGCGACCAATTGTGCAAGTTTTCCCACTTAAAAAGATGAGAGGCCTGTAATTGTCATCATAGGTATACCTCAACTATGAGAGACAAAATGTGGAAACAAATCCAGACAATCACATTGTCTGATTTTTTAAAGAATTTATTTGCAAATTATTTGCAAATTATGGTGTAAAATAAGTATTTGGTCACCTACAAACAAGCAAGATTTCTGGCTCTCACAGACCTGTATCTTCTTCCTTAAGAGGCTCCTCTGTCCTCCACTCATTACCTGTATTAATGGCACCTGTTTGAACTTGTTATCAGTATAAAAGACACCTGTCCACAACCTTAAACAGTCACACTCCAAACTCCACTATGGTGAAGAACAAAGAGCTGTCGAAGGACACCAGAAACAAAATTGTAGACCTGCACCAGGCTGGGAAGACAGAATCTGCAATAGGCAAGCAGCTTGGTGTGAAGTGTGATGGAGATATTGAATTCCATATTTATATCAATGAGATTCAAGCGTACCATCATGAGGACTTTCTAATTAGATTACCATGCCCCATTTTGTATGATGTGTACGTGTATGTATGTATGTATGTATCTATCTATTTATATATATGTAATATATATTTATGGGTGTATATAGGTGTATTTTTTATAGGAACATGTACTAGAAGGTGGGCCTATTTACTGTTTTGGCATCTCAAACACACCTTTTGTGTTGGCCTGCTATCCGCATAGTAACTAAGTTACCCTATTGTTCGTAGAGAGAGCCAGGGCAGACATTGCGTCTCTTGAGTCCTTGTAATGCTAATTTATGGTATATCACAGAGGGCTGACGGTTGGAAATCAAGAGATAGTTAAAAAGGTACTCTTCAGGGGTAGCCAATCAGGATTCAATGCCACTTCTGAACCAATGAGGTGACCCTGAGTTCTGATTGGTGGGAGTGGGTTCTAACAACATACAACCAAATACCTGGGGAGGGCTAGGTCTCTTCTTCGGCGGACGGTCTAGGTGCAGGATGGTTACGTAAGACTTCTCCATACAATGTATCTCTATGGCTCTTTTCTTTCCTGTAACCTTTTCTATCGTAGGATTTGGCCGTAATACCTTATTAATCTCTTGATAGCATGGGTATGACCATTATAGCAATATTTATTATTATTGGTAACCCTGTTGTTTTTAAGGTTGTATCATTTATATTATAGTTGCTAATCTCATATTAACACAAGTTTCTTTTCTGTACAATAGTAAGTTTAAATAAATTAGATTGTAACCCTTTTCGAACAGGTATCATTCGTACTTAATTTCATGGTTGATTCATATATAGATAAAAGGTTTTAATCACTTATGTATCATTAAGTATATAAGTGAGGTATGCATAAAGGTAGCCATGTCAGATGGTGCCCACTGTGTGAGGAAGTTTAATTTTGGGGTGAATATGATTCTTGTATGGAAGACAGAGCTGGTTTTGTGTTTACCTGTCTCCCATCTGAATACCCAGACTAAAAAAAACTTATTAGAACTTTACCTTTTGTCTGTGCTAATACTTTGATGAGACTGATTTTGAATAATGCATATGAGAAATAGAAATGGAAACTGTATATTGTGTATGATTATAGATGTGGGATTAGTTGCAGCCTGCAATGTGTGGGTTTTGTAAGCAACTGCATGTTTGCGGCCATGCACGGGGGAGGGGCAGCCAGGCTCGCTGTTCCATGGTTGTTACATTAGGATATGTATGTGGAAAGGGCTACTCCCTGTGCACAATAGGAAGAGGGAGGGTTTCTTTTTGTTTTTGAGATGAAAAGACCATGCAAGCATTCACTGTGGGTGGGATGGTCTCAGGATCCCAGGAATGCTGTTTGTATTTCTGAGATGTTTTTTTCTGTGAAAGCTGATGCCAGAAGAAGGATTGAACTTTTCTTGAGAAAAGAGGGTATGTTTGAGCTGTGTTATATTGTGGCGTTGTTGTTTCATTGTAAAGCATGTGTTGCTAAGTGTGCACTCTCAATTGTGCGGCGAGATTACATACTTTTCAGTGGAACTGTTCCTAAACTGTGTGTCTAGGGTTAAGTGTGCATTTACAAATGTGTAGTCAGTCTTTGTGGAGAAAGGAGTCTAGTGAAGAAGTCTGATTTAGCAGGATCAACAATTGCATTTCACGTGTTGGTGTTTTAGTGTGCCTTTTTTTTTCTCATTGGCCATTTTGTGGTCGCCGTGAGACTGTGGCTCGATGTTCATTTGCAACTACCAGTTTATGTTTTATGTAACTTTTGGCTTTTTCGGATGTGTTGTTTGGGTGGAGAGCCTGTATTTGAGGCCTGCCAGGGTCCCTAGTGATATGCAGAATGAAATGTTTGTAAGTGTTCATTTAGTATCTCAAATGTGTAATTTTGTAGGGAGAAATTTTAGTTTTGGCGGGAAAATGCGCCATTTTGTTGTGGCCTGGCTTTCGTCTGCCATTTCCTTTTGTTGTTACCATGTGACTGTGCTGTGGTTTTCATCGGCCATCTTGCTGTAGTCTACCATGTGGTCGTGGCCTGGCTTTCGTTAGTGATGTTTGGCCTGTGGGTCATCCTATAGGGGAAGGTGTAGCCACCATTCCTTTGTGTGTGAAACCATGTGACATGAGCCACCATTTTGTTTCTAGGCATTATTTCTGTTTTAAGTGAATGTAAGCTTTTGTAGGTGTTCTGTGTTTGTACTTTTTGTCAACTCTTCAGTAGAAGAGTGGCGATTTTTGTATGGGATTTCTGTTTTGGTGGGAAAATGCACCCTTTTGTTGTGGCCTGGCTTTTGTTGTAGTCACCATGAGGCCATGGTCGGCGGCCATTTTGAGAGGTGCAGTTTAAGGATTTTGTGCTTTCTAGCCTGTAAATCATCCCAGAGGGGAAGCTGCTACAATTCCTTTGTATGGGTGTAGCCATCCAGTCTACTTTGCATTGAATTTAATAGCTTTAACTGAGTTTCTGTACTTTTAGCGGTGCATGTTTTTAAAATATTTTTGGAGTTCTTCAGAGGGCAATTCATTGTTTTGAGGCTTGTATTGTATATCCTGCAAGAGTTTAGAAAGGGGGCAATTTATTCTTAGATATCTCTATGCAGTTATGGTTAGGGAGCAGGATGTTTGGTCCACTCTGGGAGTGGCAGACAGAAGAGATGTACTGTGTGGACTATTAGAAGAGAGATATGCTGTGTGTACTGTGGAGGGGGGGGGGGGGGTGAGTCTGGCGGATATCATCAGACTCAGAGATCAAACTTTTTTATTTTAACAAAAAAAAAAAAACAATGTCTTCTTTTAAGAAGGGTGTCATTTTTGGGAGCATTCGTTTGATTTTCTAATCGTTAGCGGGGTCGGGTCGACGTTTATTTTTAACCACAGTGATGGGAAGATTTGGAGATAAATAGGGAACTTCTTGGTCAAGGGAATTGTCAGACAGTGTATGTGGTTTTCGTTCAGAAATTACATTGATTTTAAAAACAGAATGTTAAAAACAAGTTAAAATTTCAAACATTTTTTTTCCATTCAGCAAAGGTACAAAGATTTTTTGTCTGAATATTCTTGTCTGAAAATTGATCTGTGTGGCCAGCATGAGGCTCGGTGCACGCCTATGCAGTTTGCTTTTTATCTGTTTCTTGTTTCTGCAGTGCTTTTTGCTGTGCGTTTTCGATTTTCTTGCATGTGATTTTGCTGCAATTTGCGTTTTTGTTTTTTCTGGCCAGGTTGTTGTAGGTCAGATTGGAGGACACGGGTTGCTGCAGGGGTGCATTGTATGTTTTTCTGCAGCTTCTCCATTGAAGTGTATTGAACAGAAGAGGCGCTGTTTTGCATTAAGGAGGGAGTCCCTGACCCTTTCCAAATATGCGGGGGGGGGGGGGGGGGCATGGATGTGAACGTGTCTCATGGGAGGCGATGTGAATGAACTGTAGTGTGTTTCTGCAAAAGGCATCAGAAAAGCACCTAGATGTGAACCAGGTCTAAGACATTTATTAACATAATGGGGTTGAGAAGGCTAGGGTTGGCCCTTTGTGGTGCAGGGGGGAGCAGATAGTCACTACTGTAAGGGGTTCATTTTTTACTGTAGAACGGTGAAAGTTATATTTACGTTTGCGATTGTTTGCTCTTTTTGTACTATCGAGGGCTCATTTTGTTTTTGTTTTTTAACCTCCATTGTGTTACCGGCCGATTGATTGATTGTGAAGGTAGTAGTCGAATGATTTTGTGGTCGATTGGTTGTAGATTAGTCGATTAGTTGTTTCAGCCCTGGTATGGATCTGTCTCTTTGTAAACTACTAACTGTGGATGGTGAGCTTTGTAATTAGACCTGTATACACTGGCTATATTGTAAACTGATACCAATCATGTTGAAATTAGGTGTGCATCAGTAAACTGCCTCCTGTACTACAAGCACCCCTAGGGTCCTGATTATCCAAGTTTATGCTAATCATTATGGAGATAACAGAAGTAATAGCCCTTCCTTAAGCATTTCCTTTAGAATACCTCTGAAAAGTCCACGGGGGAGATTGAACTATTATAGTTTGGAAAATCTCCAGGCTATTTTTTTTTGAAGGACTATAGTCAGAACAGGGAACATTAGGAGTAGTACGCTAGCAGCCCGCTCAGGCCGTGTAAAATAATCGGAATGCGGGGGCCGGTTATCGTGATAAAGGCGCAAACCATAACCGCTCCGAAAGTAAAGCGCGGGGTTCTCTGTACGCAGAGTCCGAAAAAAAATTGTTCTGACAAGTAGTGAAAAAAAAAAAATCGGCAAGGGTGACAGGGGCGGTACCTGTCAACCCAATTCTTGGTCAGAGAGTAGCTACCTCTGAAGTAAAGGCAACCTGTAAAAAGGTTGGGGAATCAGTTCAAGGTCCGGAGTCCGTAAAGGATGGGTAATCTAATCGCTTCAAAGAGGGGGTCTGAATGGGGTAAACCCTATCAAATGACCCCAAGGGAAGAGATGATAGATAGATATGGACCTTGGGTTGTGAAATATTTGCAAGATTGGGATCGTTGGACTGGGAAGAAGTATTTTAAAAGAGGTACTTTTAAGCTAAAAGCTTGGGAAGATCTGTATCGTGCTCATCACAGTAAGATGACACGACCATATGAAAAAGATACTTTATTTATATGGATGCTGGAGTCAGCGAATAAAACAGAGGAAGTGAATGTTATTACTATGGGATTTAAGGAGAAATCATTCCAAACAATGCTTGAACGTAGGGACAAGCGTAAACCATCACAACCCCCAACAAGGGGTGACAGTGATTGTCAGGGAGACAAGGAGCAGTTGTCAGGACCTGGGCCTTATACAGTTGCCCAGTCCTTGTCAGCTGAATGCTCAGGGGCTGACATGAATTGTCACCTTTCAGTGGTGGACAAAAAGGTAGAGCCACAACACAAGTCTGATACCTCAGTAAAATGTGGATTACAGGGGGATGGGAGGGTACAGGAAGAAGAAGGCAGAGTAGCAAGACAAGGAGACGAAATGGCCATGCTGGCATTAAGGGAGGAAGGTCTCCAGGCAGAAGGGACACTTTCTGTCCCGCTGACAAGAGAGGATGTGAAATTAAATCTCACTGAAAGAAGCTGTAATAAGCGCACGGGAAAACCGCCGCTAATCTTTGCGGCCAGGTGGTTAGCAAAACAGTATGAGCATTTGAAAGTGCAAAACACATCCCTAAAAGAAGAGCTAGAAATCACCAAAGGTAACATCAGTACTTTAGAAGCTTCCATGTCAAATTCAGAGGCTATCCACCAGCAATTAGTACTAGAAAACAAAAGATTACAGGAGGACATTCTCCAGTTGGGAAAGAGACTGAAGGATGCAGAAGGTGGGGTGAAACCATTATCTGTCAGCTGCCAGGAGCCGTTGGATCAGTTTTCAGATAGAGAAGATAACAAGGTAACTGATTTGGGCAGGTCTGAATTCAGGGGGACGTCCTCCACACCTAAGGTATGTATCAACAAGAATAAATCCCAGGAAGGTAAGAGCTCTTTAAAAATTGCCCCTATATTTTGTAAGCCGCAGGTAAAAACTACTAATCCAGAAGAGGCCATCCCATATTCACAGTCATCTAAAACAAAGCCCTTTGTTAAGAGGTGTTGTACCACTTTAAATAAGATAAAATGCCACTTATGCGGATTACTGGGTCACATCGCGAGATTCTGTCTATCCAGTTCCAGTCAAAAAGTCGGTAAGCATAATCCATATAGGACCACAAGACGTGATTTTGAAGTGTACTCTGCACGCTTCGCCACATGGCCTAGAGGTAGGAAGTATGGACCACCTGGGTCAGGGGTCCCATTCCAAACTCCTGAGAAGGGGCTAATGAAATGGGATGGATCTCTGAAAGAATTTCAACCTTACCAAACAGATGTTATGGGTTTAAGAAGAAGTACCGGGTATTATAGAAAACATGCTGATATGTGTGATGTCTAGAGTTCATCTATAACCTAGCCATTTGTGTGAGCGTGTGGAATATGCAATATATTTTGTATTGTGTGACGTTTGTTCTCAGCTGCTGACAGCCCACCCAAATGACCCCCCTTCTTTCTCACCAGGTCTGTGAAAAGGTACAGCGAACTGTATTGACATGCAAATGACCTGAGCCAAGATAATTATCCTTACTAGTGAATTGAAAGATACATGTACTAAAATGACTTTGTTTTTCAGGAAAACAGTACTGGAGAGGTTCTTTGTGGTGAGGTATTATGATCTGTTGACAAATGGTACTGCTAAAAGGTTTTTGACGGATTGCTAATTTTTTTCAACCATGGTGAATAAATTTTTTTTGGGGGGGAATTATTGGTATACCATAAAACAAAAAAAAACAAAAAATCCACGTGGTATTAATGTGTATTAAGTAATACATATTAATGATAAGTTGAGCTCAACATTTTTTTGGTATCTTAAAAAAAAAAAGTGCACTGTTTATGTAATGTAATGTAATGTATATTTGTGTTTCATATGCGAATGTATTGTTACAGGTATATAACCATTGGATTATTTTGTTTCTAGGAGGAAAATGGAATATTTATTACTAAATTTTATTGATGTTTTATTTCTCAGACTCGATAATTGGGTTTCCTGGCTTCAAAGGGCACATCGGTCGGCTCGTGTACCCACTACTGTTCAGTGATCCAGGCGCCTCAGTGCTGCAAGGGATATTTCTTTGCCCTTTGGCCAGTTGTGTTTGGTAGCAGAAGTTCCTCTAATTGGATACACATTATGCAATTTTTGTTTTCTAATTTCCTTCAGATTTACCTTCAGATGTGTAGTATGAGGGCCTGCCTGATGGCATACAAGTTGAGAGTGTATAGTTTTGGGAGAGCCTGGAGAAGAGTTGTGCAGGAAGATTGTGTAAGATATTGCACTCTGTGTTCTGGATGGAGAGGTCATTGCTGGGAAGGAAGCACCTGGGTATTATTTGGGACATAGATGAGTTTGTTTCTGTGTCCTAAGGAATACCGATGTAACGTTAGTCAGGGAACTAGAGGGTTCTTTGAACCTAACCATAGATAGAGGTGCATTGTATACCCTGGGCATGGTCTCTGAAATCCAGGCACAGGGATGGAGTTGTGTGGGCATGCTGTATTCTCCTCAGTGGATACCCATAGGTGTCCTTCCTGTCCTAGACTCCTTGCGTACCTTAACTAGTGGTCTGTGTCCTGCATGACAGGAAGACCAGTGCCCCATAAGGTGTGCAACCTCTATGAAGAGACAAGTGTACCTGGTGGCAGGTGGTTTTCAATCCGGGTATTCTAACTATTTCCCATTCTTAGGAAAGATAGGCTTAATTGAGACTGTCTTTGGAGCTGGAGGTGGGGCACTGGGTACCTTAAAACACTATGGAGCTGGAGATATTCAGGATATTCAGGATCACATTGGGGGGGTCTTGTGCTACATATCAGGGAAGGGGTTAGGAAAGCCAACTTGCTCTGTCCAGCATCACTTTGCGAGGACAGACAGGGGGGGGGGGGGGTAGTATCCAGGTTGCCTATGAGTCGTGATAGATTGGTGGATGACTCAGTTCCAGGATCTTCAAAAATCTTACTTGCACTGTTCTCATCCCTAATGGCCGGGATGGAACATTGTGCAGATATCACGGTCAATCTGGGTACTATCCTATCAGACACTACTGGATTACACCCTGGAGTCCATCTTGTTCTGATGGTTTGAGTCTGGACAGCCTCAGATGACTGGTACTGATGAGTGCTAGAGGAAGGTAAAGGTTGTGCTATGGGAAAAGGCAATAATGCTGGCACAGGAGGGGGTCATGTCTAATGGATGCCGGGGTAGTGACCCAACTGGTCCTAAACAAAGTTAAAACTACTTGAGACTGGAGACCAGGGTACTGGTGCTAGTATCACATGTCTAATGATGCACTGTTTTCAGCATCAGGTTAAATGGTACTCAGCAGGGTACACCACCTCGGGGGAGTCTATGGTACACCTCCTCTGGCCCGTGGCAAGGATATAGCAGGAACACCGGGCTGTACCCCGATCACCCCTGAAGAAAGGTTTTATAGCAAACCTGACATCCCCTTACACCTACAGAAACTTCCTCTGGGATTTGGGGCTGAGTTAAAAGCTTGGCTGATGGATTTCGGACAACAGGATGAAATATTAAATGTACTAAAAGATGCTGAAAAACAAGCCACCATACGACTCACCCATGATCAAAATAGACTGTTCCAAGTATCCCACGCTTTAGATGCAGACGCTAAGATTTCCTGGTGGGAAAGTTTATTTGGGTATAGTCCGAACGCTACAGCTTTCCTAAACATTTTGCTCTACCCTGTTGTTGTCCTAACCTGTGCAGCCTTATTGCTTTTCCTGATGCAGGTAATAATGTGCGTTACTATCAGGAGAATGAATGCCAAAGCTATGAGAATGTGTACCTCAACGAGGTATCGTCTCTCAAGGAACAGAAAGGCCACTAACTCAGAAACAAATCTCTGAGGAAGCCAGATCCAATCCAGACCAGTACTAAGAAGTTGCACATGTAAGAGAGGACCCTAGAACTATATTTTTCTTGTTCCAGGGATAAGCCTCTTCAATTTTTAGTAATAAAGTGGTCAGGTTTACCTAAATTCCAAAAGTTTTAATCATTTTTTTATTATTTTTAGTTTTATTTTTATTTATTTATTTATTTTTTCTCTCCCTTTTGTTGTTAATATCTGTGTACCTGACCTGCAAAAATACTGTTAATGGGAGAGGAGGGTTTTTTTTTAAGAAAAACATTTGTTTTGTTTTTTTCGTTTTTTATTTTTTTTATTATGTTTTTTTGACCAATGTATTCATTTTTTTTATATACAGATTCAAGGCTCTTTAACAGTCTTGGTTGGAGCAGCGTTCAATCTGTAGTTTCTTTCGGTTTTTTGTTCTTTTTTCATTTCCACTATTTTTTCCTGTTCATTTTCATTACTCACCTCTCTTCCATTCCTTTTTCTTCTTTAATATTATGCTCTCTGAGTTTTTTTTTCCTTTGATTTCTATCATCTATCTTCTCAAGATAATGTAACTAAGACATCAGTCATATCATTTTTCTTTAAAAAAAGACTTATTTATTAAAAAAAGACCATATTTTAACTAAAGTATCCCTGGACATCCAGTTTTATGTCTTAATGTAATTTCACCTCCCCTAGTCTACCTACTACTTTAACCTGAGCCCCGTGAGCAGGTGTGGTGAACCCAGGGACCTGGCAATAACAGACAGTATTGTCTATCCCTACCATCAAGGGCCATGGATGATACTGGCTGTTGCTCAGACTCTGTACCCTGTGGGGAACCCACTCTACTCGTCCACATTACACCCTTTAGGAGTATTTAGTCTTAATGGCCAACACTCTGCTCCTGTCCAGCATTTCTCCAATATCTGTACACTAATGTTCTCCTCTCTCTTTTTGTATTCATGCACGACTGTCTGGAGGCCCGCCCGACCCCACCTGAAGACTCAGCGACCACCAAGTTATTTCTTGAGATAAATGTGTCACGAATAAGACTTTCCTGGACTTTCCTTCACCATGCTGAAAAGTGCTGTCTCGCGGTCCGATCCAATCGATGCAACCGTTACATGGTCTTGCAAAGATACAGGACTAAATATGCCAGGATCCCGCCATCAATGTTGGAGTTCCGCTCTTCCAAGGCAGAGGGGCGATGACACATTGCAGTACAGACACTCATGGTTTGGATGTGAAGTCTCAAAAGCACCAGGATTTCTTTGCTATCTTAAGCCTACCTTGAGGAGTTCTGGCGTGTTCAAGAAAGGAAGAGGAGGCCGCAGTGGTGGTGGGGAAGGGTCGGGGCTTCTGAACTGTTGTGGGTGGGTGCAAGATCATTGAAGGAGGACATAAGTTCAAGAATGAACTTCAGGGGGAAATGTGATGGAGATATTGAATTCCATATTTATATCAATGAGATTCAAGCGTACCATCATGAGGACTTTCTAATTAGATTACCATGCCCCATTTTGTATGATGTGTACGTGTATGTATGTATGTATGTATCTATCTATCTATATGTATGTGTGTGTATATATATATATATATATATGTAATATATATTTATGGGTGTATATAGGTGTATTTTTTATAGGAACATGTACTAGAAGGTGGGCCTATTTACTGTTTTGGCATCTCAAACACACCTTTTGTGTTGGCCTGCTATCCGCATAGTAACTAAGTTACCCTATTGTTCGTAGAGAGAGCCAGGGCAGACATTGCGTCTCTTGAGTCCTTGTAATGCTAATTTATGGTATATCACAGAGGGCTGACGGTTGGAAATCAAGAGATAGTTAAAAAGGTACTCTTCAGGGGTAGCCAATCAGGATTCAATGCCACTTCTGAACCAATGAGGTGACCCTGAGTTCTGATTGGTGGGAGTGGGTTCTAACAACATACAACCAAATACCTGGGGAGGGCTAGGTCTCTTCTTCGGCAGACGGTCTAGGTGCAGGATGGTTACGTAAGACTTCTCCATACAATGTATCTCTATGGCTCTTTTCTTTCCTGTAACCTTTTCTATCGTAGGATTTGGCCGTAATACCTTATTAATCTCTTGATAGCATGGGTATGACCATTATAGCAATATTTATTATTATTGGTAACCCTGTTGTTTTTAAGGTTGTATCATTTATATTATAGTTGCTAATCTCATATTAACACAAGTTTCTTTTCTGTACAATAGTAAGTTTAAATAAATTAGATTGTAACCCTTTTCGAACAGGTATCATTCGTACTTAATTTCATGGTTGATTCATATATAGATAAAAGGTTTTAATCACTTATGTATCATTAAGTATATAAGTGAGGTATGCATAAAGGTAGCCATGTCAGAAGAAATCAATTGTGGGAGCAACAAATTAGAAAATGGAAGACATACAAGACCACTGATAATCTTCCTCGATCTCACCCCGTGGGGTCAAAATGATCACAAGAACGGTGAGCAAAAATCCCAGAACTACACGGGGGACCTAGTGAATGACCTGCAGAGAACTGGGACCAATATAACAAAGGCTACCATCAGTAACACACTACCTCGCCAGGGACTCAGATCCTGCAGTGACAGACGTGTCCCCCTGCTTAAGCCAGTATATGTCCGGGCCCATCTGAGGTTTGCTAGAGAGCATTTGGATGATCCAGAAGAGGATTGGGAGAATGTCATATGGTCAGATGAAACCAAAGTAGAACTGTTTGGTAGAAACACAACTCGTCGTGTTTGGAGGAGAGATAATGCTGAGTTGCAACCAAAGAACACCATACCTACTGTGAAGCATGGGGGTGGCAATATCATGCTTTTGGGGCTGTTTCTCTGCAAAGCGAACTGGACGACTGACCTGTATACATGAAAGAATGAATGGGGCCATGTATCGTGAAATTTTGAGTGCAAACCTCTTTCCATCAGCAAGGGCATTGAAGGTGCAACATGGCTGGGTCTTTCAGCATGACAATGATCCCAAACACACCGCCCGGACAACGAAGCAGTGGCTTCGTAAGAAGCATTTCAAGGTCCTGGAGTGGCCTAGCCAGTCTCCGGATCTCAACCCCATAGAAAACCTTTGGAGGGAGTTGAAAGTCCGTGTTGCCCAGCGACAGCCCCAAAACATCACTGCTCTAGAGGATCTGCATGGAGGAATGGGCCAACATACCAGCAACAGTGTGTGACAACCTTGTGAAGACTTACAGAAAACGTTTGACCTCTGTCATTGCCAACAAAGGATATATAACAAAGTATTGAGATGAACTTTTGATATTGACAAAATACTTATTTTCCACCATAATTTACAAATAAATTCTTTCAAAAATCAGACAATGTGATTGTCTGGATTTGTTTCCACATTTTGTCTCTCATAGTTGAGGTATACCTATGATGACAATTACAGGCCTCTCTCATCTGTTTAAGTGGGAGAACTTGCACAATTGGTGGCTGACTAAATACTTTGTTGCCCCACTGTACATATACAGTGGGGACGGAAAGTATTCAGACCCCCTTAAATTTTTTACTCTTTGTTATATTGCAGCCATTTGCTAAAATCATTTAAGTTCATTTTTTCCCTCATTAATGCATTAACAGCACTCCATATTGACAGAAAAACACAGAATTGTTGACATTTTTGCAGATTTATTAAAAAAAAAACTGAAATGTCACATGGTCCCAAGTATACAGACCCTTTGCTGTGACACTCATATTTAACTCAGGTGCTGTCCATTTCTTCTGATCATCCTTGAGATGGTTCTACACCTTCATTTGAGTCCAGCTGTGTTTGATTATACTGATTGGACTTGATTAGGAAAGCCACACACCTATCTATATAAGACTTTATAGCTCACAGTGCATGTCAGAGCAAATGAGAATCATGAGGTCAAAGGAACTGCCTGAAGAGCTCAGAGACAGAATTGTGGCAAGGCACAGATCTGGCCAAGGTTACAAAAAAAATTCTGCTGCACTTAAGGTTCCTAAGAGCACAGTGGGCTCCATAATCCTTACATGGAAGACGTTTGGGATGACCAGAACCCTTCCTAGAGCTGGCCATCTGGCCAAACTGAGCTATCGGGGGAGAAGAGCCTTGGTGAGAGAGGTAAAGAAGAACCCAAAGATCACTGTGGCTGAGCTCCAGAGATGCAGTCGGGAGATGGGAGAAAGTTGTAGAAAGTCAACCATCACTGCAGCCCTCCAGCAGTCGGGGCTTTATGGCAGAGTGGCCCGACGGAAGCCTCTTCTCAGTGCAAGACACATGAAAGCCTGCATGGAGATTGCTAAAAAAACACCTGAAGGACTCTAAGATGGTGAGAAATAAGTTTCTTTGGTCTTATGAGACCACGACATAACTTTTTGGCCTTAATTCTAAGCGGTATGTGTGGAGAAAACCAGGCACTGCTCATCACCTGTCCAATATAGTCCCAACAGTGAAGCATGATGGTGGCAGCATCATGCTGTGGGGGTGTTTTTCAGCTGCAGGGACAGGACAACTGGTTGCAATCGAGGGATGCGGCCAAGTACAGGGATATCCTGGACGAAAACCTTCTCCAGAGTGCTCAGGACCTCAGACTGGGCCTAAGGTTTACCTTCCAACAAGACAATGACCCCAAGCACACAGCTAAAATAGCGAAGGAGTGGCTTCACAACAACTCCGTGACTGTTCTTGAATGGCCCAGCCAGAGCCCTGATTTAAACCCAATTGAGCATCTCTGGAGAGACCTAAAAATGGCTGTCCACCAATGTTTACCATCCAACCTGACAGAACTGGAGAGGATCTGGAGGAATCACAGAGGATCCCCAAATCCAGGTGTTAAAAACTTTTTGCATCTTTCCCAAAAAGACTCATGGCTGTATTAGATCAAAAGGGTGCAGCCGAATAGCGCCGCTAAAATGACGGTAAAGCGCCGCTAAAACTAGCAGCGTTTTACCGTCAACGCATGCTTGCTCCAGTGTGAAAGCAACTTTAAGTGATACAGAAAATTTTTTACATTTGAACATTTATTAAACAAAACAAACCTCCAATCAGTTCACTTGTATGTAGAATTTAGATAAAAAATAAAATAAAAAAAAACTTTATCTTAAATATTAAATACACAAAAACAGGTAATCAAAACTTTTGGATGAAAAAAAATGGGCTAACTTTACTGCTTAGTTTTTAAAAAAATTTATTAGTGTATTTTTCAAAAGATATTGCGTTTGAAAGACTGCTGCGCAAATACCGCGTGACATAAAATATTGCAACAACCGCTATTTTATTCCCTAGGGTCTCTGCTAAAAAAAATATATATATATAATGTTTGGGGGTTCTAAGTGATTTTCTAGCAGAAAATACAGGATTTTTACTTGTAAGCAACAAGTGTCAGAAAAGATTTAGTCTTTAAATGGGTAAACTGAGAGCTTCTACACACAGAGCTCAGTTCATTCATAAGTGTAAACATTGTATCCTTCAGGTTACTATTTATCAGATTTGGCAGGCTGCCCAGAGGAGGAGAGAAGTGCTTCACAGAAGTTTTCAGGCAACTTGTATTGACTTCTATTACAGAAGTCATTTGCAAGTCCGCTGATATCGGCCTTTTTTATCAGCACAATCGGCCGATGCCGATTAAGTAAAAAACACCAAATATCGCCCGATATATCGGCCGGCCGATATATCGGTCGACCTCTAGTGACAATGGACTCCTTCAATATCTATTCACTAAATGCGAAGAGCCTTAACCTACCCAAAAAGCGCAGAATACTGCTAAATGGCCTTAAAAAAGCCCACATTGATGTAGTGTTCATACAGGAGACACACTTCAGGTCGGACAATCCTACCTACCTCAAAAACCGATACTTCCCACACGCGTACCATGCTACGAATGCAGCTGCCAAATCCAAGGGAGTCTCTATACTGATATCAGGGGCGGTACCATGGACATATAGCAACACCTTGGTAGACCTTGAGGGTCACTATATGTTCATTAAAGGATTATTGCGGGGCACGAGGATGACCCTAGCCACTGTATATGCCCCTAATGATCGACAAAATGCCTTCCTCCACCGTACATTAAATTTACTCACAGAATTTAAGGAAGGCCAGTTAGTTTTGGGGGGAGACATTAACATACCTCTAGCCCCTGCGGTTGACACCTCTTCGCCTCTTCACAGACCTCCTCTGTGCATACAGGCACACATAAAGGTGTAAACCGGGACCTACACAACGCCCAACTGATAGACATATGGAGGCTGCACCACTCTGGGGAACGAGATTACACTTTTTTCTCAGCTCCACACAAAGTGTACTCAAGAGTAGACTACTTCTTTATCCCCCATAGTCAGCTAGAGGTGGTCCACAAAGTTGAGATATTGCAATATCACATGGTCGGATCATGCTCCCATCACCATGTGCTATTGTTTGTCATCATCCCTGACCACCAGATCTAAATATTGGAGACTAAATGAAAGCCTGCTACAGACACCAGTGGTCATGACTGACATCAAGACCGAGCTTCAGCATTACTTTCAAACTAACGATGCTGTAGACTGTGACCCTGGTATTTTATGGGAGGCCGACAAAACTGTGATAAGAGGAGTGTTCATCAAACACGGTGCAAGTATCAAAAGAGAAAGAGAACACTTACTGATTGAACTCCTTCATAAGATACACTATACACTTCTACTATACAATCAAAGCACAAAACACTAGTCGCCTCTCTAGAAGCAGAACCGACGTCCCTCAGAAAACAAACAGTAGATCTGTTACACTATAGAGCCAAAGCAGCATTGCAAATTTGTCGAAAATTATCCTATGAGTCGGGAAAAAATGTGGGAAACTACTTGCCAAAGCAGTTAGGAATCACCGACTTAACACATATATTCCCCAAATCATAGACTCAGCAGGACCAAAGAAGACCACATCAACTCAGATAGAGACAGAATTCAGGGATTATTACGCGTCTCTTTATAATCTCTAAGTCAGACCCCCAAACAAAACAATTATAAATGACTACCTTTCAGCATCCCAGATTCCCCAACTATCGATGGAAATAAGGGCAGGACTGGAAGACCCCATTACTATGGAGGAGTTGCAGTCAGTGGTGGGAGGGATGAAACCAGGCAAAGCCCAGGCCCAGATGGGTTTACCCTATAATACTACCAAACTCTCCTGCCACTCCTAGGCCCTCACATGGTGAGGATGTTTAACGGACTAGGCAACGGTGCTCCTCTTCCTAGAGACACTGTGAGGGCACATATATCCCTCATACCAAAAGAAGGCAAAGACCCGGCAGCGTGTGGTAGCTATAGGCTATAATATAGCTATAATATCCCTCCTGAATGTGGACCTTACATTATTCACGAAAGTGCTGGCCAATAGACTACCCCAGTTCATGCCAGACCTAATTCACTTAGGTAAAGTAGGGTTTATCCCTACCCGGAAGGCAAGGGATAACACCACTAAAGTACTCAACCTCATCCATATAGCTACCAAAACTAAAACCACATGCGTCTTTCTTAGCACAGATGCTGAGAAGGCGTTCAACCGCGTCAACTGGGTTTTTATGACATCAGTCCTCAAACAGATCGGCCTAGGACATAAAATGCTACAGTGGATTCATAGTATCTACTCCACACCCACAGCCCAGGTCAAAGCCAATGGAATCCTTTTGGACTCATTCACAATAACAAATGGCACTAGGCAGGGATGCCCGCTCGCACCTCTCCTTTTTGCCCTAGCCTTAGAACCTTTTTTATGCACTGTGCGATCAAACCCCGACATATCGGGTGTGACAGTAGAAGGAACCCAATACAAAATCTCTGCCTACGCAGATGACCTCATGTTTTCTCTAACTAATCCTGTGGTGTCATTACCAAACCTCCTCAAGGAATTTGATAGATATGGAAATCTTGCCAATCTAAAGATTAACTTTGATAAATCGGCGGCAATGGGGATTAATATACCACCAAGTAGATTGAGCTCTCTAAAATCACAGTTCAGATTTAAATGGTCGGATGGCTCCCTCAAATACCTGGGAACCCTGATCCCCAATGACATAAAACGTACGTTTGACCTTAACTTCCCACTCCTGTTGCTTAGGACCCCATTACTACTGGAGGACTGGGACAAAGAACTTCACTCCTGGTTCGGAAGGTGTAATCTGCCTAAAATGTCAATACTTCCGAAATTTCTATATTTATTTCAAGCCCTATCGATCAGAATCCCGCCCCAATACTTTAAAAAAATACACTCCCTCTTTATCAAATTTATCTGGGCTAACTCGAAACTCAGGCTACGTAGGCGCTATTTAACTCTACCCAAACACTATGGAGGACTAGCCCTACCAGACTAGAAGAATTACTATTTGGCCGTTCACCAAGGCAGAATAATAGATTGGAATCGGCATAGTAAGAACAAATTGTGGACACAGCTAGAGCAGGCACAATCTAAGGCCACACTGAAAGGAGCGGTTTGGTGCTTTGACCAACTGCCTCCAACGTTGAGGTCACACCCTGTGATGGGCACAACCCTCCGGGTAGGTGCATCCACATTATTCGCAACCTCCCTCTCCACTAGTAACTCCCCTCTTTACCTGATACTGGGTAATCCTGCCTTTCCTCCTGGTCTGGAACGAGCAGGATATGAGACACTCACATCAACTGGCAGGGATAGAGCCTCGCATTTCCTAGTAGACAATAACTGGCCCTCTGTACAAGCCCTGACTGCCGACAATGGTCAGTTCCAACTGCCATTCTGGAAAGCAATACGTTTGCACCACTTCCTACACTCGATTTCCAACCCGACACAATTTAACCGCGACCTGACACCTTTCAAAGACTATTGTAGGGACGAGGGAGACTTACCTCAAATACTAAACCATACGCTTTGCTCAACTCCCCCCCCCCCCCCAGAACAACCTGATCTGACATTCATACAAAAATGGGAAACCGACCTACTACGCCAATTTACTTTGTGTCCAGAAACAATCATCAGATTCTCCCTGAAAGCATCCATTTGCACAAAGATACAGGAACTTAACTACAAGATCCTGACCAGATGGTACTATACCCCTAACAGGCTACACAAATATTTCCCAGCCACCTCAGATATATGTTGGAGGTGCCATATCTTCTGGTCTTGCCCTCTGCTTCAGCACTTTTGGACACCCGGGTCTGTAGTAAATACTAACCACAAACGTTGAATATCCAACCAAAAGTATTGATGTGACTGTTATTAATATGTCATGTACCCACCTGTGAACATCAACTATGATGATGAGAATTGTACCGTATTTTCTCTGTTGATTCTCTGTTTACTTTCTTTCTTCTGGAAGATAATAAAACTTATATTTGAAAATAAATAAATAAATTGAGCTCCCATTGTTACTGAGGACTGTCTGTGGAGTTTCCAATATGAGAACAACCGCTGTATCTGTTTTACTTGGTAACCACGATTTCACTCAATTGCATTATACAAAAGAGCTGAAAAGTGTGCTTATTAGTGCAAGTGAAGTTGACTGCGCATAGCATACATTAGTTTCCACAACAGTTTGGCGGGCCAGGATTTTCGGGGGCCAACAGAACTTCCTTCCCTGCAGACCGAGAGGGAGAGAGCGCATATAGGGTCTAGGCCAATAAAATGGACGGGCAAGACCAATTTTATTTCAGTTTTTGTTGTCCTGAGGCCAGGATTTTGTTTTCTCTGTCCGCTGTGTCAGGTAAATTCTGCTTGGCAAAAGAACAGTTTTTTGTTTTTCCTCTATAGGCCCTAATCAATAAAGCCTAAGGTGTTTAGTCTGTATACGTTAAGTGTTCATTTTGTGTTTTAATTGTATAGTCAGTTTTTGTGGAGAGAAATGTTGGTTTTCTAGTGAAGAAATCTTGGTTTGTGCTGGTTTTGACGGGATTGGCGACTAAATTTTGTTTTTACAAAATTTCAGTTCCCGGTGGAATTTTTCTGCTTTTGGCCTGAATTTCAGCATTTAGTGAAATTAATTCATAATTTTGCAGGAATTTCAGTCTCTGTTCTTGTACTGAATTCTGTTTACAGTAGAATCATTTTGATTTTTATGTTTAATTTCAGTTGCTTTGCAGAATTTTATACTGTAATTAGTTTTGGGTAGAGACAATCAACATTCTGTGAGTAAACGGTAGGAGGCATCTCCATTGTTGTAACATCTAGGTACAGATAGAAAGAAACCACATTTTTAATTTTTGAATAGCGGAGGATTTCATAGTGCTTTGTAGTTGTCTGGCAAACACATTTATAGGGCTGTACAACGTGAGACTGGTAATGCCGTGTAAGATAGTCGGGAGTCCGGTGCACGGTTGTATTAGCATATAAGCGTGAGGAAGAGATCCTAGCATACTGGGAGGCCGTGTAAAATAGTCGGTCGCCAGTACTGTACAAATAGGCACTAGGCAGTACTGCTCCGAAAGTTAGTGCAAGGGTGGCCTGGACGCAGGGACAGGACACAAGCGATTCAAATTGTATGGGCAATGGGCCGTCCATAGTAGGGGGGGAAACAGGCTCTCCAGTCAGACAGCTGCATAGTAAATTATATCTGGGTATGGGGCTAAGGCCATTAGACCCCTTAGAAGTTGGTCAGAAGGTACAGCATGGTGTATTCCTTTGGAAGGTACTTTTGATGTCTGGAGGTGGAAAAACTCATCACCGAGTTCAAAACAAGACCCCAGACTAAAAAGACCTTGGAAGTAACTCAAGCTATGGCTTCTGAAATCTATAATGGTGAGTGGGTTGAATGTGTAGTACATGTTTGTCTGGTTAGAATTCTTTGGCATGAATTGGGATTTAGCTACTACTCAGGTGGAAAATAAATTCCAAATTCTTTTGTAGTGTGTATCATTTTTACCCCACCGGAAAGAACGTTGCTGGGTAAAGCCTAAACTAGCAACAAACTATTTTTGTCTTAGCTAATGCCGCATACACAGGAGCGGACTTTTTGACCGGACTGGTCCGACTGACTTCCAATGGACTTTCTCAATGGATGGACTTTTTTTTTTTTTTAATTCTTTTTATTATTTTCTTTTCAACAACACAACAACGAAACAAAAGTATAACCAACTCATCGTTACTGAGTTAGTATGGGCCAACATGTACATGTATATTCAATTAACATGACTGTCTAACTGACAACAGTATTCTAACTACCTATAGTAGTTACAAAAGCTCCACCCCCCCCTCCCTTAACCAATCGCCGTTGCTCAGTTCTCTCTCCCTCCGTTCCCCAGGAAACAACCGGATTGCAGCAGCTGTGCCCCACCACAGTCCATGACCAGAACTCCAGAGCGGGGCCTTGGACCTTTTAACAGGATTAGTAATCTTAAAGGGCCTGATATCAGCCTACCCCCATGTACTCGTGTTAGCCTACCGTTAGCTCAGAGTTGTACCATGACTGCCAAACTCTATCAAATTTCTTTCCGCAACCTCTAGATAAATACGTCGTTTTGTAATGAGGCATCATACCATTAACCAGTCCCTTCCAGAAGCGCAGGTCAGGAGCCCCTGGCCTACGCCACTGCAACAGAATAGCCTTCCTTCCATAGAACAAGAGGATGGCGAGGAGAGTTCTATGGGACCGCAAAGGGACCACCTCCTCAACCAATCCCAGAAGACACACCTTGACCATCATTGGGATCAGAGTCATCAGAACTTCCGAGATACAGGAGGTGACCTCAGATCAATACGGTTTGATCTGTGGGCAGCTCCAAAATATGTGTTCAGCCGCCGCTGGAGCAAAAGAGCATCTCCAGCAATCCGCCTGCACTGTTGGGTAAATGGAAGCCAATCTAGCTGTGCAAGAATTTAAAATGAATCAGTCTATCTCTAGCAGCAATTAAATGTTGAAACGGGTGTGTCCACATATCGTCCCAGTCCTCTCCTTGAATATCTGGGACCTCAGCTTCCCAATGCTCTCTACACTTGTTTACTGCCTTCGGCTTGGTCTTAAACAACTCCTTATAGGAAACTGAAAGCGTCCTGGGAAGCACCTCTGTGGATAACAGGTTTTCTAGGTCTGAGGGAAATGATTCTATCGTCTTATTTTTAAATTGCGAGTGAAACGCATGACACAGCTGGATATACCGGAAGTATTGAGTGTTAGGTAAGTCGTGTCTGGTTTTAATCTGGTCAAACGTCAGCAATTTCCCGTCCATAGTAATGTCTTTAAGAGTTTGGATTCCCCTTGTTGCCCATCCCATGGGATCATGAAATGAATAGAAGTGTGACAGTCTGGGATTCATCCACAGGGGAGTGGATAGAGAGAGACCTTGGTAACTAGGACATGCCATTCCAACTGCTTCCCCCCATGCCTTAATCGTAGCCTGCATTGAAGCAGTAAGAGGAAGATCCATTTTGGTTCCTCTATGTATGGCCATCCGCAGGGACTCATAGGAGCCCAGGTGTGCAGCTTCCAAGACCGTTGCCGAGTCCCCATCGTCTGATGTCAGCCATCTATGTACCACCACCATTTGTCCGGCTATATAATATTTTCGCCAGTCCACCCCCACCCCATGGTTCTTGTAATACTTTCGAACCTAGTCTTGGATGTTTAGGAGCCCAAAGAAAGAAGCTAGTGAGGCTATCTAATTTTTTAAAAAAGGACTTGGGAATCCAAATGGGAGCGTTTCGCAAAAAATATAGTATGACAGGGAGAATTTTCATTTTCAAAAGGTTAATCCGTCCTATAAGAGACAAGGGGAGTTTTTGCCAGGCTTGAGCTTTCTGCTTAAGAAATATCAGAAGAGGTGTCAGATTAAGCAATATATAATCCGCCACATCTGCTGTAATTTTGACCCCCAAATAAGTTATCTGTGATACCCACTTCAAAGGCAAAGCCGGGTCTGCAATGTTCTTCACACCCATATCAATCGGTAGAATAGACTATTTAGACCAGCTGAGACTTATAACCCGGGATACTGAGAAAACTCGTTCATAATGCGTAGTGCAACTATTAGTCACTCCCCTGGGTCTCTCAGAAACAGCAACATATCGTCCGCATAAAGTGCCAGGCTTTCATCTATGTTGCTCACCCTAATCGCCTTAACTTCCCCGGCTGCCCTCAATGCTACTGAAAAGGTTCCATCATGAGAGCAAACAAAAAAGGCGACAGGGGACATCTCTGCCTAGTGCCCCTGCCAATTTGGAAAAATGGGGAAGTGTGTGCTCCCATGTGGACTGCTGTTCTGGGATTGCTATAGAGCATCGATATCCACCCTCTAAACGTCGGACTAAAACCCATTTTCTCCAGTACCGTCAACATATAGTGCCAGTCGATAGAGTCGAAAGCTTTTTCAATATCGATGGACACCACAACTCTAGTGGGTGAGTCGAAATTGTGGAGCTGCAAGTGAGTGAACAGCCTCCATAGGTTGGTGTCTGTTGACTTACCGGGCATAAACCCCGTCTGGTCAATATCCACCAAGGAAGAAGTGATTCCCGCCAGTCTCTTTGCTAAAACCTTTGTTAGGATTTTCAAATCCATGTTTAATAGGGCGATCGGTCTATTTGATGAACAGTCTAGTGGGTCCTTGCCAGGCTTGGGAAGTAGAATCATAAGCATCTAGCATAGACGCAGGTTATTGCTGACATTGCTGGAAACCCATCTGGGCCCGGCGCTTTATTAGGAGGAAATGCAAAGATCGCTGACATCACCTCCTTGTTAGTGATGTCCGCCTCTAAGGCCCCCCTGTCCGTGTCAGATAGTCTGGGAAGAGGGAGACCTCCCAACAAGTCCTCCAGGGCCGTGTGGTCATAGTGGGGAATGGGTGCATACAGGGTCGAAAAATAGTCCCAAAACTCAGACATTATGTCTATTGGATCGCTAGCCAGTTCCCCGTCCCTACGTTTGACAACTGGGATGTTTGCTAGTTGGTGGGAATCCGCCACCAGCCTGGCCAGGAGCTTCCCATTTTTGTCTCTCTCCGCAAACAGTGATTCTGTCCTATGCTTTGATTCTGTATGTGCCAGATTGTTGAAGTGCAAGCTGAGCAACCTTTGAGCCTCCAACAAGGCCACATAGGAGGAATCCGAGGGACAGCTGGCATTGCTCTCCGCGCATTGCCTTTCTCTGTCTTGCAACAATTTAACCTCAGCATTTTGTTCCACCCTTTCCTTTTTTATGGCTGAAATACAATCTCCCAACGAACAGACTTGCCTACACACGATCACACCAAAGTCCGACGGATTCGCATGTGATGACGTACGACCAGACTAAAATAAGGAAGTTGATAGCCAGTAGCCAATAGCTTCCCTAGCGTCGGTTTTCGTCTGTTGGACTAGCATACAAACAAGCGGACTTTTCGACCGGACTCGAGTACGTTGGAAAGATTTGAAACATGTTCCAAATCTAAAGTCCTTCAGATTTTCGACCAAAAAAGTCCGCTGCAGGTCCGATGAAGCCCACACACAGTGGAATTGTCTGCTGACTCGGTCCATCGGACCAGTCCAGTCGAAAAGTCCGCTCGTGTGTACGCGGCATTAGAGTTGCCATTGACATGATAATATCAAGGGAGGGGATTGCTAGCAGCCCAATCCATAAATGCAAAGAAAAGGAAACCTGTTTTTCAACATTGTGTGGGTGGCCCATGCAATGTTTGGGGCAGCTCGTGTGCTTTTCTTTTTGTATTTTTTTTTTTTTTTTTAAGTAGCATGGTAACTATGGAATATCTCCCTTGCATTTGTATCTAATTGTTTGTCTTATTCTTCTCATTGTCTGTACATAGTAATATATTAAAGCTCTCCACTAAAGGCATTGTATTTTTGTAGGATTGTGAAACTAATGCCGCGTACACACGAGCGGACTTTACGGCAGACTTGGTCCGGCGTACTGGATTTCGTCGGACAATTCGATCGTGTGTGTGCTCCAGCGGACTTTGTTTGCTCCAAAGTTGGACGGACTTAGATGTGAAACATGTTTTAAATCTATCCGACGGACTCTTCTTTCTAGCGGACAAACCGGTTGCCTGTGTGCTAGTCCGACAAACTCAAACTGACGCATGCTCTGAAGCAATTACAAGACGGAAGCGATCGGTATGGTAAAACTAGCCTTCGTATTGAAGCTAGCACATTCCTCTTCTGTGATCTTTTAATACAGCGCTTTTTTTAAATTTATAATGCGAGAGGAATGAAGTTGTTTTTCTGCTTTATATTCACACAGAGTTCTCACAAACTACTTTCTTCACGATTTATCCTCATGCCATGACTAATATGATATTTTTAAAAAGCCAGATCTCCATAAATAAAGTATTAAATTAGATTTTGGACTCATCTTTATTTTTTTTAATGATTTCAACACTTATCTATTTTACAATGTGTGCTAAATTATACAAACATT
Organism: Lithobates septentrionalis; assembly: GCA_037952835.1. Lineage (NCBI taxonomy): Eukaryota > Metazoa > Chordata > Amphibia > Anura > Ranidae > Lithobates > Lithobates septentrionalis. The sequence continues at coordinate 1,418,086 of JBBDGP010001120.1, read as the reverse complement.
TTATTTTGTTTATATTTTTTTTGTATATTCAAGTTACCACAATAACCTTAATATTTTGTGTTGTTTTAATGAACCTTAATGAGGTTGGTGTCCCTTGTTAATTAGACATAGGGGGGTTTATTTTCCAAAGGCAAATTAATTTTTCACTACAAGTGCAAATTCTACTTGGAATTGCACAGAAAATAGGATTTTTTAAAACAGCTTACCTGTAAAATCCTTTTCTTTCTAAGGACATCACGGGACACAGAGCCACAGTAATTACTGATGGGTTATATAGGTATCACTGGTGATTGGACACTGGCACACCCTATCAGGAAGTTCAACCCCCTATATAATCCCTCCCCCTTGCAGGGATACCTCAGTTTTGTAGCCAAGCAATATAGTGTATTAGAAGAGGGGCGGGACCTCTGTGTCCCGTGATGTCCTTCGAAAGAAAAGGATTTTACAGGTAAGCTGTTTTAAAAAATCCTATTTTCTTTCTCGAACATCACGGGACACAGAGCCACAGTAATTACTGATGGGATGTCCCAGAGCAATGCTACCTGAGGGGGGGGGAACCACGACCAAGTAGGGTGTAATCAGACCTGAGGTCCCTGTACCGCTGCCTGCAGCACATTACGCCCAAAGGCGATATCCTCATGCCTTCTCACATCCACCTGATAGAATCTGGTGAATGTATGAACTGAAGACCAGGTTGCGGCCTTGCAGATTTGAGCCATAGAGGCCCGGTGATGCACTGCCCAAGAAGCACCAATAGCCCTTGTGGAATGTGCCTTGATCTGAAACGGAGGAATCTTCTGTTTCAAACCGTAAGCTTGAATGATCAACTGTCGAATCCATTTAGAAATGGTAGCTTTTGATGCTGCCTGTCCTCTATTGGGACCCTCTGGCAGCACAAACAAAACATCCGTCTTGCGGATCTGAGCAGTTGTCCCTAGATAGGCCTTAACTGCTCTTACTACATCCAATGAATGTAGAGATCTCTCTTCCGGAGAACAGGGATCTGGAAAAAAGGAAGGCAGAACAATGTCTTGGTTTAAATGAGAATCAGAAACCACCTTCGGTAAAAAAACTAGGATGAGGGCGTAGTACCACCCTATCCTTGTGTATAATCAAATAAGGCTCCTTACAGAAAAGAGCTGCTAATTCTGATACTCTTCTAGCAGAAGAGATGGCCACCAGAAAAATTTATTTCCTTGTCAACAAGACCAAAGGAATCTGACTTGATTCAAAAGGCTGTTTCTGTAACACAGCCAGGACCAAGTTCAAGTCCCAGGGGTTTAGGGGCGCTTTAACCGGAGGATTAAGACGCATCACCCCCTGCATAAAATTTCGGACCAAAGAATGCGAAGCAAGTGGCCGCTGAAATAATACTGATAAAGCAGAGACCTGGCCCTTGATGGTACTCAAGGCCAGCTTCATCTCTAATCCTAACTGTAGAAAATCAAGAATTCTACCTATGACATATTTCCTGGGATGCCAACCTCTGGATTCACACCAGGTTATATAAGCTTTCCAGACTCTATGATAAATCATCCTGGAAGCTGGCTTCCTTGCATTAATCAAGGTAGATATGACAGGACCTGAGAGCCCACGACTCTTCAGAACGTGGGTCTCAATAGCCAAACCGTCAAATTTAGCGTTTGTAAGGCAGGATGGAACACTGGACCTTAACAGGTCTGGGCGTACCGGTAGGGTCCACGGGGAACCCACCGTCATCCTTACTATTTCTGCATACCAAGTCCTTCTGGGCCAAGCGGGGGCCACCAGAAGTACCGACTTCCTTTCCTGCCTGATCCTGCGAAGGAGTCGTGGTAATAGCAGAATAGGCGGGAATGCATAAATCAGTGAGAACCGATGCCACGGAATCACCAACGCATCCGTCCCGCATGCAAGAGGATCTTTTGTCCTTGCCACAAATCTGTCTATCTTTGTGTAGAATCGGGATGCAAAGAGATCTACATCTGGAACCCCCCATCTTTGGCATATGGCCCAAAAGACGTCAGGATGCAGAGACCATTCCCCTGGAAGTAACTGCCGGCACTCTAGAATGTCCGCCTGCCAATTCTCTATTCCCGGGATGAAAACTGCCGATATGCATGGCACATGCATCTCTGCTCAGACTAAGATCTGGTTCACCTCCTTTTGAGCAGCTCGGCTCTGGGTGCCTCCCTGATGATTGACATAAGCCACTGCTGTGGCATTGTCGGACTGGATCCTGACCGGACAACCCTGTAGCCTGATAGTCCAGGCTTTTAGAGCTAAATGTATCGCCCGGATCTCCAGAATGTTGATGGGTAAGGTCCTCTCTGTCTTGGACCATAACCCTTGGACCGCAGCCTGTTCCAGAACTGCTCCCCAACCTGACAGAATGGCATCTGTTGTTACCACCATCCAGGTAACCGGTAGAAAGGATTTCCCCTTCTGCAGGTTCTCGGGTATGAGTCACCAATTGAGGCTCTGACGCACCGCATGCGACAGGTGCATCGGAAAGTCTAATGCCTGAACCTTCTTGTTCCAGGTCAACAGAATACTGTGTTGCAGCATTCTTGAGTGAAACTGAGCATAGGGAACTGCTTCGAATGAAGACACCATCTTCCCTAGTAGCCTCATACAAAGGCGGACTGAGGGACCCTTCTTGGTCCTTACTGTCAGAATCAGCTCTTCTCAAAGCAGTGATCTTTGCCTGGGGTAGAAATATTTTCTCCCGGCTTGTATCAATAATCAGACCTAAATACTCCAGTCTTCTTACTGGTTTTAGGAAAGACTTTTCTAAGTTGAGGATCCAACCCAGGTGTTCTAGATACCTGACTGTGGTCCTCAAGTTTCCATTTAAAGAGGCTACCGACCGGTCTATCAAGAGCAGGTCGTCTAGGTATGCTATGACAGCTATACCCTGAGCCCTTAATCTGGCCAGAGGAGGAGCCAAGATTTTTGTGAACACTCGAGATGAAGTGGCTATCCCGAAAGGCAGAGCCACAAACTGGAAATGGTGCCCTCCTACCTCGAAGCGCAGAAACTTCTGATGAGCAGGAAAAATGGGCACATGCAGATATGCATCTCTGATGTCTATTGATGCCAGAAATTCTCCTCCCTGCAGGGTGGGAACTACTGTTCAAATTGATTCCATGCGGAAGGATTGAATCCTTAGGAATCGGTTCAGATCCCTTAGGTCCAGAATGGGCCTGACATCCCCATTTGGCTTTTGGATCATAAAAAGGTTGGAATAGAAGCCCAATCCCTGGCCCTTTGCGGGAACTATCATAATGACCTCCTGCGACAAAAGTCGCTCTAACGCTAGAAGGAGCGACTGGTTCTTCTCTGGGAACACCTGATCTGAGGAACCGAGGAGAGGGGAATTCCTGAAACTCCAGCTTGTACCCTAAGGTTACCGTGGAGATTACCCATCTGTCCTGGAAGTCCTCCTGCCAGAGCTCTGAGAACTGTCGCAGTCTTCCCCCACTCGAGTGAGCGGGGGCGCCCCCTCATGCAGAGGTCTTAGTGTTTTGCCTAGTAGGCTTCTTTCCCCAGGACTTCTTTTGTCCCTGGGGTTGACTCCTGTCTCTGGACCCCGATGGAGGCGGCCGTCGAGACTGCCTGGAGGCTGAAGCCCCCGGCGCTGGGGAAAAAGTCCGTTTGAAAGAGGGACGCTTACTCTTCTTCTTGACAGGTAAGAGAGTGCTTTTCCCACAAGAGATTCTCTTGATATAGTTATCCAAGTCCTCTCCAAACAACCTTGCACCACGAAATGGAAACCCAGCCAGTAGCTTCTTACATGGTGCTTCGGCTGACCAATTTTTTAACCATAGGATTCTACGTATATGCACCAACCCCAGTGAAAGACGGGAGGTTTGCACGATAGAATCTCTAATGGCGTCAACCACAAAGCATAAGGCCGCTGGAAGGTTAGCAAACCCCTGGGCCTGCTGTTCAGGTAATACTTTGATGACCTGCTTAACATGGTCTCTTAAGTATTGACAGACTCCAATCGCTGCTACTGCAGGTTGGGCCACTGATCCTGCTAAGGAGAAAACATCCTTCAATAGGGATTCCATCCTTTTATCTACAGGATCCCTGAGCATCTGAGCATTGTCTACAGGACAAGTCAGGCTATTATTTACGGAGGAAATGGCGGCATCAATAGCCGGTATTCCCCACATTTTAATAAACTTTTCTTCCATCGGATAAAGTGTTGAAAACTTTCTCGGCGGAAAAAAACGTTTGTCTGGGTGATCCCACTCAGAATAAATGAGCTTTTCAAGTAAAGTATGAACAGGAAAAGCATGTGCTGCTTGGAAAGGTTTCAGTGACCCCAAAGCAGAAGAGGATTCTTTAGCAGTTTCAGGTATGGGTAACTTAAATGTGGAGCGGACCAATCCAGTGAGGATCTGCACTAAGACTTTCTCCTCTTGGGAAGTCGCAGAGGGTCCCTCTCCACCTGATTCCTCCGAAGAGGAATCATCCGTCCCATCCCGATCCTCTGAAAGGGATTCATCTCCTTTATCCCAGAGCTCCTCTGTCTGAGGGTCTTGGGGAACAGAGGAAAGCCTAGTGCGTTTTCTTCCACTGAGTGAAGACGTAATCACGGCCATTAATCTTTCCTCTAGACCATTAATGGTTGAGGAAAAAACCTCTTGTGTAATATATACAGGGGCTGAAGTGCCAGAAGCAGGTGTAGCCCCTGACCCCGATGGCTCTCCCTGGCTAGCCGTCCCTGGCCCATCTTTAGGGGGGGAGGATGCTGCCGACAGGGGGCCCTCAGAACCTGAACGAGATCCCCTAGTGTCTCTGGATCCTGGGGTGCTTGAACCTCTTCTACCCATAGTGCAAAGCAACAAGGTGTGAGGTATACAAATGAACACTGCCTGCTGAGCGATGTAGTCTGGCTAAAAGCCTTGCTACCCAATGCTCAGTCTGGTGTTACTTCAGTAAATGCTGCCTAGGAGAATGCCTGTGTCCCACCTTACATGCGACCGTCAGCTCTGTGTCTCTCAGAAGGCTGTGTGCACCTGTACAGAGTGCCTCTAATAGCCTGCAGCTGGCCTGAGTGGGAGTCTAAGCACCTGTGCTGACGTCCCGCCCCCTCCTCTACCGCCCCCCCCTCGAGTTTTGAAAAAAACGAGCGCTTCCCGCGCTGCCGACTCTCCTGTCATGCTTCTGGAGAAAGGCTGGGGATGGGGGGGGAGGGAGGGAGGCTGGTAACAAGATCTGCCTGAACGGCTATCTTCAGAGATGGTGCCCATTAGGCCACAGAGCCCGAGTGGTATAACCACTTTCTAGACCCCTGTGGCCCCTCTCTAGCCTGGGGGGGAACATTCAAACATCAGAAATCCCCCTTTCCATCTTACCTGCTTGCAGCCTGCTTGAGACGCTGGGACATAATCAGCGATGAAAACACCTGAGACAGTCAGTCAGCATGTGCAGGTTTGTGCTCTTGGCAGCCCCCGGTGGTCACAATAGGCATAGCATGCATTTACCTTAAAGGAGAAAAGCCACTAGAACTCAAAAATTCTGTGGAATCTCCTCTTACCTTATCCAGCCGCAGGGTGCTGTTTACACAGACCCAATCTTCACCTCTCACGGTGGGCTCCGTTTGAAAAAACCGTCAGAGACTGGGGCCCCCATCAGTAGGGGGATCCAACAGTTCTGGGACCGTAAAGCACCTCGCCAGAAATTAGGAAGTTTAAAGCCATTTTCTGATCTGCGGGGTCCAGCTCTCTAAAAAGAGAAGCGTTACGGGTAAAACCTCGTTTCTTCGGACACGAGGCCCGGGTACCATTCAATTCGGCCATGAAAAGACACTTTGAATGGATCCGGTTCGCCTGGCTTGCCCCAGTATAGGATATCAGGATATTCCCTTTGGAGCTCAGCACAGGACATCTTTACACGTCCATCACCTAAGACACTGACGTAAAAACTGAGGTATCCCTGCAAGGGGGAGGGATTATATAGGGGGTTGAACTTCCTGATAGGGTGTGCCAGTGTCCAATCACCAGTGATACCTATATAACCCATCAGTAATTACTGTGGCTCTGTGTCCCGTGATGTTCGAGAAAGAAAGAGCATTTTTAAGTGCCTTCGCTGTGGATCCGAGGGGCACATGCAAAGAACCCCCCAAAAAAAAAACAACTTTTTATTGCACATGATTGTATGATAAAATCAGCAGAGCTTCTCCTCATTTCAGCTCTTCCCCTCAGATTTACAACGACTGCACTTCAAACAAGTGCACTTGCTGTGCAATTTCTAAAGTGAACTTTTCACTAGTACTTTTCACTTGATTTTAGAAATGATTTAGCCTTTTGGCAAAAACACACATAGGGGTTGATTCACTAAAGGGAAAAAGACTGTGCACTTTGCAAAGTGCAGTTGCCCTCTTCAAGAGCAGTTGCTCCAGAGCTTAGTAAATGAGCACAAGCTCTGCTGACTTCCATCATCCAATCATGTGTAAGCAAAAATGCTGTTTTTTGAATTTTCCTTGCACAGGATTGGGTACTCTTTGCAAAGTCAAGCCTTACCTCATTTCCTAAGCTCTGGAGCAATTGCACTTGCAGAGGGCAACTGCCCTCTGCAAAGTGCACCGTCTATTTCAAAATCCATTTATTTTGGTGAAAAAAAAAATTAGGAAGGCAACACTGGAGACACTTTTAGAATGTGTGAAGCCTTTCGTCCCCCAGGACACACATCAAGTTTTAGGACAAGAAAGTGGGTATCTTGCGACTAGGGAGCACAGGGAGCACAGTCAGACCAGACAGAAACCAGGCAATCACTTTCGACTCTTCTGTGGAGCCTTCCCTGCACGCTTCTCTGCAGCCTTCCCTCCACGCTTCTCTGCAGCCTTCCTCGGAGGCTGGGCCTCTGGTGGTGTACTTGGGGCAGGAGGAGGAGGAGGAGTGGCTTCATCTGCCAGATACGTGGTAGCAGTAAGCTCCCCTCTCAAGCCCTTCTGGTAGGCCTGAAAAATCAAACCCTCACAGAGGAGGAGTTGGCCCTTTTCCAACTCCAGCAATCTGCTGGCTATATAGGTGCCACACGCCTCCTCTGGATTGGGTGGTGTACTCAGGATTTGGCTTGCTTCACGTATGAGGGCTAGGGATTCCTCCTCAGTTTGGGTCATTCTCCTGGGCCTTTTGGTCAGAATGCGGAGGGGAGGCACCTGACACTCCGTGCGGCTTCTACTCGGCCCAGCCACAGCCTCCTCCTCTCTCCCACTGGTCAAGGCCTCCTCCTGGCTGAGGTCATCCTGTGTCAAAAAAAGGGACATAGTTTTAATTTTGTGTTAGGCAATCACACACAATTTTCAGCTCATGACTTGCAAATATAATTCTCAACAAATAGTAAAGGCTATCTATTTGACACCACCATTATTACAGGTGATCAACAATATCTGAAGTATATTTTTGGCCACTACGGTCTAGTGATATGTCTACATATTAATATTTGTGATGAAGTCATTTTTTATGAAGCACTTAAAAATTTAACACGTTAACATCATTAATAACATTTACACAATCACAAATTCCACAAAATGGGATACCTGGCTGAAGCTGGGCGCATCCACTTCATCAATGATGAAAAGGCCCAGTTCTTCCTGGGACTCCTCAGCTGGGGTGGAGGTGGATGGAAGGCTGGAGGGAAGAGTGGGGGGAAGGCTGGAGGGAAGGGTGGGGGGAAGGCTGGAGGGAAGGGTGGGGGGAAGGGTCGAAAGTGATTGCCTGGCTTCTGTCTGGTCATCCAGGAATTGCATTTTGTGGTAGTACCACAACTTGGGTACATAAACTTGGTCGGCTGCTGCTCCGGATCTGAGCGACTCCTGGATTTTATTGTGTTCCCGCTTGTACATGTTTCGCAAGATACCAATTTTCTTGTCCACAAACTTGAGGTCTGCCTGGGGGACTCGAGTCTTCAAAAATTCTAAAAGTGTGCCCAGTGTTGCCTTCCTTACATCTCTATTGTAATATAGTGGGTGTTTGACCTCCCACAGCTTTTTCTTTTCCTGATATAGGTCAATAAATCGCGACAAAAAATCTGCCTCTTTAAAAGGGATTCATTGTTGCTGAAAGACAAGACACAAGATCAAAACTGTGATGTCAGTCACAACTCACAGGATTATTTGGTGAAGAATCTAGGGGACACATACACACACCAAACACATTCACCAAACACCCCCACCCCCACTTTAATGTTTCTGACACTCGCTACTTCCGCACGGACACACGTAGGCGATCGTACTAGCTTTATATACACTGCGCATGTGTCATGCTCTGTCTGCGTCGCCCGCCCCTGACGTTCTTTAATACGATTTGTCCCTGCCCCTTCACTCTTCGTTGCACAGTGGGAGTAGATAAAGATGGCGGAGAGAATCAGTGGAAGTAGCGCGGAGGAAAGCCCTGAGCCACAACCATCCACATCCCAGAGGAGATATAAGGCCACCAACATGGCTTTAGAAGAGATGGTGTCCATATTGAGAAGGGAGGACTACGATGGCAAAAAAGGACCGTACACACGACCGAATATGCGTAAGGACAAAATAACGTCCTCAGTTGTCACCGCTCTAGAAGCAAAATTTGGCACAAAACGGTCTAAAGAACAATTGAGGAAGCGGTGGTCTGACATCAAAAGTCGGGAGCCAGAACAATATTGGCAAATAAAGAAGCTGCTTAAAAAAAGTAAGTACTTGTTGTGCTTTCCTATTGAGATACTTAACTTGCATGCTGATCCATATTTTTTTCGTTTATACAGCATCGTTCGTAAAGACTGTTCTTTGTAAAAAAACATATGATACTTTAGAAAATGACATTTTTTTGCCAAATACGATGGTACAGGGTTGGACATACATTTATGTCTTGCTAATTTTTCGTATTCCCAAAATTTGTTGATGTGGTGTAGATGTGTTGGAAAATATAATGCTTCTTCAAAAATGAGTCAGTGTAATGTAAGGACAGGACACAGCAGCTGGTTCCACATCTGGACTCACGAGCATTAGTGTACTATATGACCATAACTACATTTTTGAGGGGTAATACACATATCATCATTGAGATCATTGAGGTGTCTGCATCTGTGAAACGTGCCTGAAAATGTGCATTCTTTAGAATTGTTGTTCAGAGGGAATGTTCATCCTGTCTTCAAAATTTTTGAGGACAAAAAAAGGCAATTGTCCACAACTCATAACCAACGTTTCATATTATTTTAAAAAATCTAAAATATCACTGTTTTAACTATACCTTTTGTTGAATTATCATAGGGGAGAAAAGACTCAGAAAACAGTCCAAGGATCCCAGGACCCCCCCCAAGTCACCAGCCTGAGGCTGAAGATAGCCCAAGCCCAAGACCACGCCCACTCGACGACCTGGAGGAAGGAGAGGTGGAGGAAGTGTGCAAGGTTTCAACCCCAAGTGAGTGACTGACACCCCAGCTTAAGGTAATGTATTTAGGCGTGCATATTTTAACCCTTGTTTTTTTCACTCATTTTAGGTGAGCTTCTGGTTGTGGAAGGCCAAGCGGCAGAGCCATTCAGCACAGACAGTGCCCAAAGACTGATTGGCCAGATAATGCTGTGGAATGGCCAAATTGATAAAATGCGTGACCAAATTCACAGCATGCAACTTCGCCTGCACTCCATGCAACAGGAAATGAAGAACATGATTGATGTTTTGGGCAGAATATAATAACTTTTTGCCTAAAAACATCATGTTCTTCATTTCCTTGTGAAGTTTGTTTCTTGTTGAAATGTGTTTTTAAATTTTTTTTGTTAAAATTTTTTTTTTATGATGCACACGGTGTGTCATCATGTGCTATCTTCCATCATGGGTTATCAATGTACTTGTTGTGTGTTTGCAACTCCTTCATCCTCAAAATTATTTAGTGGTGAGAGGAACAAAGGGATTGCACACACAAAACATGTACATTGCTCACCCATGATGGGAGATAGCACATGTTGACTTGACACTTTTGTAATGCTCAATTTTGAGCATCTGAAAAATTAACGATTTACAAGGGTGACATCACCAGCGCCATTCTCAAAATGTTGAACTTTGTAAGTTCTTTGATTTTTTTGTATGTTTTTCTAAACACTGTTGTGAATTTTAAGATTTTAAACAAGGTCTATTTTTGAAATATGCCTTTAATAACGTTATTCAAAAAACTAAAGTTTTAGAAAAAAAAAATTATTTAAAAAAAAAAAAAGTATTGAAACAAAAAAAAAAAATGCACCATTCAATGTGCACACAGTAAAATGTTTTTACTACTACAATGTGTGTGGCTGATTATTTCTCAATAATATGTTTTTTAAATTTTGGTGTGGTTACAGTGACAAAGGGCCTTATTAACTAAAGGTAAATGCACTTGCCACTACTACAAGTGCACTAGGAGACAGACCAAACTAAATGCAAACAATAATAAAAACAAGATATTTTTAAAAAATGTATTTTTATTTTTTGTAAAAATTAAAGCTCTTGTTGAATAGCAATGGCCCCCGACCATTAAAATAATTCACATATCGCTCACGCACTTGACGTGCGATTCGGGGGGCCAAGCCAAAACGGCCAATTTCTAGGCCTGTCATTGTTTCATCTTGTACAAGTCCGTCCTCAGGCCCAACAGAGGTAATATATGTCGCAGAATGTCTACGTAAAAAGTTATGTAGGATGCAGCAAGCAAGTATGACGTAATTAATTTTATAGTCCGCCAGATTTATTGCTGAAAGGAACAAACGGAACCGGCTGGCCAGAATCCCAAAGGCATTCTCCACAACTCTTCTTGCTCTGGCCAGCCGGTAATTAAATACCCTCCTCTCAGGGGTGAGTGTCCTTTGGGGGAACGGCCTCATCAAGTACTCACCGAGGGCAAACGCTTCATCAGCGATAAAAACTGAGGGGAGTCCATCAACATTCTGGTCATCAGGTGGCAATCCCAGGCCACCAGTCTGGAGACGCTGGCACAGCTCGGTCTGTGCAAAGACTCCTCCGTCAGACATCCGGCCGTTCTTCCCCACATCCACAAACAGAAAGTCCAAATGTGCCGAGACCACCGCTATCAAAACTACACTATGGAACCCCTTATAGTTGTAGAAATAAGACCCCGAATGCGGTGGTGGCACAATGCGGACATGCTTCCCGTCAATCGCCCCGACACAGTTGGGAAAGTCCCAACGGTCAGCGAACTGGGAGGCCACAGTCTGCCATTCCTGTGTACTGGAAGGAAACTGTGGAGTGAAAAAACAAAACAAAATTAAGATAAGGACTTTTAAACATAACTTGGATATCAGATTACACAAAAACATTAGTGAACAGCAGCTGTCAAACATTATTAATATGTGTGTTTGTAATTTAAATGATATAAAACATAAGGCCCACTTATAAGATTAATCACCCCCTCTGATGGCCCATTGATCAATTTGAATGCGGGGGGGGGGAGGGGTTCTAATTAGGGTCCAAAACACACCTGACAGTTTTAAACATTTGAGGGGGTGGGGGAGGGGTTCTAATTAGGGTCCAAAACACACCTGACAGTTTTAAACATTTGAGGGGTGGGGGAGGGGTTCTAATTAGGGTCCAAAACACACCTGACAGTTTTAAACATTTGAGGGGGTGGGGGAGGGGTTCTAATTAGGGTCCAAAACACACCTGACAGTTTAAAACATTTGAGGGGGTGGGGGAGGGGTTCTAATTAGGGTCCAAAACACACCTGACAGTTTTAAACATTTGAGGGGGTGGGGGAGGGGTTCTAATTAGGGTCCAAAACACACCTGACAGTTTTAAACATTTGAGGGGTGGGGGAGGGGTTCTAATTAGGGTCCAAAACACACCTGACAGTTTTAAACATTTGAGGGGTGGGGGAGGGGTTCTAATTAGGGTCCAAAACACACCTGACAGTTTAAAACATTTGAGGGGGTGGGGAAGGGGTTCTAATTAGGGTCCAAAACACACCTGACAGTTTTAAACATTTGAGGGGCTGGGGGAGGGGTTCTAATTAGGGTCCAAAACACACCTGACAGTTTTAAACATTAGAGGGGGTGGGGGAGGGGTTCTAATTAGGGTCCAAAACACACCTGACAGTTTAAAACATTTGAGGGGGTGGGGGAGGGTCAAACAAGACAATGGAGCAGACAATATACATTGTTCAAGGGACTATAGGCTAGAGATATAAATGGAACCAGGATTGCATGGTGGGGAGGTTATTGAAGGTAAATATGCATGTAGGGCAATAAACGATTAATGTCCAAAAACAGGCATGCATGAAGATAAAGGGGACATTCACAGCATATTTCAAGCATGGTAATTAGGTAAGGAGGACATTTAGACTATACATTAGCAAACATTTAATACATATCATGTAATGTTAAAGGAGAAAACTTACCTTCATATAGTCCTTCTGCAGGACCTGAATGATGGTAGAACAGGTCTCTGGGATTACTATCCCCAGAGCCTGGGGGGAGATGCCTGTCGAGAACTTCAAGTCCTGAAGACTTCTCCCAGTTGCCAAGTAACGTAACGTGGCAACTAGCCTCTGCTCTGCACTGATGGCTTGCCTCATGCAGGTATCCTGCCTGCTGATATTGGGGGTCAGCATAGCTAGCAGACGCTCAAAAACGGGGTCCGTCATCCGGAGATAATTCCTGAAATCCTCAGGATTATTCTCACGGAGCTCACGGAGCAAAGGCATGTGCGAGAATTGGTCACGCTGGCGCAACCAATTCTTCATCCATGAACTCCTCCTCGCCCTGTTCATGGACTGGACTCGGGTCAAAGTATTAACCCCAACACCAAGTCCCCAAGCAGCACGAACTCGAGAACGAGAACGTCCACGCGCCATGGCTTCAAAACGGTCGGCTGGTCAAACAAACAAACTTATAACAAACGCACTGAAGAACAGCAAGGCCTATGAAGAACGACCTGAAAATCAGGAACGAGCGGACCAGAACGGCCTGCAAGGCAGGTTACGAACTGACCAACATGCACTGAAAAGCAGATACAAACCTTACAAGCACAAACTGAACCGCAGAAAACGATCGAAATAAGCTGAAGTGTGAAAAGCGCGAATCGTCTCTAACCAAACTTCTACTAACACGAGATAAACACGAGATTAGCAGAAGGAGCCCAAAGGGTGCCATAGTGGGGCTTGAACTTCCTTTTTATAGTCACGTCGTACGTGCTGTATGTCACCGCGTTCCAAACCAGCGGACTTTTGCAGTGATCGTGTGTGTCCAAGTCCGTCCCTTTTTAAGTCCGGCGCAAGGAGCCGACAAAGTCCGGTGAAAAGTCCGCCGAGCAAAGTCTGCCGTAAAGTCCGCTCGTGTGTACACGCCATTAGAATTAGAGAGTTTTTGTTGTTGTTGGTTTTGAGGAATGTACAAGTTGTAATATTCCTATTTTGGTCAAAGTGAAAATTTAACTTGCAAGTAGATAAAAGTTTGGTTCTTTCAGTGAAAGGATGAAACATTCTAAGGTATTTTACTGTGGAGGTCTGGTCAGTGAATTTGGAAGTTGAATGTGTTGGGGGCAGCTATTAGCAAAACACTGCCAGTGTTCACCATTTCTATTGTCTGCCAGAAGGTTCCCCTCCACTATTGTTTGTTGTGTATTTACTGTCCATGCCGTTATAGTAAAACAGGGGATGAAATACCAGATATAAAAGTTATGTTTCAGAGGTCTATGGCATTTTAGTTTCACTGGATCAAAGTGGGAATGTCAGTGCCCATTTACCAATGTACACGTAAGAATGTTGTATTGTTTGCTTTCTTTGTAGGTTAAGGATAGAGTAATAACTTTTGTCTATAAATGATCTTTTTCAGGTTCAGCAAGTTCCTGAAACTGTATGTACATACAGTATAAAGCAGGTGTATGTATTAAGCTGCACAAATGCATAAATACACACGCCTAAAAGAAGGTGAAGTAGACTTGGGCTAGGTACTCATGTTTAATTATTTTTTTTTTGCACCATTCTAAACCCTGCATCTTTTTTTCCTTTTGGTAATGAGGAAGAAAAGGGGGGAAATAATGGCGAGAATGAAAATGTTCAAACTAACAATTCTAACCTCGGGGCGTGGCCTGACGAGGCATGTGAGCAGACCTGCTGCACGGAGCTCCAGCTGACGATCCTGTATTTCACCCTGTCCTCACACTCGATTTTGCCCGTTTCCGCCCAAAAACACTGCCTGCTGCCTCCTAGAGTCGTCGAGGTGCCGGTGGACATCCGAACCGAGCCGATGATGACCTGGGGGAACCGCAGAGAATCCGCAGCCATGGAGCCCCAAGCTGGCCAAGATGGCGCCGGACAGCCCCAGCCTCCTAAACCACAGCGCGGCCCAGAGAAGAAAACTGAGCAGGGGGGTAAGTCAAACAAGCCCCTGAAACCTAAAGAGCAGCCCAGGGACATGATGTACTACACCCAAAAGCTAGCTGGACGCTCTGACTCCCTCCTGAATGTCCCACACCAGCCCTTATGCTCCTGAGGCTGATAGCAGGGAAGACACAAGCATGCTGGATGACACAGTGCCATTAGACATTCAGCATGATCTCATGTCTGATCCGTCTGACTCTCCTTCAGAGGACAGTGCTCAACCCTCTCTGAGTGAGATCCTGCATGCAGTACATAAGTGCACTGCCTCTGTGGAGGACTTGAAGGAGAAATTTGGAGAGCTGAGGGAAACGGTATCTTTCTTGCACCAGGACCTCCAAAAGATCAAGGAGAGGACCCCAGCAGTGGAGGTGAGTGACGTGGAGGACCAGTTGCCCCCCCTTCACAGGGATGTCAGAATGGCCACTCAAAATGCCTTCCAAGCTCTCAGTAAAACAGACGACATCGAGAACCTGTCTGCGACGCAATAATGTGTGCATAGTGAGAACTCCTTGAAAAAGTCGAAGGCCGGGACCCCACAACCTTTATTGAAGGATGGCTGCAGGAAGATTTCGGCAAAGAAGCTTTCTCCCCTATTTACACTGTGGAAAGGGCCCACAAGGTGCCCCCGCAACCCCTCCCGCCTGGCAACCCCCCACGATCGATTCTAGCCAGACTTTTAAATTACAAGGATATGGAGGTGGTGCTGCGCCTGGCTAGAGAGAAGGACACCATCAAATACAATGGCACCAAAATCTCATTCTACCCGGATTTCTCCGCAGAAGTGCAACGCAGACGGTCGAAATTTGCTGATGTCAAAAAAGGCTGCAAAGGCTGCAGTTACTATATGCAATGCTGTTCCCGGCCAAGCTGAGGGTGATGGCCGGAGGACAGAACCAATTCTTTGAAAATGCAAAAGATGCAGCGGCCTGGCTGGATCGCAATGAGCAGGATCTCCGCCGCCAAGGACGAGATGATGGCGCAGGATAAATCCTGTTTGGCAGTCGGAATACTGGGAATTAAATTCCTTTTTCAGTTCGGCATTTTGAAGAGGAACTATATATGCAACTTACACAGCGAGTAACTAACTTAAAAACTCTACTTTTTCATTATTTGTTAACTCCACTGCTTGCAACGGCCCACACGGGTGATGCTACTGTGTCGGTTGCTTGTGAGTCACGTGAGATCATGGGCTACATGGCTAATGTTTCATTGCCCAGTTGGCATAAACAGACAGAATGGATCGCATACCCTACAGCCCCTGGGAGGTTTTGGCTATGTGCGTTTAATCATGGCTAGATCCAGGGCTTTCATCTATCTCAGTTTGTTTTGTTTTCTACTGCTCTGCCGCGCAGTTGCGCATGATTGAATACCTTTTACGAACACTGCGTTTCCAATGTGCAGCCCCCCTGTAGGGCAAATGCTTTTTGATTCAATATAATCTACTACACCCGGGCCATCGTACAGCCCAAGCCAGCCTGATCTCTAGGGGTCAGCTGGCTCACAAAGGGCCCCCTTTTCAATATGTTTCTGAATGTATGCAATGCTGTCCACACTCACAGTATCGTGGAATGTCCGAGGAGTGAATGACCCCCTGAAACAGACCATGATCTCCTCTTGCTTGCGCAAATTCCACCCCGCCATCATTGGCCTTCAGGAGACGCATCTCCTGGGAGACAATGTGGGGTGTTTGCAGTACGCCTGGGTCGGCAAATCATATCACTCCACTCACGCGGGGTGAGTGTACCTTAACATTGCTGTTAGCTTTTATACATATCCCACCCCCGTTCTCAAGGGATGTGTTACAGTTGTTGCTGACGTACCTGGCAAGTAAGCCTGATGTTCCAGTGCTGATTGTGGGGGATTTCAATTGCTATCTAGACCCCAAATTGGATAGACACCCTCCAGTCCACCCCCCCAGAGGCAGCAGAGGTACTGCGTTGTCGTCTTCTGGTGGAAGTGGGCTGGACGGACATATGGCGCATACACAACCCGGGCACAAAGCAGTTCTCATGTTTCTCCAAAATCTATGGCTCCCTGTCACGTATCGATCTTAGTATAGGCACGCCCAATATAGTTGATTACACCTCCAGGGTGGAATATTTCCCCCGTGGAGTGTCTGACCATTCTCCCGTGGCCCCCTGGTTGATTCCCCAACCCCCCACCTCGCTACCCAAGGCACCCTGGAAGCTTAATGCATTCTGGCTCAAATTGTTTGTCTCCCCAGAACGTATAGCAACCCAAATTGATCGGTTCTTTCAATCTCATAGTCACTTTACGGATAAGATCCAAAAATGGTAAACTTTCAAAGCCTACTTCAGGGGGGTGTTTATTGTGGAGATAGCTACAGTAAACAGAAACTCCTCGGCCCTACTGGAACAGGTGGGGGATCAGGTACGGCAGCTGGAACTATCCTATGTCACGGACCCTACAGAGGGAGGCATGGATTTTGGCCCAGGACTCCCTGGATCGCTTGAGATCCTCCACTGCAGAACGCAAGAGATTCTTTACCAAGCTGGCATTTTATGAGGAAGGGGAGAAAACGGGACCCCTACTGGCAAGGATAGCTAGGTCACAGCAACAGTCCCCAGCCGTTGGAGCGATCCGCGCCTCCAATGGCAGGGTGGTTAATGACCCTGAACACATTCTGTCTGAGCTGGCATCCTTCTACAAAGTCCTTTACGGGGTGAGGGATGGCTACTCAGATAGTGATCTTGAAAATTATCTAATCGGGGATCGATTTACCCTCGCTGTCTGAGGAGGCCAGGCAACAGCTGGAGGCCTCCATGACTCTAGAGGAGCTACAAAGTGTGGCATGCTCCTTTCCCACATGTAAGGCGCCAGGGGAGGATGGCCTCCCCATGGAGGTCCTTACTCAATATGGTGAACAGATACTGCCACACCTACTAGAAGTATTCAATGCCTCCCTTGAGGAGGGATGCCTGCCGCTATCAATGACTAGAGCAAACATAATCCTGCTGCTAAAACCCGGAAAGGATCCGGTTGACCCGGGTTTCTACAGGCCTATCTCTCTCCTTCAGAGTGATGTTAAAATCCTGGCCAAGGTCTTGGCACTGCAGGTCAATCGGATCATAGCCTCTATAATACACCCTGACCAAGCAGGCTTTATGCCGCAGAAATCCACGGCCACAGATCTCAGGCGCCTTTTTCTAAACATGCACCTGCAAGCAGACAATGGGGGAAACAGGGCTCTATTGTCTCTAGACGCCAACAAGGCATTTGGCAGCGTAGGCCGGCGATACCTATGGGCAGTGCCGTCCAAACTTGGGTTCGGAGACCGATTCATAGCCTGGGTTAAGTTGCTATACGCTTCCCCGCAGACGAGTATTAGGATGTCAGGCAGGATGTCTCACGCGTTCACTCTGGGCAGGGGCACAAGGCAGGGTTGTCCCGTCTCCCCTTGTTATCGCGATTGAGCCATTGGCGGCTGTGGTGAGGGCCAGTCAGGGGATCACGGGATTTTGATATGGTGACCTTCATAAAAAGATTGTTATATGCAGATGACATGATGCTTTTCTTGGGGGACACAACCGCTTCTTTGGCTGAGGTGACCACCATTATTTCAGGATTCGGGCACTTCTCCGAACTGACGATTAACTGGTCCAAGTCGGCCCCGATGGTGCTAGATGGGGAACGAGCAGTGGATCTGCCTGATTCCTGCCCGATCCCGGTGGTGACCTCATTCAAATACCTGGGAATACAAATGTCACCTAAACTTGCAGACTACTGCCATTTAAACATAGACCCCCTTCTGTCTAGATTTAGAGACAAAATAAACACTTGGAACAATCTTAAACTCTCGCTGGCAGGTAAGACTAATTTAATAAAAATTATACTGATGCCAGTGTTACTTTACTTCCTACACAACTCTCCGGTTGTGATTCACCTGAAAATTTTTCGGGTGGTTAACACCCTCTTTAGATGCTTACTATGGAACACAGGCCCCCTAGAATTAAATTAGAGCAGTTACAGAATAAGGACAGTGGAGGATTGGCAGTGCCCAACCCCTGGCTGTACTATATCGCGGCCCAAATGCAGCATCTGATTGGTTCCATGGCCCAGGATCCGATTGGCTCCTCGGCACAGCTGATGCTGACTGGATCTGGAGCAGAGACTATTCCGATGGGCTTGGAGGCTCAGAAGTTCCATAAATCTAATAGACACCCACCTTTACTTTAATCCAGAAAATCTGGAATAAGGGTAGACAGATACAAGAGGTAACTGGCGTTACTGAATACAGTCCGATATGGGGGAATCTCTCCTATGTCGAATTGGCAAAACTAAAACAGGGCACCAGGTGGCGCTCCTTTGGCGTGACTTTGCTATCACACATATTTCAGAACGGCAAGTTGCTGTCTTTCCCTGAGTTGCGAGCCAGGTTTAATCTACTGACTACTATGTACTACCCTTATCTCCAGCTCCGACATGCGGTGGGCGCGCAAGGAGGCGCTACCCACTGGGTTATGTCGAGCACCCCCATTTTCCACTTATTACAGACCAGCACTGAAACTAAAGGGATTATCTCACATTGCTACCAGATGCTTTTGACACATCACTTAAAAGCTCACCCAACTAAGGCACCGTCCCTATGAGAGAAAGATGTAGGTCCACTCACAGGAGACGAATGGGAGAAAGTCCTGCAGTCGATCACTATATGCTCTCTTAACGTGGCCCAAAAGGTCCCACCCCAATTAGATTATACAACATGGGTAGGCGGCCAGATTCTCTATGTAGTAGATGTGGGCGACATCAAGGCAATCTCATCCACTTACTCTGGAGATGCCCAAAACTCCACAGGTACTAGAGCGAGGTGCTTGGGACGCTTAATCAAGTGTTCCAGACTAATGTCCAATTCACTGCATACTAGGGGTACTGGAGGATGTGGTCCCGGAGGAGAGGACTAGAATAGCTTTCTCTAGGGCACTGTTCCAGGCACGCAAGCTCATCTTGATTGGCTGAAAATCGGTCTCCCCACCCTTGGTAGCCTCCTGGATAGCACATATGGGAAATACCCTGGTTATGGAAAAATATATTTATCAACATAGGGGCAGCCCTGGCAGATTCTTAAGAATTTGGGCACCATGGTTAGATACCCCTGGACTAAGTCCCAGGGAATTGGTAATGTCTAGATTGCTGCAATGCCCTGCGGCAGGATCATAACGGGTTATTGATAGATAACGCTAGATGTATGATATGTATCAGTATGTTGTGTACAGTTTAGGTTTGAAAACAAGATAAGTATGATGGACGCTGGGAGGACTGTACGTTGTACACGTAAATGTAATAATATATAATGTCTGTACATTGGAAGCTATTTGAACTTGTTCAATAAACACCTTTTTGAATTAAAAAAAACAAAAACAATTCTAACCTAATTCCAACCAAGTTTGTGACCTAGTAGGAAGGCATGTTAAGGATCACCACGACTGCCTTTCTTTAATGGAGCTTGAGTCAACCACCATGAGTCCAGTGAAGGAGGCTACCACCCCAGAACCTTTTTGTCAATAGTTCCAGGTATTACACCCCAGATGGTAAGCCACACACAGGTTATGCAGTCACTACAGTCAGTAAAATGGTGGAAAAGGGTTCATTGAGTTCCCACATGTTTGGGCTATCTCCATATGAGGTTTGTTTGTTCAACTTTATGTTTGGTAAAGGGGATAACTTTGTGGGAACCACCACCTGTAAGGAAGGTATAATGCCGCGTACACACGGTCGTACTTTTCGTCTACAAAAGTCAGACAGCCTGTCCGACAGACTTCCGGCAGACTTTCGGTGGACTTGCGGCCTACTTTCTAACGAACAGACTTGCCTACACACGACCACACAAAAGTCGGTCGGATTCGTACGTGATGACGTACACCGGACTAAAATAAGGAAGTTCATAGCCAGTAGCCAATAGGTGCCCTAGCGTGGCTTTTTGTCCGTCGGACTAGCACACAGACGAGCGGATTTCGGGGTCCGTCGTAGTTACGAAGTAAAGTTTTAAAGCATGTTTCAAATCTAAAGTACGTCGGATTTGAGGCTAAAAAAGTCAGTTGAAAGTCCGGAGAAGCCCACACACGATCGGATTACCAGCCAGCTTTAGTCCGTCAGCGTCCGTTGGACTTTTGTAGACGAAAAGTACGACCGTGTGTACGCGGCATAACAGTTAATCTTACCAATAAAACAGCCCTGGCCTTTTTAATAACACCAATAGACCAGATTACATCTGTTGGAAGGAAGGGTGTGACATTCAGACCGAGGGAGCAATCCCGCAGTCTATTCTGTTACTACTCAATGCCTGTAACTGTCAGAGAAATTCCTCTTGTGCAGCTCTAACAAACCCCTACTACTTCTAATGCGGATCTACAGCTTATAAGGTAATCCCCCTAATGCAAGAGGTTCATGCATCCTGGTGAAACTCATCCCAGCATCTTATGTCACGGCCGATCGTGAGGATCTGTTGGCACGAGAGAAGGTAAGAAAGGGGGAAGAGCTAGAAGGAAATTGTCCACCAACTCCGGCCAGGTCTGGACATGGTTTCCTGCTTGAACAGGGTGGGGGATTGAACTTAGGAAACGATTGAACATTTTCTCATTCATTGTGGATGGGATGTTCAATGAAACCGTTGAAGCTGTAAAGATCTCACAGGAACGACAGATGAAGACCCTTCTATTACAGCAAAAGATGGCCCTTTATTATCTGTTGGCATCCAAGGGGAGTTTCAAGGCAAAGCCAGAGCTATAGATAGTGAAGGTTGGAATCCTTTTAAGGGTCTGGGAAACTTTGGGGATTTTTTTATTTTCCATCGGATCATGGTTGAAGGAAGTAGGGGTATATATACTCATGTTGTTTGTTTCTATTCCTTCTATATGCCGTGATGAGGTGCTCCTGTTGCCTGGTCAAGTCAACAGAGCCCGAACAGATGACCACATTTTCCTCGCTGAGATGAGACTCCCCGAAGCCCAACCCACTTACAAGACGCAGAGGATCCCAGACCGACCGGTCTTCATGTCCTCGCTTTAAGTCATCCCTCCTGAAGAACAGAGTCTACAAGTCAAGCCGCGTCTTTCTGTTTGTGGACTCATATGGACTGTAAAGACTGATTGTAAGAAGATCAAGATTCATTGACGGACACATGGGAGCATGTGACAAAAGAGGACGGACTGTTAATTTTTTATTAGGATGTATTCAATATGTATTTTCAGTGTCTCCCAGTGTTAGTTCTACTTGCGGCTCGCTCATAAGAGCAAACTTTGCACGGGTGAAGTACCATTGGTAGTGAAAAGCTTCCCGTGGATATGGAGAGGTGTTCGCTCTGTGAGGACATGTCCACCAGAGAGGGCCCTTGCATTATGCGCAAATTTGTTCTTTTGGTAGGGATATGCGAAGAGATTATCGGCTTGATAGCCATCTGCTTTTTGCATGTACGCTCATGACTTTCTATGTGTCTGATCACCATGTGGAAAGACCATAACGTTTCCCTGAAAATAGCTTTGCTTTCATAGGAATACTAGTTTAATCCGGCTATGCATTGTTCTCTGAACAATGCAGAATAAGGATTCACGCCAATGGTAGAAGTGTGCACGAGCTTGGTCGGAACATCGTTCACGATTTCTTAGGCGCCAATCTCACTACACGTGGATTTCTTTGTTACTTGTAGAAGCACAGTTTTCAAGTACAAACGGCGGGAAATTGTGCACACTGATCTGCACGAACACGACAGACACACCCCTAGTCATTGTTCTTTTTGAATATACACATGTGTTTTCAGTGGTTGAGTTTTGCATAACACCTACTGTTTGAAGGAATACATGGGCTTAATTCGATGAACTGAATAGTCACCAAGTCTCTTTTGTTACCCCTGTTCAAAGTTCTATAAATAAACAAAGCTCCCATTGTTACAGAGGACTAAGGCAGTGATGGTAAACCTTGGCACCCCAGATGTTTTGGAACTACAATTCCTAAGATACTCATGCACTCTGCAGTGTAGTTGCGCATCATGGGAAATGTAGTTCCAAAACATCTGGAGCGCCAAGGTTCGCCTTCAATGGTCTGAGTTTCCAATGTGAGAACAACCGCTGTGTCTGTATTACTTGGTAACAATGAGTGCACTCAATTGCATTATCCAAAAGAGGTGAAAAGTGCGCTTATTCGCACAAGCAAAGTTGATTGCGCATAGCTTAGATTAATTTCCGCAACAGTTTATAAAATTTCTACAACAGGACTTATCGCCGGGCACGCAACAAAAAAGGTCAGAAAGCTCCCAGTAAACTTAAAAAAAAGAAAAAAATTGTTCAATAGCAAGTAGGGTTGTCCCGATACCGATACTAGTATCGGTATCGGCACCGATACCGAGCATTTGCCCAAGTACTTGTACTCGGGCAAATGCTCCCGATGCCTCCCCCAATACCTTGACTGTCAGCTGTGATCGGCGCGTGGGGGAGTTACAAGATTCTCCCCCCGCCGGCTTTCAGCTGCTTTAGTGACATACAGCTGTGATCGCTCACCGCTGACTGTCACTGCATCCTCCTCCGTG
This sequence comes from Lithobates septentrionalis, assembly GCA_037952835.1. Lineage (NCBI taxonomy): Eukaryota > Metazoa > Chordata > Amphibia > Anura > Ranidae > Lithobates > Lithobates septentrionalis. The sequence continues at coordinate 1,395,207 of JBBDGP010001120.1, read as the reverse complement.
CCCCCTCCTTTCCTCTGTCCCTCTCAGCTGTCCCCTCCGTTCTGCTCTTATCTGTCCCTCTCAGCTGTCCCCTCGTTCTGCTCTTATCTGTCCCCTCCGTTCTGCTCTTATCTGTCCCCTCCGTTCTCCCCCTCCGTCCCTCCGTCCTCCTCCTCCTTCCTTTGTGTATGGAGAGAGTCAGCTGACTCTGTCCATTCACATAACTGAAACATTGTAATCTTCTGTGATTACGATGTGTCAGTTTATGAATGGAGAGAAGCTGCGGTCTTCTCTCCATTCATTGTCAGTGCAGCTGACGCTGCAGAGAAAGGGACTGGGGATTCTCTATCCTCTGTCTCTTTCTCAAGGGGGAGATATCAGAGGTCTGTTAAGACCCCTGATATCTCACCAAAGCCCCCCAAAAGGGCTGATTAAAAAAAAAAAAAAAAAAAAAAAAAAAAAAAACAATAAAGAATAAAAGAAATATTATTGTAAAAAATAAAAATTGTAAAAAAAAAAAAAAAATAACACACACATACAACGTTCACCCCCTCCCCCCCCCCCCCAAAAAAGCAAGCACTGTTAAAAAAAAAAAAAAATGAAAAAAAAAAACACTGTCACGTGACATTAAAAAAAAAGTATCGGTACTTGTACTCGGTCCTAAAAAAGTGGTATCGGGACAACCCTAATAGCACGGAACCTTTCTGGCCATTTAATAGGCAAGTGTCAATGCCATAAGAGAAAATGCATGATCTTTTTTGCTATGTATAGCAAATACTAGGATCCCCCTGGTTTTCTAGATCAGATTTTAACATTAATTTTATTAGTATCCATGATGTGCAATATGCAGTTGTTTTAATTGCCTTGTTTACACTTGCTAAGCTCATATTGAATCACCCTAGACCAGTGATGGCAAACCTTGGCACCCTAGATGTTTTGAAACTACATTTACCATGATGCTCATGCACTCTGCAGTGTAGTTGAGCATCACGAGAAATGTAGTTCCAAAACATCTGGGGTGCCAAGGTTCGCCATCACTGCCCTAGACTTTCCTTTCTCCTTTGTAAGTAATTGCGATTGCTGCTTATAAATAGGCATAAGCCAAACCTGCCAGTCCCCCAGGCCATCTAGGCCTAAGGCACTGAAACACGTAGCCATGCTCTTGTCATTGACATCATCACGCTCCCGGTTATGGATTTGTGGTGCATTCGACACTGGTTTATCCCGGGTCCGTATACCCAGCTGCTTCCTGCTATATCCCAATAGCTTGTATATGTATTTAAACTATCAGGTGCTAAAGGGGTGTGATCACATTTTAACACTACAAATTCTGTATGGAACAACTGCACATTGCTATACACCGTTTCCAGCAAACTATGCACTGCATCGCCCGGCAATGCTTCCTCGACAAACTCTGCATAGCTAATAACTGCCCGAAGGCCTGTTTAAAGTGCCTTTTAACATTAATACATGCAAGTGTATATTAACCCTTTATCTATTTGTGATTAATTCTACACTATCCCTTTATTCTTTTCAGGAAAAGATTGGTAGACTGGGCATATGGAGGCTGTCCATTGGGGAGGCGCTGCCAGAAAGCTAACAGTAACGGACATGTGCCAGCACACAGACGAGGAACTCTTGACAGTAACCGGCGTGCATCTACATGCAGACATGTTATGTGCTCTTCTGTGTGCAGTCTCAGGAATGGTGCCAAGCGCCTTATTTAAGGGAAGGACTAATGTTTGGCAATTGCTTCACGATTTTCAACTGCTCTGTGACCTACATCTGTTATCTGACATTCCATTGCTGACCCAGCTTTCTTCTGACCATGCTCTGTGACTTCTGGATCTTGACCTCGGCTGGTCTCTGACCATGCTTTGCTGCATTTCTGATCCCGAACTCGGTCTGCTACCTGACCACAATTGCTCTCACACCTCCTTCAACCCTGGACTAGCTACTGCCCTTGCCCCTGGTGATCACCTGGGCTAACCCTGGCTTGCATCCTAACCTCCTTCCAGATCCTGACAGGTACCTGCACTTGCCTCTGATGGGACCCAAGGTTAATCTTCCAGGTGCCACCCTGCACCACTGCCAGGTACAGTTATTCAATGGTGTGTCAGCAACACTGTGGGCTCTAGCTGTCCATAGCTCAAAGTTTCTACCTGGTCCACCGGAACTCTGATACTTTGTGCCTTGCTCCTCTGTCTGAATACTCAGGGGTGCTCAGGCCAAGCCGCAAGGGGAGCCCTCTTATCACTTCTGCCTCCAACCAAGGTATGCACACCATAGCTCAAAGTTTCTGGAACATGTAATTCCAGCTGACCTTGCCTTTTTTTTCTCCTACATCGTTTCCATATTCCTCTAAATCTTACTGTAGGTCAGTTCTCTGTCATTTACTAAATGCAGCCAAACCTTGCACCCCCCTGAAATGGAAAAATCCTTCCCCACCTACCAAAACTATATGGCTCAATAAGGTGGAGGAAATCAGGAAGATGGAAGACAGTGGCGTAACTATAGGGGTCGCAATTGCGACTCGGCCCCATGCCTTAGGGGACCCACATGGATCCCATCATATTTGCCTCTACTGTGCTGACCATCTGAGCTCTCCTAGGCAGTGCAGTAGCAACCACACAGAGCGGATCTTTTAGCTATAGCTGTTGGACAGTGACACGAGCAGCTGCAGCTGATAGATCAGTTCTGTGTGGCTGCTCCTGCACTGCCTAGGAGAGAAACTCTGAACATATCCCTCCCTCTGGTCGCTAGGAACATCTGTTTGCCACACCCCCAGCGAGCCCAGCACTTCGGACTTCTCTTTTCACACCTGCCATGATGCTACAGCCATGCTGCTTAAGGTCGGGGTGCACACTGATCTGGGGACCACACAGATGTAAGGAGAAGGGCAAACGGTTGTAAGGGGGGGGCACACAGATGTAAGGAGGGGGACGGATGTTAGCGGGGCAACAGAGAAAAGATATACTTGTGCTCAAATCCCAACAGCTTGTACAAACTATCAGATGCTAAAGGGGTGTGATCACATATTAACACTAAAAATTTTGGATGAACCCTCTGCACACTGCTATACACTCTTTCCAGCAAATTATACAATGAAAAACAGGGAACGTTAGTTCACACATATTGCAATACATGTTTAAGCCAGCCAACTGCGTCAACATAATCCCTCTTATGGCCACTCCTACACTGCTTTGCAATTTTAAACCATGACGTGTTCAGTATCTATTTACTCGGTGTAACATCATCTTTTATATTTTACCAAATAATTGGGTATTATATCGTGTTTGTATGCACTAAAAGTGTATTTTGTATTTGTGCAACATAAAAAAAAAGCAATCATCATTTTGTTTTTCATGTTCTCTGCGTAAAAAAATATGTTTGGGGTTCTATGTAATTTCCTAGCAAATACCGTATTTATCGGCGTATAACACACACCCCAAGTTTAGGAGAGAATTTTAAGGAAAAGAAACTTGCATTAAAATGCCCATCAATGCAGCCTCATCCGTGTTCATCTGCAGCCTTGTTAGTGCCATTGCAGCCTTTTCAGTGTCAGTGCAGCCTTGACCCAGTGTCCATTGCAGCCTTGCCCCAGTGCAGCCTCGTCAGTGCAGCTTTGCCCCAGTGCAGCCTCGTCAGTGCAGCTTTGCCCCAGTGCAGCCTCGTCAGTGCAGCTTTGCCCCAGTGCAGTCTTGCCCCCAGTGTCCATGCCTACCGCCACCGACATACACATGCATGTAGTTTTAAATATGGCGCCGCGGAGTTTGGAGAGACTCGGCGCCGGCGGAACTGAACGAACGCCGCCGAGATACACATAGTCGAGTGTATTCGGCTCTTTCCGGCACCGCTCACAGTCCCGCCCTATGATGGACATAGCACAGGTCCAATGGCAGGACTGGGCGGGACTGTGAGCGGCGCCGGAAAGAGCCGAATACACTCGACCATGTGTATCTCGGCTGTGATTTCGGCGGCGCTCGTTCAGCTCCGCCGAGTCCCTACGAACTCCGCAGCGCCATATTTAAAACTACTCGCTATGTGAATGTCGGCGGCGATCGCTGCCGATAGCTCACAATTAGCGGGGATCGGCTTATAACACGCACCCGCAATTTTCCCCTGATTTTAAGGGGAAAAAAGTGCGTGTTATACGCCGATATATACAGTAAATGCAGTTTTTTTACATGTATAAGAGAAATGTCAGAATTGGCCTGCACTGGAAGCGGTTAAACATTATTGATTAGATGTCCTTTACATCTTTGCTGAGGGGATCAGTTTGTTTTTCCAGTAATACCATGGCCCCAGTGTACTGTACGTACTAATGGTCTTGATCATTATGGTTATACCTAAACTGTTACCGTATATGATACATGTATTTTACAAGGTATGACTTTGCCTTAATGTATTGCACAAGCCCTGAATCATCTGCATCAGAAACCATCCCTATCCTCTCTCCCCAGAACCTGAAAATGAGAGGGAGTTTGGTGGTACAATAACAAGATCTTTGTTCTTCATTGAAGACAATCCAATACTCCTTGTCGTGGCAACATCTCAGTCAAGATTGTAAAGACTATGCAAGGTCTTGCACAAAATGTATTTGCAACAAAGGTGATCAATCTACATAAGGCCCAAATGCCCCTAGGAAAGGATTGCCATGGACCTCCCTTCCTTTGAAGGTTTTACCTCCAGGCTTGTGTGGCCCTTTTGTATAAGATGTCCTACTTCATTCCCATGATCAGCATTCCTACAGCCTTGGAGAGAGAATATGTGCCATTATTAAAGCGGTATAAAACACAAAATTTGTTACATTGCAGCATACCAACCATTAGATGTGAAGTTTTTAAAACTGAGTTCTGCAAAAAAAATTTTTTTTAACCACTTCAGCCCCGGACCATTATGCTGCCTAAGGACCAGAGGACTTTTTCCAATTTGGCACTGCGTCGTTTTAACTGCTAATTGCGCGGTCATGCAATGCTGTACCCAAACAAAATTTGCGTCCTTTTCTTCCCACAAATAGAGCTTTCTTTTGATGGTATTTGATCACCTCTGCCGTTTTTATGTTTTGCGCTATAAACGGAAAAAGACCGAAAATTTTGAAAAAAAAAAATTTCTACTTTTTGTTCTAAAAAAAAATCCAATAAACTCAATTTTAGTCATACATTTAGGCCAAAATGTATTCGGCCACATGTCTTTGTTAAAAAAAAAAAGTCAATAAGCGTATATTTATTGGTTTGCGCAAAATTTATAGCGTCTACAAACTAGGGTACATTTTCTGGAATTTACACAGCTTTTAGTTTATGACTGCCTATGTCATTTCTTGAGGTGCTAAAATGGCAGGGCAGTACAACCCCCCCCCCCCCCCAAATGACCCCATTTTGAAAAGTAGACACCCCAAGGAAATTGCTGAGAGGCATGTTGAACCCATTGAATATTTATTTTTTTGTCCCAAGAGATTGAATAATGACAAAAAAAAAATATTTACAAAAAGTTGTCACTAAATGATATATTGCTCACACAGGCCATGGGCCTATGTGGAATTGCACCCCAAAATACATTCAGCTGCTTCTCCTGAGTACGGGGATACCACATGTGTGGGACTTTTTGGGAGCCTAGCCACGTACGGGGCCCCGAAAACCAATCACCGCCTTCAGGATTTCTAAGGGCGTAAATTTTTGATTTCACTCCTCACTACCTATCACAGTTTTGAAGGCCATAAAATGCCCAGATGGCACAACACCCCCCCCCCCCCCCAAATGACCCCATTTTGGAAAGTTGACACCCCAAGCTATTTGCTGAGAGGCATGTTGAGTCCATGGAATATTTTATATTTTGACACAAGCTGCGGGAATGTGACAAATATTTTTTTTTTTTTGCACAAAGTTGTCACTAAATGATATATTGCTCACACAGGCCATGGGCATATGTGGAATTGCACCCCAAAATACATTTAGCTGCTTCTCCTGAGTATGGGGATACCACGTGTGGGACTTTTTGGGAGCCTAGCCGCGTACGGGGCCCCGAAAACCAATCACCGCCTTCAGGATTTCTAAGGGTGTAAATTTTTGATTTCACTCTTCACTGCCTATCACAGTTTCGGAGGCCATGGAATGCCCAGGTGGCACAAAACCCCCCAAATGACCCCATTTTGGAAAGTAGACACCCCAAGCTATTTGCTGAGAGGCATGGTGAGTATTTTGCAGCTCTCATTTGTTTTTGAAAATGAAGAAAGACAAGAAAAAAACATTTTTTTTCAAAACTTTGTGACAAAAAGTGAGGTCTGCAAAATACTCACTATACCTCTTAGCAAACAGCTTGGGGTGTCTACTTTCCAGAATGGGGTCATTTGGGGGGGTTTTGTGCCACCTGGTCATTCAATGGCCTCCGAAACTGTGATAGGCAGTGAAGAGTGAAATCAAAAATTTACGCCCTTAGAAAGCCTGAAGGCAGAACATGGGCAGCACGGTGTGAGGATGGGAGGAGAAGACGTGAGGACGTAACGTCCGTCACTGAGGGAGGAGCTCCAGAGTATCAGCTGGCCGCCGACACCAGAGAAGGACGCAGAGACGCCGAAGCCGCGGGAAGCCGGTATACAGGCAGTGGGATGAGAGGCACCGTCCCCCCGCAGGAGGAAAGATAACAACCGCCGCTACAAGATAGCATCAGACGGAACAGGAGATAAGCTGGAGAACATCTGACGCAGAGGAGACGGCGCACTCAGGAGTGACATCTGGCACGGCGAGACACTGAACCCCCCCCCGCCCTCCGGAACTACAGCATACCTCCCCACCCGGCTGAATGAAATAATCCTAAAGGCTGTAAGTATCGCTATCCCATGAGAGGGGAAGAAACATCCTAATGAAGAGCAGAGATAAGGTAACAATTACGGAGCTAAGTACACAGTGTCTATAGGATGGTATCCTTAATGGTACCCTTAATGGTTGGGGCTGCTTTTTGAACATATGCAAAACATACTATTGATTATCAAAGTTTGATTGGTCAAACATATGAGACAGAAACATAAAGTTGGTGTAGAAGAGAGGTGAGAGGAGTGGTTTGGCCAATGATTAAGCAAAGAAGCCCTAAATTGGAACCAAGAGCTAACTGACGCATGTGATTGACTATGCTTAAAAAATGATTTGATTGATACTGGAAAAGGAGGTTTGAGCAATAATAAGCGGGAGGTGCATTCAACTAGATGGACTACCAAAGGTCTTTTTCTGCTTTTGTGGTTGCTCCCTATTCATATCAAGTGAGCGCGAGAATAAAGTAGCCCACACTTAAACGGGGGTGGATCAACACAAAGCGCACAAGCCGGAGCTGGAAAAGGACGGTAACCTGGTAGGACCCCCAAACAGTGGCAATTAAACCAAGGTGTATAAACAGAGGAACAACTAAGTAATAGCAGTAACAAAGACACTACATCATATACCATACAGGTCCCCCAAAGGGGAAAGGGAAGGGGGGTTGTTGGTAGGGAGAGGGCCAGAAGGGAGAGAGTTAACCAATTAAGTTGTGGAATCCTCATGCTACCCCCCCTCCCCCTTCCTTTCCTGTTTTCTTTCCCACAACCTGTAAAAATCCCTCTCAGTAGGCTTTTTAAGTCCTAGGGCCTCCCTTCACGGAAGTGGAGGGAAATTAAGAAAACCAGGCTGGGGAAGCGAATTAGGGGGCCAAGAAAGGGAGATAAAATGAATAAAAACACAACGAAAGTAACAAGGGGGAATGCCCCTAAATCCCCAAAAGATAAACCAGCGGTCAGTACATTAAAACAATATATGACACAAGGAGAAAGTCCTAGGAGTATGGAGTCTGGTAGACAAAGCCAAAACAAAACAGAAAAAAAAAAAAAGGGATCCGATAAAAAATCAGGAGACACTCCAGAACACTCTGGAGATGATCTATCAACAGAGGGGGACCATGATGTAAGTGGAATCGAAGGGGAAGCAGTAGGGACCTCCACATTAACCAAGGGAGAGATGAGTGAACTGCTCCGGAAAATGGAAAATTCGATAAAAAAAGGATATTCAAAATCTGAGAGGAGATCTGGGACACATACTAGAAAGAGTGGAGCATACGGAAAAAATTACAGAAAAACAAAAGCAAGAAATAGATAGCCTAAGACAGCAAGTGAAAGAAACACAGAAAAACCAAAAGATGTTACTATACAAGCTGGAAGACCAGGAGAACAGGAACAGACGGAAGAACATTAGGATCCGCTCAGTCCCAGAAAAAGAGGAAGAAGATCTGAAGAAATTGATCAACACAATTTTCTGGCCCTTGATTGATAGAGAAGGGGAGGACTGTCTAAAGATAGAGAGGATACACCGAGTGGGTTATGCCAGGGAAGCAAGGACTGAACGACCAAGGGACATTATTGTTAGATTTAGGTTCTACGAAGACAAATGGGAAATTTGGAAGAAACTGAAAGGAAAACCACCAATTATGGTCGAGGGTGTGGAAATCCAGATCTACGCAGACCTAGCGCAAGAAACCCTAGCAAGAAGAAGACTGCTGAAACCCCTACTGGAAATAATGAAAGCACAAAACATCAAATATACATGGGGATTCCCGGCCTGTTTGAAAGGATATAAGGAAGGGAGGTCTGCTAAATTACGATTTCCGGAGGAATTAGAAGAATTTTGTAAAAGACTGGACATACAGATTCCGGAATTACCAGGCTGGACATCAGAAGGCTAGGGGACTTACCAAACTTTCAGCCGGGGGGAGAGGGGGGGGGGGGGATGGGATAATAATAGAAAAGAAAACCAAGCCAAGATAAACGAAGAATGGAATAGGCGGGACCACCCCACTCCAATAGTTACTCTGAGGAGTGGGAGGAAGCTGAATACTCGGAGCTCCACCTTTTGATCAAGGGGTTCAGAAAGGGCTCAGATGGAGAGCCTTGATGACCTTAGGGGCTCTGAGGGGCCAATTTGGGGATGGGGGAGGGGAGGAGGGGGGGGGGGAGAGGGGGAGGAGGTGGGAGGGGGTGGGGGGAACACAAGGTGCAAAGGAAAAAAATATATATAACTCGAATTAAGCTAGAGAAGCGTAGTAATCAGGCATGGGATAAACATGACAACTCTTAAATTTTTGACATATAACGTTAAAGGCCTGAATTCACCCTCTAAAAGATACAACTTATTAAGAGAATTGAAAGAGCAGGGAGCAGGAATAGTGTCATTACAAGAAACTCATCTGACATATGAATCTAACAGCAGATTATGGTCTAAAAATTTCCCGACGTGGTATTATGGAGACACAATATCCAATAGAGCAAGAGGAGTGGCAATAGGAATGGCAAAAGAAGTACAATTTAAATTAGATGGAAGAATGCAGGATACGGAAGGAAGATTCCTTTTTTTAAAGGGATCTCTGGGAGAGTTGGAATGCACTATTGCAAGTATTTACGCCCCCAATAAAAACACAGTAAAATTCCTAAGTACACTGGAGAAACTAACAAACTTCAGGAAAGGGGGTCTGATAGTGATGGGGGATCTCAACGTATGTCTAGAGACAGCACTGGATAGTGCGTCCGGTGTGCAGGGGACGAACAACGAGCAGCTTAGAAGGTTTAGACAGAAGTTACACGAGAACCAACTGGTGGATATATGGCGAATTTTGAATGGTAAAACAAGAGACTATACGTTTTACTCCCCTGTACACCGGACGTATTCCAGGTTGGACTACATACTATTGGAACACAGGCTGTTAGAAAGGGCCACTGAAGCAAAAATTGGAATCATCACATTGTCAGACCACGCCCCTGTAGAAATGGAACTGCGAATCTCCCAAACACAGAGAAAAACCCCCCTATGGAGAATAAATGAGGATCTGCTGTCCGATGAGGGAGTGGCTCAAAGGGTGGAAGATGAACTCAAACAGTACTTTAAGATAAATGAAACAGGAGATGTCTCGGGGGCTGCGGTGTGGGAGGCCCATAAAGTGTACATAAGGGGAATACTAATAAAAGAGGGAGCCAGGAAAAAAAAAGAAAGGAAAAACAGAATGGGAAATCTTACGACAGAAATATTTAACATAGAACAAGAACACAAAAAACAGAGAGGACTTCAGAAAGAAATATACCAAAGGTTGATAGATAAAAGGGATGAATTGAAAAGACTGATTGATCAGGAAACAAAAGAAAAATTCTTCCTAATTGAAAAAGAGAGATATCAGTGGGGGGATAAAACAGGGAAACATCTGGCCAGAATGCTAAGGGAAAAAAAAAACTCGTAATTTTATAGGCAAGATACAGACTAAGCAGGGCTCAATGGTTTATGAAACAAAAGAAATAGGAGAGGCATTTAGAAACTATTATAAAGAGTTGTATGCAGGAGAGCAAAACGGGGAGCAAGAAAGGTTAAAGAAAAAAAAGATAAGGGAATTCTTAAAGAACGCGGGGATACCCGAGATTCAGGAGAGTGATAGTAAGGTTCTGGAGGAAGCAATTTCGGAAGAAGAAGTAAAGGAAGCAATATCAGAGGCAGCACAAGGGAAAAGCCCAGGGCCAGACGGATTTACTGCAAATTACTACAAAAAATTTAAGGATATCCTAATACCAAAGATGTGTCAGTATATGAATGGGTTAGGAAAAGACTTTGAACTGAGCAGAGAGGCACAAACGGCTCTGATCACGGTAATCCCAAAGGAAGGAAAAGATGCGACCCTCTGTTCCAGCTACAGACCCATATCGCTATTAAATGCAGATATAAAGATCTATGCAAAAATATTGGCAAAGAGGATGAAGGGACTAATGAATTCATTGGTCCATCCTGACCAAACGGGGTTTGTGGCTGGAAGAGAGGGGAAGGACCATGGGGTGCGAACATTGCTCCTTCTACAAAAAATAAAAGAGGACGGGGCCCCCGGTCTGCTCTTGTCTTGCGACGCTGAAAAGGCGTTTGACAGAGTAGACTGGGGGTTCATGTTCCAAACATTAGAAAAAATGGGAGTAGGCCCAAGGATGTTGGAAAGAAAAAAACGTTATATAGACAACCGAGAGCAGCAATCAGGATCAACGGTGTACTCTCAGAAACTTTTGAAATGAGGAGAGGGACAAGACAGGGGTGTCCCCTGTCTCCACTCCTTTTTATCCTTTCATTAGAGCCCTTTCTTGCAACACTAAGAAATGACCCCGATATTAAAGGACCAAAAGTGGGTAATGAAGAGCACAAGTTATCGGCATTCGCCGATGACGTGCTCTTCTATATAATTAAACCAGAATGTACCCTGCCAAAATTAATTAGAACGATAGAACAATATGGAGAGCTTTCAAATTTTAAGATTAATATGGGAAAATCTGAAATCCTCAACATAAACCTAAGAAAAGCAGAAGAGGAAAATTTGAGGAAGGAATTTCAATTTATATGGAAAAAAGAAATAAAATATTTAGGTGTAAAACTAGCTAATTCCCTGGAGAAAATATCCAAAAAGAACTACATCCCCCTACTGGATGAAATCAGGAAAGAGGGAAAAAAAATACAGATTAGACCAATTTCTTGGATCGGCCGGATAAACGCCATAAAAATGACCCTGCTTCCAAAAATTACATATAAATTCCAAATGTTACCTATAGGTTTACCAACATATTACCTCAGAAAGCTAAAAACAATACTAACAAATGTTATTTGGAAAAATAAAAAGCCGAGGGTATCTTTAAAAATGCTAAGAAAAGAAAAAAAAGAAAGGGGGTTTGGCGGCTCCGGATATTGTAACATATTACAATGCAATAATTTTGTCACGAGCGATAGAATGGGCAAGGGATAATCAAGAAAAAAAGATGGGTAAATTTAGAAAAATTGTATAGTAAGGCACAGTTAGGAGCAATTATTTGGAACCCCCCCCAACACAGAACGATAGATGAAAATACACATGGGTTAACACGGGTGGTACTTAGGATGTGGGATAGAACCTATAAACAGTTAAATAAGACTTATAACTCACCACTTATAAGAGTAAATGATAACGAGTTTTTTGCCCCGGGGAAAGTGAGTATAGGGGGGAAATGGATAAAGAAAGATAAGGTGGAACTAAGAGAGATAATGAAAAAAGGGAAAATTAGAACAATTCACGAGTTGCAACAGAATACAGAAACATGGGTGATTAACGGATGGCGGTATGCACAGTTAGAAAGGTTTATTAAAAAACTACCACAACCTATAAGATCAGGAGAAGAACTGACGGGATTGGAAAAATTATGCACGGTAGAAAACACAAAAAACACTATATCAAAATTATATAAATTATTACTAGTAGAAGATGAAATAGAGAAGCCCACTTATATCAAACAATGGGAAAAGGATTTGGGGACACTGATTGATTTTAGCACAATAAAAAAGATTATGAACCTTACCCACAGCTCGGCGATAGATGTAAAAACAGCCGAAATGAATTATAAGTGTTTAGTGAGGTGGTATATAACACCAGAGAGGGCCAGTAAATTCCAAAAAGAAACATCGGCAGAGTGTTGGAGAGGATGTGGGGAAATAGGTACAATGGCACACTTATGGTGGAAGTGCCCGAAGATTCAAAAATATTGGGAAAAAGTTTTGAGCATGGTCAAAAAGATTACTGGAAAGGAGGTGAAAAAAGAGCCATGGTTGGTGCTCTTCCACGGCATTAAGGAAAGTGAGAAACAATATAAAGCCTCATTGGTGCCCCATTTAATCAATGCAGCAAAAAAATTAATACCCAAAAATTGGAGGGAAAAAGAAAGCCCACAGATATGGGAGTGGATAAATGCCGTGGAAGAAACCTATACCATGGAGAGGTTTTATGGTAACAAGGAAGAACGGGGGGAGGGAAGGAAAGATAAATGGAAGAGTTGGAGAGAGTTTAAAAAAACATGGAGTTACGCTGAGAAAATTAGGTACTAGTAGAGTTATATTTGTGAAGAGGACTTACACCAGGAGAATAAGGGGGGTGGGGGGGGGAGATGAAATAGTGTAAAATATTAAGGGAAAAGGGTAATAGAGATAATATAATAAAGGTCGTTTTCTTTTTAATATAAGTGTGGGAAAAGAGAAGAAGGGAGGGGCTTATATCGAGATAGGAAGAATACTACATTATGGGAGATCTGTACCTTTCCTACCCCTTCCTTGTTTATTCCTAATTTTATAGATTGGTATGAAAAATTAGCCACAGTGATGTGAAGAAAAAGATTAAGAGAGACGTACATGAATGGAAAAGTTGATTGTTGTCTCACTACTTAAAATAAGCTGAGTGGCTTAAAAAAAAAAAAAGAAAAAAAAAAAAAAAAAAAAAGAAAGCCTGAAGGCGGTGCTTGGTTTTCGGGGTCCCGTACGTGGCTAGGCTCCCAAAAAGTCTCACACATGTGGTATCCCCGTACTCAGGAGAAGCAACAGAATGTATTTTGGGGTGTAATTTCACATATTCCCATGGCATGTTTGAGCAATATATCATTTAGTGACAACTTTGTGCAAAAAAAACTAAAAAAAATTGTCGTCTCTTTCCCGCAACTTGTGTCACAATATAAAATATTCCATGGACTCGACATGACTCAGCAAATAGCTTGGGGTGTCTACTTTCCAAAATGGGGTCATTTGGGGGGGGGGGGGGGCTTTGAACTGTCCTAGCATTTTATGCACAACATTTAGAAGCTTATGTCACACATCACACACTCTTCTAACCACTTGAAGACAAAGCCCTTTCCGACACTTTGTTTACATGAAAAAATTATTTTTTTTGCAAGAAAATTACTTTGAACCCCCAAACATTATATTTTTTTTTAAAGCAAATGCCCTACAGATTAAAATGGTGGGTGTTTCATTTTTTTTTCACACAGTATTTGCGCAGCGATTTTTCAAATGCATTTTTTGGGGAAAAAACACTTTTTTAAATTTGAATGCACTAAAACACACTATATTGCCCAAATGTTTGATGAAATAAAAAAGATAATCTTAGGCCGAGTACATGGATACCAAACATGACATGCTTTAAAAATTGCGCACAAACGTGTAGTGGCGACAAACTAAACACATTTTTAAAAGCCTTTACATGTTACCACTTTAGATTTACAGGAGGTCTACTGCTAAAATTACTGCACTCGATCTGACGTTCGCGGTGACACCTCACATGCATGGTGCAATTGCTGTTTACATTTGACGCCAGACCGACGCTTGCATTCACCTTTGCGCGAGAGCAGGGGGGGACAGGGGTGCTTTTTCTTTTTTATTTATTATTTTTTTGCTTTTTTATCTTATTTTTAAACTGTTCCTTTCATTTTTTTAAATCATTTTTATTGTTATCTCAGGGAATGTAAATATCCCCTATGATAGCAATAGGTAGTGACAGGTACTCTTTTTTTGAAAAAATTGGGGTCTATTAGACCCTAGATCTCTCCTCAGCCCTCAAAGCATCTGACCACACCAAGATCGGTGTGATAAAATGCTTTCCCAATTTCCCAAAGGCGCTGTTTACATCCGACGAAATCTAAGTCATGAAATGCTTGTAGCTTCCGGTTTCTTAGGCCATAGAGATGTTTGGAGCCACTCTGGTCTCTGATCAGCTCTATGGTCAGCTGGCTAAATCACCGGCTGCATTCTCAGGTTCCCTGTTGAGACAGGAGAGCCAGGAAAAAAAAAGGAAGACGGTGGGGGGGCATTGTAAAAGCAGTCTAGAGGCGAATTAGCCGCTAGGATTGCTTTTACATGAAAGCCGACCGCTGGCTGAAAAGAATGATACCAAGATGATACCTAAACCTGCAGGCGTCATTCTGGTATAACCACTCAAAGTCGTGAATGGCGTACCTGAAGACAAAAAAATGGTTAACAACAAACACAGTAAACGGTAAAGTATAAAAAATTGCATACCTGAAAAGCAAACATGATAAAACATAATAACAATAAAACATTGCAGAATAGAATACAGTAAAAAAAGAGCAGAACAATAGAGAGAATAGAGAGAGAACAATAAAACGACAACTATTTTTTTTTTATTTTATATATTTTTTTTTTACTTTTTTTTGTAACTAACTTTTATAACTGTAACCGGTTTCAGGTTCGGGTCTCTCAAAATGCGATGGCATCTTGGGAGACCCTGTGAAAGTGTGTCCTAATCTGTGCAATGCTGTACCCTACGCTAATACTCAACTAGTGAATGGTAACGTTCAAAACATTCACCAATGCAAAGACCAGGATTGTCAGGACAGGAGGGACAATAATAGCGGGTGTCACGCCTATATCCGCGCTTGCTGCAGACACGACATTTTTTGGGGGGGGTTCGCTGGGTAGGGGTACTCGGGAGGACATAAAAATGCCTCTCATGCAGCCGACTGCATTTGGTTGGGGATGTGAATGGGGGAAGTACGGGTGCTGCAGAAGTGGTGGGTTCCCAATTAGGATTGGCGAATGCAGCAGGAAGGGCACGACGGGCCTGTGTTTGTCTTCTTCTTGGTGGCAGCAGGACACTACTTGTGCTTGCCACCTCACCAGCTTGAGCTGCACTTATGGGACTCGCCACGTCACCAAGTGTTACTGCAGTGCTGGTTTGACTACGACCGGGGTGTACTAGGCCACTGGAGCTTGCCAGTTCACCAAAACGCTACAAAAAAAAAAACTGTTAGCGATCGCAGGGATCAGGCCTGACTCTGCGAACGCTGCAGTTATGCGTTTAATGTTTTGTAAGTGACAGTGATCGATCCATACTGCACTTGGGTGGGCTGGGCCGGGCGGAGGGGCAAAACGCAGGTGCTAGCAGGTACTAAGGTAGGCGTATGCTGCGTGCGTGGGTGTTAGCGGTACTGGCGCTAACCTGACGCTGCCTGGGGCTGGTGATTGCCAGTTCACCAAAACGCTACCAAAAAAACTGTTAGCGATCGCAGGGATCAGGCCTGACTCTGCAGTTATGTTTAGTGCTTTGTAAGTGACAGTGATCGATCGATACTGCACTTGGGTGGGCCGGGCGGAGGGGCCAAACGCAGGTGCTAGCAGGTATCTGGGCTGATCCCACTAACACTGCGTTTTTGGGAACCCCAAACTGCTGGGGACGCTATTATAGATCTGATCGGATCAGATATTGATCCGTACAGATACTATACCACTAAGGGAGGCGTATGCTGCGTGCGTGGGTGTTAGCGGTACTGGTGCTAATCTGACGCTGTCTGGGGCGACGCATATCACCGCCAGGCGATCAGGGGGCTAAACCTTTATTCGGTAATAAACGGCGGGTGCCCTGACACTATAAAAAATAAACGAACTAACCAGCGCCACCCGTAACAGTTATACGGTGATCAGTGGTGAAAGGGTTAACTAGGGGGCAATCAAGGGGTTAAAACATTTATTAGGTAGTACATGGGGGTCCCTATAAAACGCTGATGGCGAACCTAAATATTTACCTCCCTAACTAGCGTCACCAGCGACACTAATACAGCGATCAGAAAAATGATCGCATAGTGACACTGGCGACAGGGGGTGATCAAGGGGTTAAAACTTTATTAGGGGGGTATCCTAGACCTAAAGGGGGCTAATACTAACTGCCCTAACACAGTAACTGTCACAAACTGACACCATGCAGTAATCAGAAAAAAAATAAAAATAAAAAAACTGCTTGGTGTCAGTGTGACAGGGGGGGGAGGGGGGATTAGGGGGTGTTTTGTGTGCCTGGCATGTTCTACTGTGTAAAATCAAAAAATAAGAAAACCGCGCTATAAATGATAAAGGAGTCCAAATTACAGTCCCATAACCATAAATAAATAGTCCCAATGTTGATCCGGGTCAAAATTTCATCCAAACGAGACAGTAATAAATAGACACAATCAGCGGAACACTCCAACATCAGTTGCGCTTACCAAAAGTAAGATTGTAAGGGCGAGTGGCTTAAACCCAGCCTGGGCCTTTAGATGTATACTCCAGATGGAACAGGAAGGGCGCCCTCATCCCGTGTATCCAGATATAGTGCAAAAAAATATATAAAAAATATATAGTGTAATATTGTTTTAACATATGCCACACCAAACAGAAAAGAGTGGCCACCCAAACAATCCTTGAATCACGTGTGATCATAAAATCCTACGCTAAGTAGCTAGGACGGTGGGGTGAGTGTCATGCAATCATGCAAACACAGGTGAAAAAAAGAAATAGTAAGTAAATGTAAGCTGCAACGACTTCCAAACCTGCTTACCAGATATGAGATGGATAGTCGGCATATATAAAGCTCTCCAGGTGAAAAAATACAAATATATATATTACCAGACAAAAAGGACATATAAGGCGGATGTATTATGATCTCAACCTCACTTCCAACCGGAATGGTGTACCCCGTCTTATCCTCTCCGTCCAAGCATGGAAACACCCAGCGTTCTTCACAGACCAGGCGGCTTTACTTTGGCGGCAGTCCCTCACAGAAAAGTGTCCGGGCAGCGCTCCTTTTTGTCTGGTAAGGGGACAATCCCGAAGGTTTGCCTTATTTATCCCTTGGTGGCGGTTCTTGTGTTTTCACTTATCTGCATATGAGGGTCAGCCCTCTGGTAAGCAGCCTGCATCACTATTGTGTTTAACACTGAATAGGAGTTTCCTTTTTCCATATATTTGTATTTTTTCACCTGGAGTGCTTTATATATGCCGACTATCCATCTCATATCTGGTAAGCAGGTTTGGAAGTCGTTGCAGCTTACATTTACTTACTATTTCTTTTTTTCACCTGTGTTTGCATGATTGCATGACACTCACCCCACCGTCCTAGCTACTTAGCGTAGGATTTTATGATCACACGTGATTCAAGGATTGTTTGGGTGGCCACTCTTTTCTGTTTGGTGTGGCATATGTTAAAACAATATTACACTATATATTTTTTTGCACTATATCTGTGGATACACGGGATGAGGGCGCCCTTCCTGTTCCATCTGGAGTATACATCTAAAGGCCCAGGCTGGGTTTAAGCCACTCGCCCTTACAATCTTACTTTTGGTAAGCGCAACTGATGTTGGAGTGTTCCGCTGATTGTGTCTATTTATTACTGTCTCGTTTGGATGAAATTTTGACCCGGATCAACATTAGGACTATTCATTTATGGTTATGGGACTGTAATTTGGACTCCTTTATCATTTATAGCGCGGTTTTCTTATTTTTTCATTCTATATGGTGGGCTACACTTGTAACCGCAGCTGGTGTTTACTTACTTTTTTTATCTTCTAAGCGCAGTTTTTTTCTTTATGTTCTACTGTGTGTGTGTAGTATTTTCACTCACAATGCAGTCTTCTCTCCTCGGCGCCGGAACGGAAAATACCGAGCCGAGGAGAGATGACAGAAATTCCTTTGCTGCTGTTTAGCATACAGCAGCAAAGGAATGATTTGATTGGCCGGCGGCGATCGCAAGGGGGGGGCCACGAACGGATGGTCTCCCCCTCATCTCTGATCGCCGCTGGTCAGAAGCGGACCGACTCGGGTACGGGGGGTCCGATCGGACCCCCCGCCCGCGGGAGGCAGATCACGTATATGTACGTGATTCTGCCTGCCCATGCCACCTTGCCGACGTATATCGGCGTGAGGCGGTCCTTAAGTTGTTAAAGTCAGCAGCTACAAATACTGCAGCTGCTGACTTTTGAAATATGGACACTTACCTGTCCAGGGCGCCCCTGATGTCCTCACCCGATCTGTCCCTCGGGTTCTGGGACCTGTGTGTCTCCCAGAAGACAGCGGGGGAGGAGGGGCCAGGCGTGGCGTAGATCACAGTGGAGCCTGCGGTGATCTATGACCGAAAGTGGGAGCAAATACCTGCATTAGACAGGTATCTGGCCCCCCAGAAAGGTGCCAAATGTGACACTGGAGGGGGGGGGGGAGGAATCAGCGGAAGTTTTATTTTTGGGTGGAACTCCGCTTTAAGGCCTTTTTTCTCAGCTTTAAGCTAGTGATTTGGCTAGTAATACACCACCTTTATAAGAGTGCCCCTACTCTGGATGCAGGAGAACAGCAGGCACCTTTGGACAGCAGCAATGTCAGCCTGGGGGGAGGCTGGACTAGGAGATTTAGACACACTGACAAACTGAAGCCAAACTCCAGCTCACACTTCAGTTACAGCAAAAGTTTTTTTTGGACAAACATTCTACATGAATAAATAAAAACTGATCCTTTAGGGAGACTCACTCTCTGTATTTGTCTTGTTTACAATTATCATCAAAAAGAAAAATCAGTAAAAAAAAAAAAATTCCACATTTTGGGTTGTCACCAGAAAACTAAAAGGGGAAATCCTCAAATGGGAACACTAGCTCTAGTGACTTGGGGGTACCCAAGCAATTACCTTAATTTAAAGGTGAATTCTGCTCACTTCCTGTTTTGGCTATAGGAGAGGAAGTGAAGGGAAATCTCCCCAATAGGACACAGATGGCAAAAAATAAAACTGACAGGGGTTAGGATCCTCCAATACTTTATCCAAATGAAAAAAAAAAAGAAGTTTTGCTTATAATTCTACTTTAACCATCATGTACAGTTTATTGACTTCGAGGAAGAGGAAAAAACAAACAAACAAAAAAAAAAAACAGACAAGATAAATGCATTTTAATTCCAACATATGATCTCTATTGCAGCTTTTATCATTACTTTATTAAAATACAAGATGATATCTTGAAGGGAAAATAACCTATCACTACAATATTTAAAATGTACAAGTCCAAAAACTGCAGATTGGTAAAACAAAAAAGCCTTTCACAATGCTTGTTATTGAAATATTTGCATTAAAACCTATTGGATGAAGGTAGAATTACTCTTTTGCATGCACAACACAATGCATTATACAAAGTCCTGTAATAACTTTGCTGCTGAAAGTACAAAGATAAAAGTTTAACAATGAACGCTACGTTGCAAAAATTGTAAATTGCTCATTATAAACAACTGCGGCAGAACAAAAGAAGCCAAAAACAGCATATTGAATGTGTAATTTAACACCAACATAAAAACCAGGTGAACCATTTCGTTTTCATTGCAACTACTGACCCACTACATTGCATGAGTAAGATGTAAAAATTACCCCATATCAGGCAACAAATCAAATGAAACAAATTTCAGTATATAGTAGGAGAAAGGTGGTTTCTGAATCAATTGGGTTAGATCATTTGGCACATTATCACTGTTCTTGAAATGCATGCACTTGATGGTGTAGGCAGCCATTTTGGAGTCTAAATTAATGTTTAACAGAACGTGTTATTTTTATTCCCATTTTCTTTTCAAAAAATAATATAAAAAGGGCCACAAAACTCTGGATGTTGAATGTTCACAGAGCACTGCCTAGGTCAAATTATGCATGCACTTGAAAAGTGCATAAAAAAAAAAAAAAAAAATGTTATTCCTGCCCTCAAAATAGTCTTACACGGCAGAAATATATAGGCTGCCATTGCGGGTCTTGTTCTAAACAGGCCATTTGCCTGGCTTCCTCAAGTTTCAATAAGTCTGAGCCACAGACCAAGAGCAAACATGCAGTACATTAAGAGTCCAATGTACTGAATTCCATATAAACATACTTTGTCCTAAAGTCAGCGACTCAAAGCACCATGGTATTAAAGCAGACAAAACACTCACAGGTCTCATTGCCGATCTTGGCACTTTTGAAGAGCTAAGCTGGCTGAAGAATATTCAGCATCCAACACTTTCAGAAATATCAGATTTGCAGCCCCCTCTACATGCCGTGGTTACATCCACTGGTCGCTAAGGTGCTGTGTCAAGCTGGTAAAAAAAAGGGCCAGCAGAATGAACCAGAGTGTGCAGAGGGGAACAAGGCAAACAATTTTAGAATGTCAGATGTTATATATATATATTTTTTTTTTATATCTTAGCAAACGTGGTAAAAGAGAAAAAAATAAAAATACACTGGACAAACACAAAATTTGTCTCTTAAGCTGGCCATACATGGATCAAAATTTGGCCACTTCAGCAGGGCCTGGCTGAATTTCTGGTACATTTTTAATTGAGAATCAAAACAAATACCATGCAGGGTGCCTTGTACAGCCATATATAAATGAAAATCACTTACACCTGAAAACATCAAAGGCAGGTGCATGCATGGCAACATAACAAACCAATATGAAAAATTTAACAATTTGGCCACACGATGCAGGCCTTCGGCCTAAACAACTGGCTGGAGACCCAGGCATAAAGGACTGGCTGAATTTTGATTCATGTATGGGCAGGCTGGTTGCATAGAAGTCAATCTACTGATAGACTGCTGTACAACCAGCCTTTTTGATTTTTCACGCTCGATCAGTGCCGTTGGCTATAGCGGTCATTGTTGAGCAGTGTATTATGACAGCGGGAAAATCTCCCTGCTTTCAGAATACAAAAGATGCAGTGGGGAGGATTCCGCCATCCACGCACTTGATGTTGAAATTTGTATGTTTTCTTTCAACCCGCTGGCTGAAAGGAAAAAAATATTAAAACTAAAATTTATGGGCTGCTTTAGCAGGAATCCTTTTTTTACTTAAAACAGTTTAAGTCAGTTTAAGCAACTATCATTTTCAGAAAAGGTTAAAAAAAGTAGACACTGAGATTAACTCATGACAAGGGTGCTTTAATATTTCTTTTTTGCAGTGTGTGTGTATATATATATATATACATACACACACACACACACACACACACACACACACACACACACACACACACACACACACACCAGCCAATTTAACAGGTTTCCACTGCCCAGTCAGTCTATGCCTTTTTAAACCATGGGAAAGCGATCCCATAAGAATGACAACTAGGAACAAGGAAAAGGAGGCGCAGGCTGACAAGTCCCAGCAGCATTCAGGTTTTCTTTTCTTTTTTTAAGAATGTCATCATGCAGACATTAATCGACACCCTATTCTGAAATTGCTAGCAGTTTGGATGTAATGTGATCCTCTGGCTTTACTAGTGAGCTTCTGACCTATAAAAAGTCTGGTCTGCAATTCAGAATTTACCTCCTGTATACATTTTCTAGGTCAATGACTTACAGCAGCACAACTGGAGAATCGACAATTGGAAACAGACAACTTAATTTTTCAAAAAAGACAGTCATAAATGACAGCACAGGTATTTATCCAACAATTCCCCCTTAGACGGATAGTTCATGATGCTGAGAGAGTACCGTATATACTCGAGTATAAGTCGAGTTTTTCAGCACATTTTTTTGTGCTGAAAGTGCCCCCCTCGACTTATACTCGAGTCAAGCACTTTTCTGCAGCAAAAAATGTCATTTTCCGAGCCGAATTTGGGGTCCCATATCTCTGGGCCACTTAGTGCTAGGAACCCCAAATTTGGTGTGCAAACCCAGTGGAACTGGTACCATAACATATCCAAAGATGGAGTTTCTAGCACTAAGTGGCCCCGAGATACGAGGCCCCAAAGCCGGTTCAGAAAATGTCACTCTGCTACAGAAAAGTGCTTGACATTTTCTGAACCGATTTTTGGGGCCCTGTATCTCGGGGCCACTTGGTGCTAGAAACCCCAGCTTTGGATATTTTATGGTGCTAGTTCCACTGGGTTTGCATACCAAATTTGGGGTTCTTAGCACTAAGTGGCCCCAAGATAGGGGGCCGCAAATACGGTCAACTGTGTCCATCTGCAGCAATGTCATTTTGGGACCCTTTGGGTTCAGAGACCCCAATTTTTGGCTGCAGCTAGGGGGCATCTAGGAACCCTTAACTACCGAGTTTGAAGTTCGGGGCGCCTATGGGTGCAAATAGGCACAGTGAGGCATGCAAATGGGCATTGTTGACCCTCTTTTCCACTTACAGTAGCTGTGCATTTCTCACCCTCGTCTTATACTCGGGTCAATAAGTTTTTCCCATTTTTTTGTGGTAAATTAGGGCCTCGACTTATACTCGGAACGACTTATACTCGAGTATATATGGTAATCACCTTCCTTTAGTTCCTTAAAGGATATCTCAACCCCAGAACAAAAAATTAACTTTACTGCAGTTTACCATTCCATAGTGGTGGTTGCATTAGATTTTTAGATTTATTTTTGTAAACTATAGTCATGGCCGAAATTGTTGGTACTCCAGAAATTTTTCCAGAAAATCAAGTATTTCTCACAGAAAAGTATTGCAGTAACACATGTTTTGCTATACACATGTTTATTTCCTTTGTGCATTGGAACAAAACAAAAAAAGGGAGGAAAAAAAAGCAAATTGGACATAATGTCACACACAATTCCAAATATGGGCTGGCCAAATTTCTTGGCACCCTTTCAAAATTGTGGATAAATAAGATTGTTTCAAGCATGTGATGCTCCTTTAAACTCACCTGGGGCAAGTAACAGGTATGGGCAATATAAAAGTCACACCTGAAAGCAGATTAAAAGGAGAGAAGTTCACTTAGTCTCTGCATTGTGTGTCTGTGTGTGCCACACTAAGCATGGACAACAGAAAGAGGAGAAGAGAACCGTCTGAGGACTTGAGAACCAAAATTGTTGAAAAATATCAACAATCTCAAGGTTACAAGTCCATCTCCAGAGATCTTGCCTTTGTCCATAGCGTGCAACATTATCAAGAAGTTTGCAACCCAAGGCACTGTAGCTAATCTCTCTGGGCATGGATGGAAGAGAAAAATTGATTTAAGGTTGCAATGTAAAATAGTCCGGATGGTGGATAAGCAGCCCCAAACAAGTTCCAGAGAAATTCAAGCTGTCCTGCAGGCTCAGGGAGCAGTGTCAGTGCGAACTATCCGTCGACATTTAAAATGAAACAAAACGCTATGGCAGGAGACCCAGGAGGCCCCCACTGCTGACACAGATACATAAAAAAGCAAGACTACAGTTTGCCAAAATGTACTTGAGTAAGCCAAAATCTTTCTGGGAAAACTTCTCGTGGACAGATGAGACCAAGATAGAGCTTTTTGGTAAAGCACATCATTCCGTTTACCGAAAACGGAATGAGGCCTACAAAGAAAAGAACAGTACCTACAGTGAAATATGGTGGAGTTTCAATGATGTTTTGCTGCCTCTGGCACTGGGTGTCTTGAATGTGTGCAAGGCATCATGAAATCTGAGAATTACCAAGGGATTTTGGGTCGCACTGTAGAGCCCAGTGTCAGAAAGCTGGGTTTGCGTCTGAGATCTTGGGTCTTCCAGCAGGACAATGACCCCAAACATATGTCAAAAAGCACCCAGAAATGGATGGCAACAAAGTGCTGGAGAGTTCTAAAGTGGCCAGCAATGAGTCCAGATCTAAATCCCATTGAACACCTGTGGAGAGATCTTAAAATTGCTGTTGGGAAAAGGCGCCCTTCCAATAAGAGACCTGGAGCAGTATGCAAAGGAAGAGTGGTCCAAAATGACAGGTGAGAGGTGTAAGAAGCTTATTGATGGTTATAGGAAGCAACTGATTTCAGTTATTTTTTCCAAAGGGCGTGCAACCAAATATTTTGATCAGCCCATTTTTGGAATTTTGTGTGATATGTCCAATTTGATTTTTTTCCTCTCTTTTTTTTGTTTTGTTCCAATACACACAAAGAGAATAAACGTGTATAGCAGAACATGTGTTACTGCAACACTTTTCTGTGAGAAATACTTGATTTTCTGGAAACATTTCTGGGGTGCCAACAATTTCGGCCATGACTGTAAGTTCATTTATAGCAAGTACAAACAAATCTGTTGATTTTGCCAACTTGTCCTAGTAACTGCGTGTGCACTGAACTACAATCTTATCAGCATTCCCAGCTATCTTCTCTAAACTACAAAGCAATGCTCTATTTATTGGAGATGAGAAAATAGGAGGCAATTGGGGTGACAATGCTGCTTCTCCTAAGAAACTGTGAAACAAGTTGCCCTAGGACAGAAAACACTAATACACTCAGTACATCTAAAAATAGCTATAGTTAATGCAATTTTTGTGGTGTTTAGATATACTTCAAATAAATAGACAAAATTCCAGCTCTGCCAATGAGTGTACTTTATGTATCTGAAAAATGCATTAAGAAAACCATCTGCTTGTCATTGTTAAAATGAGGCAGATTTGTAAGTTTTGGAGACAATCTCCAGAGTCTCCTGGCGATATAATTACCCAGGCAAGGATTTAGCAGATGACAACATAAAAAAATGTTTTTTTGAAGAACTGATCGCTTAAATTATTTATACACAATTCTTACCTTTTCCACAAATCACAATTTGCCATCGATAAATAAAACAGCAATTTTGTTTTCACAGTAAAGTAATTTTCTTGGAGTCTATTGAGGAATACAGGAAGTCATATACTGTGGCCTGCACTGGATTGAACACTGGCGGAAAAAAAAATAAAAAAAAATCTGTAGATCAGCCCTTCTAATCCCAGCATAACCCCTCCTATTCCCAGCATGTCATCATAACTCAGAAGGGTGGGACCTGTGTTTTACAGAGAGTACAAAATTCCTATTTTTCTTCTCATCCATTGAGGACACCAGTAGCCATATACTGTTGGGATGTCCAAAAGAAGTTAAACTGAGGGGTGGTCAACAGCAAACATCAGCTAACAGGCCCGATGTAAACAAAAACTGCCTAAAGAACTAACGTGGGAAGCGAAAACAGAGCTTGTACACCTCTCCAAAGACTGGGATTGAAACGAGGGAATGAAAATTAATGTTCTGGTAAGGGAAGACCAGACTCTCCTCAGGTTAGAAAAAAAAGAAAAAAGAAAAAAGGGGATTCAAGAAAGAAGGGAGGTGGTGCATGATTGGAAGGACAACCCAGGGCAGACATCCTCTCCAAAGCAAGAATGGTTAATGAAGAATTTCTGGGAAAGACCGATATAGAGGCAACTATAAAGGTTGCTTGGAATAAGCATTACCAATAGGAAAGGTAAATTTGGGTTTTCTATACAAGTATTAGGGAAGGGAACAGCAGACAGATATTCTCGCTGAACAAGGAGGAATACAGATCAAACAAAGCTAAGAACCATGCTCAACTCTCATCGATTTGTAGAGGAAGGTGCTCCAGGGGGAACAGCTTAAGGGAAACATTTGTTGAAAACACCCATCTATCCTAGGACTCTTAGTCACATGACTGGAGGCACGTCTGCCTTCCCAGATCCAATACTGCATCAGAATCCATGAAGCAACAGACGAGAGTCTTATCAGGATGGTGAAAAACATTCCCCTAAGTAATAAATGAAAAACAAGGAAGAGCCCCAGAAGGGGCACTATAAAACACTGAAGGAAAAAGGACCTAAACCTAGACAAATTGATTTCAGAGAGTCAATTAGCACTTCCTGTTACTCTCAGGATACCTGCATTAGTAATATAGATTGTTCACCATTCAGACAGCACAGGTTAGTATGGGGCCCTCTTCAGTCATCCTCAACTTACAGCAAAAGGATCCAAATTGCACCTAGGTGCATGGACCACCTCCCAATGTCCAGAATTAAATAGTTGAAAGAAACTGTCTCTAGATCACACTTGGCTGGAGCAAGGCAGACCAGACTGCAACACAGGGTTTCGTCCAAGTCAGGATGCTCTTGCTTAAATAAGGCACGTTAGTACCTTGAAGAAGTCAGAGGAGGACAAGAGGGTAAACATACAGTAGACCCTTTAAATAACCATACTGGGTAAAACGGTCTACAGGTAAACAGCATTTACATGTGCAAACTCCTGACAGAGCAAAACCACTAGGTGCACAGGGGCGAGACTGAGGAGTCAGAGCCCTGGTGGGACAGTGATCAACAAGTACCGGTCCCAGCTGACCATGTCGTTTACTGAAGTTGGCTAAGGAGGAAGATGTTCTTTGGTGCAACTCACAGTAGGTGACAAGTGATAAGGACATTGCATTTCTGGCCAGATCAACAGTTATTTTCTGTATTTGCTGAACATGTACTTAAAATAATGTAGCCACTACATCCAAGGACTGTAAGCTGCGATATATTGCATTTTTGTTCTAGGGTTTAGTTATGCTTTAAAAAAGGGATGTAACCCACTCCGCCACAGTCGAAAGACTAAGGTCACAGCTAGAACAGGGAGAAGGCCAAGGTCCATCAGTAAGAACATGACTTAAAAGGGATTCTGGCTGCTGGTCAGGAGAATCATTAAAAAGGAAACACTGGTCTGGTGTTTCCTAACTTTCCTTGTTAAGATGGGTCATTGGCAGATACACAGTGGGAAACAACCATTGTTTACGATAACATTTCTTACCAAACAAGGCCCACAAGTGTTCCAGGGAAGTCCATGACTCCTTGGGATGGTTCAAAAATTTTCAGAGAAATAACTCAAAGTGTGGGTGAATTGGGAAGATCTTTGCAGCTCTGAACAACCGAAGACTGGACACAGCAGGTTGATCCTCCAGATGCAGAGTGAAGCACGATTCTAGATTACAGATATCAACACCTAGCAACATCCCTGGAAAATTTTTTACGTAGTGTCAGTCACTACAGAAGGACCTTTCCCTCTAAATACAGGAAGAATGCAACAGTGTGACTCTGATGCAACCAAATTAAAGGTATGAAGCAAGGCAAGGTACTCACAAAATCCAAGCGGCTGGTAGGCACTGGGGGTAGGATGGCAGAAAGTGACCAACGTTCCTGTTGACTGCAGTAGAGCAGACTGAAGATTAGAGGTACACATACAAAGCAGTAACAGCACTGGGGAGATGCCTCCTTGATACTGAATAGTGAAAAAGAGTGCAGGCATGAAAATTCTAAGGTTCCCAGTGGCATAAAGAATAATAAAAATTCCTGCTGCTCAGCTTGATCAGCCCACTCACTGGGTAAGTCTTCAGAGACCAGGATAGTGCAAGAGGCAATGCCAATGGCTCTGGACCTGAAAAGCACTCAAAGGCTAACTTAACAGATTAGGGTCTAGCAAGTACCTGGCTGGAATTTCAGTGCCCAAAAGTTACCCCTGCAATGTGCAGTCAAGAAGCGTCCAAGTACCGCACTCGAAAGGAAAGGCCTATCGGTATAGCTGCTATAGTAGAGACAAGCTCAAGCAGTGAAGAACCTAGATTGAAGGAACAATTGAAAATAAAAAACAAGAAACACAAAAAAAAAATCTTTCCCCAGTAGAGCTGACGTAAAGACATACAGCCACCCGAAACATGCTGGGAATAGGAGGGGTTATGCTGAGTTAATGAAGAAAATACATTGGTAAGGACAACACTGAAACTACTGGAAAGATTAAATATATTGAAAAATATTACAAAGATAAAAATACAAAAAGTATAAAAGACAAGAACACTGCACACACGGACAACCCATCCTCCAACCCATAAGTTGAACAAGGTTCAAAAACATATCCCCGCTTTGAATATTGCCTTCTATACCAGGTGGTATATACTGAGGAGAACTGCAAGCAATATATCAATATATGAAAACTCAAGCACAATAGTGTGGCAGCGAACAATGCAGAATAGCAGGGTCCCAGGTTAGGAAGAAACCAAGAGAATAAATTATGTAAAGGCAAGCCGTCAGTGATGGCAATTACAGAGCCATGCAGTATAAGCTGAGTAAATGCAAAACTTTTTTTTAGTTTTGGATAGTGAAAAGGGATTAGAACACCCATCAGTTTTTATTGCTGCCTGTGCCCGTTAGGGTGATTCATCCTATTTGCCCTGTTTACTGTTCTCATTGAAAGTGAAAGTAAAAGAATTCCAAATTTTGGATTGTTCCCAGAAAAGTAATACAGGGAAAATCCTTCAACGGGGACAGTAGTCCTGGTGACCTGGGGGTCCCCAAGGAATTTAGTTAATTTGCAGGGATTTCCCTCGCACTTCCTGTTTGGCGATGGGACAGGAAGTGAAGGGAAATCTCTGCAATGCGGCACAGAAAGCAGAAAAAAAAAACTGACAAGGGTTCTAAACCTCCCTTGCTCTATCCAAAATGGGAAAAAAACAAAAACAAAACAAAAACAAAAAAAAGTTTTGCCTATAGTTCTACTTTTAGCTCTTCGGCACCCTCAGGGGTTTTTGTTTTTTCTTTGCTAGATTTATTATTCATATGTAGTATGTGGTGACACCCACCTTTATTATAGGTCCAGTATAAGTAACGTATGTTAGTAAAGTATGGCTAGCTCAGCGCCTCTGTTTAGTTATCTTGAGTTTGCCTACAGATTTTTTTTTTTTGCTAGTCACTATGCAATACCCCTGTACATGGCAATATAACCCAGCAGTACATGACTTCCTGTGTTTCAATGGAAGAGAAAGCATACAATTTTTTTTTTGTGTAGACTAAATAAAATGAGTGCAAGCCAAACTCCTGGAGACCAATAAAAGGCAGTATGTGGGGAGCCATGCAATATGAATTTAGGGTATCCAGAACATAATGTAGGTTTGACCCTAGTTTTTTGAAGCATCATATCCTCACAATAACGACGTAATAATGCTTCTAGCTGCATTTTGCGGTAGTATAACTTGACTAGGGCTAGCATATAAAAATTACTACTGTAAAAAATTTTAAATAAATACTGAAACTATATTTATGTTACTGACAGTTTTTGCAGATGCAGAAATAGGTCTCAAAAAAAAAAACCCCAAAACAAAAAAAAAAAAAAAAAAAAGATTCCCATTAAACGCCACAAGAAGCCTGAAAATGCAATCACTTTGCTAAGTAAATGCATACGCTTAGCTTCAAAATTAAGAATGTTGGATGAACATCCTTCAATGCCAGCATATAGATCAAAAATTTTGAAAAATATCCCAGAAGCGGTCCCTTACTGCCAACTAGTCCTTATTTGATGGCTGAAGACAAAAGCTTGCATTCACAAAACAAATATTTACAGGATTATACCTTCTTCACACAGACTGTAGTAACAGTGTAATGCGACAAACCCATCTTTAACCATTGTTATTTAAACAACGCTATCTTACTTCATATCAGGTGGACAGAAGAAAAAAATAAATGCCTTTAATTTCATTATTAGCTGTGTCATTCAGATCAATATGCATTTGAAGATCTTTAGAAAAATTTTAAAGAGCATATGCTTGATAATTTTACAGAAAGGCAAGATGCAGCATTTCAGCAGCAAAGTGCTTAAAAAAATCCAGCACAGTAGAGAAAACATGGTGAGACTTCAGAGGAAGTATGGTGTGGTTGTTCTTGGTGGGATCACCCGTTCTGAATCTGGAACAGCACGAAATAGTTTTGGCTCTCGAGTGTTTACATCCTTGAAAACCATTATGGAGGCAATGTTGCCACAGCGGTAACAGTAGTTCGGTGCTGACCAGACTGTCACAAGCTTTTCATCAAACATGAATTTGTAGCCCTCGTGTACTAGTTGGTGCGCGCGACAAATCAGCTTCAAGTTGTTTATGTGGACAAACTGCAGAATAGTAAAAACAAAAAATAAAAAAAGTGTTAAATCTTTCAAAGCAAAACAAAACATGCATTTCACATACAAAGTAGAAAAAAAAAAAAGTACAGTTAAAAAATAAATAAAATATAACGGAGTATGAGGAGCCCTAGTGCATATTTTCCTTACACTGGATAGATTGGGAAAAAAAAGCACTCCAAGTGTTTTAAAATCCTATATGGCAGTCTCCCAAAGATGTGTGGTGATGTGAAAAGGTTTGTTTTAAAAAAGTAAATATGCAATAACAAAAATGTTTGACTTACCTGTAAATTCCATATCTTGGAATATAGTACAGAACACAGGTGACTGGACAATTGCAACCTTCTGAGGACATGGTACCCCTATAACTCTACCACACTCCATGAGGTCTTTGTTTTGTGGCAAGTATTGCCTTTGCATTAACCCAACTAAGATATAGGAGGGAGGGTAGCCTGTGTCCTATGCAATCTACAGGAGCAGTCAAAGGTCCTTTTTTTAGTGCAGCACAGGACAAAGGCTGAATACTCAAAAGACTGAAGAGTGGGCAAACTGTGCCAACAGGCTCACAACAAGGGTCAACAGACCCAACTTCAGAGCGCCGCTGCAAAAACTTTGCTGTCGGAAGTTAAATTTGCAGAAGATTGGACAACCACATAAAAGAACATGGAATAGGTATGAACAGAGGAACAGGTGATGGCCTTACAAAGCTGGACAACAGAGGTTTCGTGTCAGAATGCCAGGTAACACCCAACGATCTAGTGGAGTGGATGCATGAAAGCACAGGAGGAGTTTTATCCTTTGAGTGTAAGCTTTAGCGATGAGTTGTCTTACCCATCTAACAATGTTGGACATGGAAGCAGGATGTCTCTTGCGAGGTCCTTAAAAGCTAGGATAAATAGCGAGTCCGCCCCCCTGATTGATGCTGTCGCTTTGAGGTAGACTCTGAAGCTTCTGACTACATCCAGGCAGTGAAGAGCAATTTCCTTTGGGTGCTTTGGAGTAGGGCAAAAGTGGGAAAGACCATCTACGTTGATGTAGAAAACTGATAACACCTTAGGAAGAAAAGGATGGTCTTGGGTATAAGACTACCCTGCCCTTGTGAAGAATGAAAATAGCTCCTTACAAAAGAGATCCACTAGTTCAGACATCTGGGCGATGTAACAGCAACCTAAAAAAGGCCACTTTGCAGGAGAGATCTAATGGGATTTCCCCGATGGGTTCAAAGAGTGGTTTCTGCAGCGTAGAGAGAATCAGACTAAGGTCCCAGGGAAGCATAGGGTGCCTGTTCCGAAATACACCATGAATAATGGTTTTGACAAAGACCAGAGTGTTTTGGAAAATAATTAAGCCAAAACCTCTTTCAGAGTGCTTAAAGGTCAAGTTCTGGCCAATTCCCATTTGTAGAAAGCCCAGAATATGAAGCACAGATAATCTCTTGGACTAAATGGCCTGCGTTCACACCAGGCAAAGATGTATTTCAAGGTACAATTGTAGATCTTTCTGGAGATAGCCTTTTCTTGCCCTTAGTAAATTAGGAATAATCCCTTTGTCCTTTAAGACCTGGGCTTCAACAGCCATAGTGCTAAATCGAGTGACCGAGAAACAAGATTGAATAGGGGGCCCTGAAAGCAGGTCTGGCCTGTTAGTAGGAGGCCAGGGGTTGTCGCCAGGAAGTCCAAGCAGGTCTTTGAACAAGGTTCTCTTGGCTCAGTTTGGTGCAATGAGAATAACCATTTTTTTCTGCTGCCTCATTTTGCGCATGGGAGCTGCCACTAACGGCATATCGCGGTTAGCAGCGGCATGCTCAGTGTGCCTGCGCATGCGCCATAGACAACGGTGCCTGTCTTTTTGCAAATATCTCCTAAACCGTGTAGGTTTAGGAGATATTTCTTGGACCTACAGGTAAGCCTTAATCTAGGCTTACCTGTAGGTCAAAGTGGTCTGTAAGGGTTTACAACCACTTTAACTCTCCCATTAAAAGAGCACAAGTTTTAAACTCATTTCACAAACCGAATATTGGAATCCTGTTGCTCCAAGAAACATTTTTGACTGGATCATATTCCCAATATACAACATAAAAATGATCCAATATGGATTCATGATGCATTTCCATACTCTAAATCGTGAGGCGTATCCATTGCAATCCATAAAACCTTACCCCATCAAATTTTACAAATCTGGAAAGGTGGAGATGGTAGATCTCTAATTTTGAAGATCTTATTGCATGGGAATATCTATACAATTATCATTTTTTATTTGCCAAATTACGATCAAATCAAGAGTGGAATACAAGCTTTACCGGAGGCAATGGAAAAAATAGAGGGAATGGTAATCATTGGAGGGAATTTAATTTTGTAATGGATTCAAGAATGGATACATCATCAAATAGAATACACAGGAACAGTGGGCAATTAAAGGAATTTAAACAATTAGAAAAACCTCAAATGGTAGATATATGGAGGGTCCAGCATCAGACAGAGAAAAACGATTCATATTATTCGATTATACATAACACATATCATAGAATAGATTATTTTTTAGTTAGTCAAATAGGATTAATGATGACGCCTTCCTCAGATATTGGTAACTTTCTATGGTCAGATCACGCTCCAATATTTTTGGAGCTGGTACTGACCCAACATAAGAAAATTCAAGGGTCTTGGAGGCTAAATGATAACCTCCTTAACCACTTGCCATCGGCAGGCCGTCATATGACGGCCTTGACTTTGTGGTGGTATATCTGAATGATGCCTGAGGCTACAGGCATCATTCAGATATCGGCATTTTCAGCCGACGATTCCCTACACCATAAGAGCAATCATAGCGGCTGTTCAGCCGCATGATCCTTCTTACGGGCGTCGAAAGGGGACATCCCCCCTCCTGCCGCCCTCCGGTGGTCCTACCGTCTCACCGCAGAGATCGGTGAGTCGGAGACAGGATCTGCCAGCCCCGGATGTTGAACATAGAGATTTCCGGCGGACCAGATGGTCGCCGGAGTCTCTATGATCGTTGGAGTCCGCGCGTGATGTTGTGACGTCACACCCGGCCTCTGCATTAAAAAAAAAACGGCGCCGCCTCGGCTGGGAAGCCAGGATCGTTTTTTTTTTATTTTAGGCTTCCCAGCCTAGAGGTGAGATATGGGGTCTTATTGACCCCATATCTCACTGTAAAGAGGTCCTGTTATGTCAAATTCCTATTACAAGGGATGTTTACATTCCTTGTAATAGGGATAAAAGTAGTCAATTTTTTTTAAAAAAAGTGTCAAAATAAAAATGAAGTAAAATTAACAATAAAATGTTTTTTTTTTTAAAGCACCCCTGTCCCCGTGTGCTCGCACGCAAAAGCGAACGCATACGTAAGTCCCGCCCACATATGAAAACCACACATGTGAGGTATTGCCATGAACGTTAGAGCGAGAGCAATAATTCTAACCCTAGACATCCTCTGTAACTCAAAATATGTAACCGGTAAAATTTTTTAAAGCGTCGCCTATGGGGATTTTTAAGTACCAAAGTTTGGCGCCATTCCACGAGCGTGTGCAATTTTGAAGCGTGACATGTTAGGTATCTATTTACTCGGCGTAACTTCATCTTTCACATTAAACAAAAAATTGGGCTAACTTTACTGTTTTGTTTTTTTAAGCATGAAACTTAAAAAAAAAAAAAAGGCGTTTGAAAAATTGCTGCGCAAATACCGTGCGAGATAAAACGTTGCAATGACTGCCATTGTATTCTATAGGGTCTCTGCTAAAAAACGTATATAATGTTTGGGGGTTCTATGTAATTGTCTAGCAAAATAATGATGATTTTTACATGTAGGAGTGAAGTGTCAGAATTGGCCTGGATGCAAATTGGTTAAAGATGATAAATGTGAGAATGATGTTAGGAAATGAAATTGAGAATACATCAATCCCTGTAAAATGGGAAACATTGAAATGTGTATTGCGGGGATTGTTCATTAAGCATGTAGCTGGATTGAAGAAAGAGAGAGTATGAAATAGTGCAACTGATGGGAGAAATTTCAGTATTAGAAAATATGCACAAACAAAATCTCAACCCATTGGATAGAATCAGATTAAATGACAAATGAATCGAATTACAAACAATGTTGAAAGAACAATCCCTGCGAAAAAGGGATAAAAATAGAACTCTGTTCTATCAACATAGAAATAAACCAGGAAAGGTATTAGCGAGAAATCTAAAACAAAAACCTATGACCCCTATAATTAAAATCCAAAAGATGTTGGGGGAAATAACATATGACCCTGGGGAAATTGCTAAAACATTTCATACATACTATTCCAAGCTCTATAATTTATCAATACAACAAGAAAGTAATGGAAAGAACGATAAGCTAGAGGAAATACGTCAATACATGAGAGAAACAGCATTACCTAGCTTACCCAAAGAAACAATAGAAGGACTAGAAAAAGATATCTCAGTAGAAGAAATACAGCAAGCTATATCCGCCTTGGCCCTGGGCAAAAGCCTGGGCCCAGACGCACATACTTCAAGGTTTTATAAGATATTTCAGGAGATACTTACTCCCATTCTAAGAAAGACTTAACTCCATATCTGATACCCAATTATTTACATCACAGAGTATGGAAGCTCATATAGTATTGATTCCAAAACCAGAGAAGGACCACGCGGTGTGTGCCAACTTGCGACCAATCTCCCTTACAAATATAGACCTGTGTCTATATTCTAAGATCATTGCAAATAGATTTACATCCATTCTACCTGCATATATTAATCTAGATCAAACTGGTTTTACAATGGGCAAGGAGGTAAGGGATAACACGATGAAAACATGTATGTTAATAGAATTTGCTCAAAAAGCAACTATTCCAGCATGTCTCCTATCAGTCGATGCTGAGAAAGCATTTGATTGTGTGGAGTGGGGGTTTCTGAGGGAAGCTCTAATCCAACTTGGGATAGGACCTAGGAAGCTACATAGGATTATGGCATTGTATTCCACTCCTAGAGCAAAAATACGAACGAATGGGATACTTTTCGATTAATTAGAAATATCAAATGGCACCCGACAAGGATGCCCCTTATCTCCCCTATTGTACGTGATAGTTATGGAGCATTTGACTACAGCTATCCAAAACAATGGGGATATTCAAGGTATAAGAGTTAAGGGAAAGGAGTATAAAATGTCAGTATATGCGGACGACTTATTAATATATGTTACCAATCCAATAATGACATTAACAAATCTTGTGAGAGAATTTAAGAGATTTGGTAACTTAAATAATTTTAAAGTCAACCAGGATAAGTCGGAGATGTTAAATATATCAATTTCAAAGATCAGGAGCTCCTCCAGAAAAATTTACCCTTTAAATGGCAAAAAGTGGCAATTAAATATCTTGGGTTATACATTCCAACATTACTAAATTAAATTATTCCCCAATGATACGCAAGATTCTAAAATTACTCCCAAAATATGATAAAATCGTCCACTCATGAATGGGGAGAATACAGTGAAAATGGATATTTTTCCAAAATTACTGTATCTATTTCAAGATATACCTCTAACCCCCCCCCCCAAATTAATTTAATGGCGCAGCTACGCAAGGATGTAGGAAGCTTTATTTGGGCTCATAAAACACCACGAATAAGAAGGGACATTTTAATTAGGACAAAAAAAAGTAGAACGGAGGTCTTGCTCTACCCGATTTCACAAAAAAACTACAAGCTGCGTCTTTAACCGCTTGCCGACTGTCTGCCGCAGTTATACTGCGGCAGGATGGCACAGGCAGGCAAATCGCCGTTATGCTACATCGGGCGTGCGCGCGCCCCTCGACAGCTGTGATGATCGGATTTGATCAGGAACCGATCATTCCCCAAGGCCCAGGCCAATGAAATCTGGCCTGGACCTGGTGATCGCTCTTGACGAATGATATCCTTCCCCTGTCTGTGTAACTGTAAACACTTACAGGGAAAGGGATGTCATCTCTCCTTGTGTCGGTCTTTTCGTTCCAGACCAAGAGCAGAGAGCATCAGAACAGTGAGTTGCACAACACTACACTGACACCAGGTGACATAGGCACACAATTCACCCCCCAGTTAACCCCTTCACAACCTGTCTCTGTGTCACCCAGTACAGCAATCAGATTT
Source organism: Lithobates septentrionalis (assembly GCA_037952835.1). Taxonomy (NCBI): domain Eukaryota; kingdom Metazoa; phylum Chordata; class Amphibia; order Anura; family Ranidae; genus Lithobates; species Lithobates septentrionalis. Next base: position 1,358,888 of record JBBDGP010001120.1, on the reverse strand, counting down.
TTTTTTGATCGCTGTACTAGTGTCATTAGTGACACTAATCAGTGTTAGGGTAATTAGTATTAGGCTCAGATAGGTATAGGGACCCCCCCAACAAAGGTTTAACCCCTTGATTACCCCGTCACCTGTGATCACAGTATAAGTGTCACGGGTAACGCAGTTTAGCTAGATTTATTATTATTTATTTGGTATTTTACACAATAAAGGTTCACCCCCTGATCACCCGGCAGGTGATCAAAGTTAGGTTTTAGCGTCAGATAGAGTCTGCGTCGCCCCAGGCAGCGTCAGATCAGTGCCAGTACCGCTAACACCCACCATACGCCTCCCTTAGTAGTATAGTGTCTGAACAGATTGATATCTGATCCGGACTATATTGGCGTCCCCAGCAGTTTAGGGTTCCCAAAAACGCAGCGTTCGCCCAGATATCTGTGCAGTGTTAGTGATCAGCCCAGATACCTGCTAGCACCTGCATTTAGCCCCTCCGCCCAGCCCACCCAAGTGCAGTATCAATCGATCACTGTCACTTACAACACACACATAATTGCAGCGTTCGCAGAGTCAGGCCTGATCCCTGTGAATGCCAACAGTTTTTTGGCAGCGTCTGAATTAGTCGCTAACAGTTAGGAGCTTTTTACCTGTGAGTCTCACTACTGTACCAGTAAATTTAGAGACCAAAATGTCAAATCGAAGGTACAGTAGTGAAGAGGCCTACACGTTTCTGAGCATGACAGATAGTGAAGAGGAAGTCACTCATCTGTCAGATTCAGGCTCAGAATACGAACCTGTAGACAGCAGCGGCACCCTTACAGATAGCTCTGACGACCGAGTCGTGGTCCCTGCCAAGGTCAGGCGTACCAGACCCCGATCTTCTGCTGTCGTTGAGGTGCAAGAACCGCAGGTCCCTCATATGGAGCAGAGAGCCAGTACTAGTGCCACCATTCCTTCTGGTGAACTGGCAAGCTTCAGCGGCCTAGTACATCCTGGTCATACATCCAGCACTGCGGTAACACTTGGTGACGTGGCGAGTCCCATAAGTGCAGTTCAAGTTGGCAAGGTGGCAAGCATGAGTAGTGTCCAGCTGCCACCAAGAAGAAGACAAAGACAGGCCCGTTGAGCCCTTCCTGCTGCATTCGCCAATCCTAATTGGGAACCCACCACTTTTGCAGCACCCTTACTTCCCCCATTCACTGGCCAACCTGGAATTCAGATGGAAACAGTTGATTTTACATCACTTGATTTTTATTCGCTGTTTTTCACCAAAGATCTCTATAGATCTATTGTGACCCAATTCACCATGTGTTCTCTGCCTCCATGACCAGGACACGATAAGAGCAGATCTTGCGGTTCATGCACTTCAGTGACAATAAACTCTGTCATCCTTGGGGTGACTCTGAATTTGATCGGCTCCAAAAAATTCAGCCCCTCGTAAGCCACTTCAACCAACATTTTGCAGCCTTGTTTACTCCCCATCAAGTTGTCTGCGTTGATGAGTCCCTCATTACGTTTTCTGGCCACTTGTCATTCAAACAGTATCTTCCCAGCAAGCGTGCCAGATACGAGGTCAAGATGTACAAGCTCTGTGACAGGGCCACAGGCTATACATATAGTTTTATGGTTTAAGAGGGAAGAGATAGTTACGTAGAGCCGAAGAACTGCCCTGACTACATAGAGAGTTCTGGTAAGATCATGTGGGACTTGGTGTCACCCTTATTTGGAAAGGGGTACCACTTGTATGTGGACAATTATTACACAACGTGCCACTTTTTAGTCACTTGTTTGATCATCAAATTGGCGCATTTGGCACTGTGCGATCTAATCGCCAGGGCTTACCCCAGCAGCTTGTAGATTCCCGTCTTAGGCTGGGGGAGAGAGCCTGCTTGAGATGTAATAATTTGCTCGCTGTAAAGTGGAGGGATAACAAGAATGTTTTCGCTCTTTCCTCCCTTCACGCAGACACAACTGTCCAAATTACTACGGTGACTGGTGTTGTGGAGAAACCCCTCTGTGTCCACGAATATAACCTCAATATGGGAGGGGTGGAATTGCTTGCAAGGCCAGACGCTGGTATGAAAAAAAGTGTCTGTATACTTCTTTCAATTGGCTTTGCTGAACGCTCATGTGCTATACAGAGCTTCAGGACGAACTGGATCCTTCCTTAAATTCCAGGAAGAGATCATCAGAGCCCTTCTGTTTCCAGACGGTGCACTGGCCCAACTTTCCAATGCAAATGCAGTAAGCCAGCTGCATGAGAGGCATTTTCTGCATGTCCTCTCTGGTACCCCTACCCAAAGAAACCCCCAAAGAAGATGTCGTGTCTGCAGAAAGCGTGGATTTAGGCGATCCCTGAAAACTTTCCTCTTCAGAGAAGCCTATCCTGCCTCCATCTAACAACTGCACTATTTTCTCCAGTAGCTCATCCCCCACAGCCATTACTCTTTTATATAACTTGACCCTCCCTCCTAGATTGTAAGCTCTAACACACAGGGCTCTCTGATTCCTCCTGTATTGAATTGTATTGTAATTGTACTGTCTGCCCTAATGTTGTAGAGCGCTGCGTGAACTATCGACGTTATATAAATCCTGTACAATAAAGATAATAATAATTTAGGCGTGACACCCGCTTTTATTGTTCTTCCTGTCCTGACCAACCTGGTCTTTGCATTGGTGACTGTTTCGAACACTATCACACACTAGTTGAGTATTAGCGTAGGGTACAGCACCACGCGGTCATAGGCACACATACGCAGGGTCTCGAAAGAGGTGATGGCTATCACATTTTGAGAGACCCTAATCTGCAAAGTTCAGTTTATAGTTTCTTTTTACAGTTTTTATAAAAGTGAAAAAAGTGAAAAAAAATAAAAAAATAAAGCCAAAAATAGTCTACGAATCTGGAAGTGATCTCATCTCCCTGGTTTCCAGCGTGCGTTCCAGTGACAGGAAGCGACGGCATCCACTGGACACTACTGCAATCCAGACTCAGATCAGAGACACCCCAGGATACCCGGCATCTATTTGCCAACATGCCTTTTACTATGTACCTTTGTGAGTACCGCTTTTCTTAGTTCTCAATAAACCTCATGTAATTATTGCACTTAGAGTGGCACCTTGTTTTCATCTCCACAGTACCCAGAGGATTGCTTCTTTTCCTACTACGGGGCTGCCTTCTAATGTGACCATCACTCTATCAACATTATGGACATTAATTCAGCCCATATGGACATTACAGCCCATTGTCCTTTACAATTTTAATTTAATTTTAATTCTAAATTAATTATGAAAATTGATTATTTTTATTACTTAATATTTTTATTATATTGCACTGTTCCGTATACCAGCTCCCAATTGGGAACAGTAGGGTTGGGGGTTTATACTGTGTCGCGCTCAGCGCTCACCCATATATGTTGTTACATGTTGGCATTTTATGGCCTTCAAAACTGATAGGTAGTGAGGAGTGAAATCAAAAATTTATGCCCTTAGAAATCCTGAAGGCGCTTCTTGGTTTTCGGGCCCCCGTACGCGGCTAGGCTCCCAAAAGGTCCCACACATGTGGTATCCCCGTACTCAGAAGCAGCAAAACGTATTTTGGGGTGCAATTCCACATATAACCATGGCACACATTCCTTGTAATAGAAAAAAAGCATGACAGGACCTCTTAAATATGAGATCTGGGGTCAAAAAGACCTCAAATCTCATTTACACTAAAATAAAAAAAATAAAATGGCCCTTTAGGAGCTATGGGCGGAAGTGAGGTTTTGACGTCGCTTCCGCCCTGCAGTGTCATGGAGACGGGTGGGGGCCATCTTCCCCTCACTTGTCTCCATGTCAGCCCAGGGAACAGACCCTATCGCCTTCCGCTGCTGCCGATGGCTTCGATAAGCGGCGGAGGGCACTGGATCGTGACGGGAGGGGGGTCCTCTCCTGTCACCGATAAAAGTGATCTTGCGTCGAATCTGCCGCAGAGACCACTTTTATCTTGTACCGGACCACCGGCCGAACACGGGGTTACCGGGGTTATGGCAGCTAAATGCTGCCATAACAACGATATCGGTCCTCAAAGTAGGGACATACATCGGCGTGCGGCGGTCCGGAAGTGGTTAATGTGTATGAAAAAAATGGGAAAATGAAATAGGGAGCTTAATCCCACTGGTAGAGTGGGATAGGGCATTTTCTTTGGTACATAAAACCTCAATAGTGATAAGAAATAAGGAAAGGAATTATAAAATCATTATGAGCTGGTATAGGACCCCAGTGGATTTACATAAAATAAATGGAGACAATGCAGAAATATGTTGGAGATGCTTTAATGAAAGAGGGACTATGACACATATATGGCAATACTGTTCAATGGTGAAGGAGTTCTGGGATAAAATTCATCGGAAGATAGCTGGCTCTGAGATACAATCAAGTGTAAATATCTCAATATTAACTATTATTCCAGGAGCTAGAAAAATAATCAAGACAGATATCCTTCACATATGATAACAGCAGCCAAGACAATAATAGCTCAAAATTGGCGAAAAGCAAAAAGTCCCACAGTGGCAGAATGGGTTTGTGAAATGAGGGAAATACAGCAAATAGAGACAATGATAAAGATTGAAGAGAAAATGAATACCCAAAACTCAGAAATATGGGTAAAATGGGAAGAGTTTAGGTCCTCTGCAAATTTATCAAAATATTAATGATAGGGGAAGAACCACCCTATCGCATATTACTTTAAGGGGGTTGGGGGGTTGTGTGTGGTTTTTTTTGGGGGTGGAGATGTGGATGTTGATTATGAATGGTAGGAAAATGATGCAAGTGATTCTATGTATGACTATGAAGAATATTGATATTGTTTTAATATATAGCTAGTTCACCCTGAGAGAATCTAAAAAGCAATGTATATTTATTAAATGGGAGATAATAGAAAGATTAAAAACAAAAACCTCCTAAAAAACAAACGACACAAAAAAACCAAGACAAAGGCATAATGAGCTAGTATGCAGCGCATACTAGCTCATTATGAAATACTTACCACAGAACGATGCCCTGAATCGGCATCGGCACTCTGAGTACACGGCGGACATCTTCCACTGGAGTTACTTCTGGGTTTGAGGCTCCAGTCAATCACAGCACGTGGGAGCCGCCGGTCACGGCACGAGTCCTGAAGAAACGGCACCAGCTGCCCGCTTCTTCAGTGTGCATGCGCCAATGACATTGGCAGCAGCGCATATACCGAATATCTCCTAAACTGTGCAAGTTAGGAGATATTCATGGTGCCAACAGGTAAGCCTCGTTATAGGCCTACCTGTAGGTAAAAGTGGTTCAGCAGAGTTTATAACCACTTTAATGAGATTTACCCTATTTGTCTGGTTTACGATCATTGAAAGTAAAAAAAAAAAAAAATCCCATATTTTGGCTTGTCCCCAGAAAAGTAATATAGGGGAAATCTTTCAATGGGGACACTAGTTGTTAACCACTTCAGCTCCGGAAGGTTTACTCCTACTTATGACCAGGACACTGTCCATTACCTGGAGTGGACAGCTCAAAGGCAGATTTTCTCATCTGTCCCTGCCTGGACCAAGGTTAATGGGATTCCCTTAATCACTTCAGCTCCAGAAGATTTACCCCTACTTATGACCAGGCCATCTTTTACGATATGGCACTGCGTTATTTTATTTTGAAAATTATTTTTATTGATTTTGATGTTCTCAGAAGATATACAAAAACAGGGTATCCAAGAACGTCCCCTCAAAACTCCTAAACCTGCCTACCCCCCCCCCCCCCCCCCCCCAGTGCAACACCTGTAAAAAAAATAAAAGATCTATGCTTTTGAAATATGTCCTAGGAAAAAATTACAGCATGTCCATACCACCTTTATTGGAGACCTATGACAGTGTTAACATATTGACAACTCCCACCCGCAAGGGGCAGTTCTCTTAATTTGCTGTCGGATTACTTCAAAAGCCGGAGCTCATCTCTGTCTCTGGACGCCAGCAATCAACTGTGGTCATGTATAACTAGGCCAACCTTATGTAAGTGTGGATGAGTTAAAAAGCCAACTATCCCATACCTTCTGAAATTTTTTGTGACAACCCCCATTTTGGTAAGTAGAATGGCAGTGCTTTGTTACAGCCTTCCAGTAAGTCAAAGAGGGGCCTCAGCTTTACTCCAATAAAGAAGAAAAATCGCCTTACGTGCGTAAAACAGGGTAATATAAATTTAAGATTTCTGCGCCCTGAGGGCGCCACCACTAGGCCTTGTATGCGCACAGCAATAGTCAAAGATAGAGGAAGAGCTGTGACCTCCTCAAGGGCCCAAACCACTTCCTGCCAGAAAAGCTGTATTTGTGGGCATTGCCAAAAAATATGCTCAAAGTCTGCTGGGGAATGCTGGCAACACCAACAGTTTGCATATACCGTATCTTGGCAAGTCTGGCTGGAGTATAATAAATTTGATGCAGAAGTTTTTACTGGATGAGGCGGTCCCTGGATGGCACTGAGGGCGATCCAACAGCCATCACCTTGAAAATTGGGTATCACAGATATAGACCACTCCCTGCACTTCGATAGATTTTGGTCTGACCATAAACAATTCTTTATACACCTCAGACAGCGTCTTAGCAAGTTGTCCCGATGCCAGCAACTGCTCCAGGTCTGAGGATTGTATCTGTAAAGTGGTGCTGCCAAAAAAAAGGAGAGAAAGGAATACGTTGCGCAGTTGCAAGTAATAGAAGAGATACCAATTTTGAAATTGAAATTTCGATTCAAGTTCATAGACTATAGGCAGCTGCCCACTATATCTTTCAGCTGCCTGATCCCCCTCTCTGCCCAGACAATGGGATCAAGTTTTGCGGCACAATTAGGTAAACTTCGATTATAACAGAGTGGTGCAGAGGGAGAATATTTAGTACCATCTGGCTGCATAATGTTTTGCACCTTATCCCATGCCTTAACAGTAACCCGCATGAAGTCAGCCAGTCCAGTGTAGCCCTGAGGTCCCCTGAAAAGCAGATGGAGCCCTTTATATGAGCCTACTAGAGCCACTTCCAACACTGTGGCTGCATCCCCATCATCTCTGGTCAACCACCTATGTGCATACACCATCTGACTATCCAAAAAGTACTTCTATAAATCAAGTAATGCAAGTCCCCCTTGGCCTAAAGGTTCCTGGAGAGCCCACAGTCCTATTCTGGGAGGGGAAGAGGATCACAAGAAAGAACTAAATAGGCCCTCAATCTTCTTGAAATATACACGAGGGACCCACACTGGGGAATTTCTTAGGAAGTACAAAATAATTGGTAGTATCTTCATTTAAGTAGGTTATTTCTGCCCATCAACGAAAGGGGCAAATGTTTCCATGCATCCAACCGCCTTCTAAAATGCCAGAATTGGAGGATGGAGATTTAGAGGCCAAAAAATTGTTTTCATTAGCAGAAATTACAATCCCCAGGTATTTGATATTAGAGACCCAAGGAATGGGAATATCACAAAGAGTAAGCACCTGGGCACCACTATCTATAGGTAGAACACTGGATTTCTTCCAATTTACTTTAAGGCCTGAAAAAGTGGGAAAGGTATTTAGTATATTGAAAGCCGCCTGTAGGGAGGGACCTTGGTCCTGTAGGAATAAGAGAAGATCATCTGCATTCCATAATTCACCCAACCACTAGGGCTTCTATGTCAGTGGACCTGAGGGCAATAGCTATGGGCTCCATCATGAGAGCAAAAAAAGAAAAAAAAAAAAAAAAAAAAAAAAAAAAAAAAGGGTGAGAGTGGGAGCCCTTGCTGCGTCCCTCTACAAACGGATCCGAAATCCCATTTCCTATCTGCAGAGCCACTTTGGGACACCTGTAATAGCAGACAATTCCAGGCCATGAATCGGGGACCGAAACCCATACGACCCAGAACCGAGGCCATATAGCCCCAGTCCACCGAGTTAAAGGCCTTTTCCATATCTGCTGAGACTATCATCCGGTCCCCAGAGTTAGCATGAGCAAACTGTAGATGGGTGAATAATCACCCTAAAATTGGTATTGGTGGATTTCCCAGGGATAAACCCGGTTTGATCAATGTCTACCAGGGATTAAAAACCTGTGAAAGTATGGTGGCAAGACTTTTCAAATCCTGATTGAGAAGGGCAATAGGTCTGTAATAGGAGCAGTCCAGAAGGTCATTGCCTGGTTTTGGCAATAAAATAACATGGGCTTCTGATAATGAGTCTAGTAAAACATCGTTAATACAAAATTTGGATAAGGCTTAAAGTCTGGGCCTACATGGGTTCTATACCACTCGGCAGGAAAGCCATCAGGAACAGGGAACTTGTGTGGGGAGAAAGATCGAATTTGATTTGTTCAACAGTGAGATCTTTATTTAGGAGTTCAACATCAGCGGTCAAAAGAGTAGGGATAGGTAAATCCGTAAGCAACTTCTCTAATTCAACTAGATTATAGGCTGGTATGGGGGTATATAGATTTCTGTACTATTTGAGAAAAGTATAAAAAATAATTTCAGGATCGGAGGTAAAGCTCCCCAGTGGATATGCAAATACACGGAATATTAGTCTGTACTTGCAGATCCGCCACCAGCATAGCCAACAACTTCCCATTTTTATCTCCCTGCTCGCAAAGGGTTTCCGCTCTCTGGGCCCAAGATGTTTGAGATAATGCTAATGTGAAGGGTCAATTGTCTCCTAGCCGTCAACAGTTTAGTATAAGCATCAGGAGTGGGTGCCAAAGCATGAGCAAGCTCACAGTTGCGTTCCTCCTCCTGTAACCACTAAAGGTAGCATAGTCCTGTCAGGTTTCCTTTATTGCCGAGATTGCACTGTGGTAGTCCATCGATTCTTCCTGGCATTGTTAAAACTGCCTTCCCCTGCAATGTATGGGCAGACAACCTACAATGACAGTCTTCAGGAGACCTGCATGGCATCAGCGATCTACTGATCGCTGCTGCAAAGCTTTGCAGGCTCCTAAAACAAAAAATAGTAAATGCACATTTTGTTGCCCTGCAAAAAAATGTGCATTTATTATTTTTTGTTAAAAAGGTGAACTTGCATTTTAATGCAGAGAATGCATTAAAGGATAAGTTCACCTTTACAGAAAATCTGTAAGGTAAACTTACACTGTACCTCCTTCCTAATCCCCCCAGTCTGGCTGACCTGGAGCTCCCCAATCACCCGCTGAGACATCGAGTTGCCGCTTTAGCGGTCCGGAGATTTTAAATCCCTGTGGCTTTCTCTCCTCTTCTCCAGCGCTGACAGGACGGGCTAGGCGGGCTCTGATTGCTTAGCGTCGTCCATGTGATGGGGCCAACCAATTAGAACGCCTTCTATCCGTAAATGCAGAATGGTATGGATAGGAGGAGATTAAGCCGCGGGGATTTCAAATCCCCGGACTGGAAAAGCGGCGATCCGTTGTCTCACAGTGGGTGATCGTAGGATTCCAGGTCAGCAGTAGCAGGGGGGTGGGAGATGAAGAAGGTTGTCCAGTGTAGGCTCGCCTTACAGATTTTCTGGGTGTTACGTGGCTGAGTGCTGCTGTGTGTGTCTACAGATGCAAACAGCCTGGCTCGGGAATGAGCCCGCAGGTGTGCCCCCATAGAACACAGCATGCTATGGGGAGCACCAAGAAGAGTATGAGCCAAGAGCGCTGGCAGGGGACCCCAGAAACGGAGGCTCTCTGTGCAATACTGTTGGACAGTGCAGGTAAGTATATCATGTTTAATATTTTTCATTCCCGCACGTCAGTCCCGACTTCGGGGACGAAACTACTGTTGGGAATCGGTGTGGCGTTGCACCGTTTTGGACGGTGCCATTGCCGGCAATAGCATGCGATTTGACAAACTGCAATGTAAACCTAGGCTACAAGGAAAATACTGGTCAAGAGTTTTGTAGACCACTCCCTAATCAATTTGCTGGGAGTAAACTACGCTGGAAGGACTGCTGTGTTAACTGGGAGATACCAAATAGTTTTTATCTATAACGTGTCTGATGTATGTGAATCACACGTGCAATAAAACAGTGGCGCTTCCTAAAAAATATTAAAAATTACACCCTTACAGTGACTAATTTACTCTAATTAAACACCTACTACAGTGTACATCAATCATAGATGAAAAAAATTAATTATATAAATTATAAAAATGGTGAACACCAAGTGATATGTGAAAAAACCTAATAACAAGTTGTAACGAAATATGACACAGCAAAACATACAAAAAAAAAATATTTTTTTTGTGTACTATAGCACTTATACAAGCAAGGATGTGATCCAATAGCAAGGAAAAGTTAGTTTGATTATAGTGACAAAGTCTTCCAAAAAAATGCGTGATATCTTCTTTCCAACTTCCACCACACCCGAGTGTTCAGTGAGCCCACTCCCAATGAAACTCACTCACCATCTCCAATTGCCCCCACTTGCATGTAAGGCTGCAAAGCTTGACGATTCCAAACAACCGGAATTAAACCAACAATTCATCCATCCGCGTGCAAGTGCAAAATTCGTTCCATATGTGAATAAGAAAAAATGCTCCAATAGTGTGATACGTACAACCAGTTTAATAACACACACTTAAAACAAATCTCCAATGGTTAAACTCACACTTTTTAAAATATAAAACTTGCACAAACTTCCACAGCAAACTGCATTACAATGCACAGCACAACAACTTGTAAAAACTCGTGAGGGTTTGCGGCCACGGCGGACCCGAGATACGCAGGCGTCTGCTCTATTCTCTCACCCGCTCCTCGCTCGCCCAGCCGCTTTGACAGGTCTCTTTCCTTGGTAGGCTAAACCGCGACGCTCGTCTCTTCATGTCACTTGTTACTGGTGTCCACCACTGCACGGCCACGCCCGACATGTTTCGTCACGCCTGTGACTTATTCATGGGATAGGCCGCCCGGAATGTCCATCATTACTTATATACCCTCCCATCAACAGCTGATAGGAGATCGCTCAGTGCGCCTGCGCCCCGTATGTACGCCGCGCCTGCGCACTATTCGTGTCCCCGTCAGCGCAAAACCCCCATTGCTAGGGAACGCTGCTTGGTAAATACATGAAGTAAAAAACTGACGCTTGGTTATCAACCTTACACATAGTATTATATGCTTCCTATGTATCGGTTATCTTCAAATTTAAATTAATAACAGCGTAATATGTTACTTCACTAATTTATATACTAGACCCTACATGTTAAAACCTACGTGCTGGTTGCTTGGAAGCAAGGTAGGTAGGTTTTAACATGTAGGGTCCAGTATATAAATTAGTGAAGTAACATATTACGCTGTTATTAATTTTAAGATAACTGATACATAGGAAGCATATAATACTATGTATAACGTTGATAACCAAGCGTCACAGTTTTTTACTTCATGTATTTACCAAGCAGCGTTCCCTAGCAATGGGGGTTTTGCGCTGACGGGGACACGAATAGTGCGCAGGCGCGGCGTACATACGGGGCGCAGGCGCACTGAGCGATCTCCTATCAGCTGTTGATGGGAGGGTATATAAGTAATGACGGACATTCCGGGGGCCTATCCCATGAATAAGTCACAGGTGTGACGAAACATGTCGGAGCGTGGCCGTGCAGTGGTGGACACCAGTAACTAGTGACGTGAAGAGAGACGAGCGTCGCGGTTTAGCCTACCAAGGAAAGAGACCTGTCAAAGCGGCTGGGCGAGCGAGGAGCGGGTGAGAGAATCGAGCAGACGCCTGCATATCTCGGGTCCGCCGTGACCGCAAACCCTCACGAGTTTTTACAAGTTGTTGTGCTGTGCATTGTAATGCAGTTTGCTGTGCAAGTTTTATATTTTAAAAAGTGTGAGTTTACCCATTAGAGATTTGTTTTAAGTGTGTGTTATTAAACTGGTTGTACGTATCACACTATTGGAGCATTTTTTCTTATTCACATATGGAACGAATTTTGCACTTACACACGGATGGATGAATTGTTGGTTTAATTACGGTTGTTTGGAATCACCAAGCTTTGCAGCCTTACACGCAAGTGGGGGCAATTGGAGCTGGTGAGTGAGTTTTTCATTGGGAGTGGGCTCACTGAACACTCGGGTGTGGTGGAAGTTGGAAAGATGATATCACGCATTTTTTTGGAAGACTTTGTCACTATAATCAAACAAACTTTTCCTTGCTATTGGATCACATCCTTGCTTGTATAAGTGCTATAGTACACAAAAAAATAATTTTTTTTTTGTATGTTTTGCTGTGTCATATTTCGTTACAACTTATTAGGTTTTTTTCACATATCACTTGGTGTTCACCATTTTTATAATTTATATAATTAATTTTTTTCATCTATGATTGATGTACACTGTAGTAGGTGTTTAATTAGTAGAGTAAATTAGTCACTGTAAGGGTGTAATTTTTAATATTTTTTAGGAAGCGCCACTGTTTTATTGCACGTGTGATTCATATACATCAGACACGTTATAGATAAAAACAATTTGGTATATTTTCTTACAATGTGGCAGCTGTAGTTAGATACTTGCATAAATATTTTTTATTAAATAGTTGGTGTATACTCCAAGGCGCAGTGGTGGGAAACAAGGTATAGGTGGGTATTGTTACTTTGTAGACCAATTGGTAGCATATTAACTGGGAGATAAAATGGCTATAGTTGCATTCTCCAACTCTTTTATTCCACTTTATATGGGCCTCTCACTTTTTTTGTTCTGTGATTCTCACAATCTTTTCCACTATTTTACTGGAGGGCTGACTTATTTTAGCCTCAGGAACCTCTTTCATGTGGAGCAATTTTCTTGGTGTGCACTTACAGGAAATGGTTGGTGCTTGTATTTGTTATTGCTGTACAGCTTCTCTAAGATGATTTGCTTCTCTTTCACTTTTGCTTCTCCATATTGTCCCCACATTGCAAGGAGACATACAAGGCTGCTGGTTAGTAGTGTCTGTGTCCCCTAAGGCAAATCACCTTAGTTTGTAACGCAAGGTTACTAGTGCCTTTCTAGAACCCAAAGGTTTGCATTTTTACTGATTTATACTCATCTGCTGCAGCCAGGTGCCAGTAACGAGGTTTGCTTGTGGTGTGCCTCTTAAAAGGGACACCTCTTGCAGCGCTCCAAATTTCCTAATTTTAGCATAATTGTTGCCATACTGGTGCTGGCAGATCTGCACAGCTGGCCTTACACTTTGTTTGTGCTGTGTGCACCCTCAAATATGGTCAGAGTCACTGATGCATGCAGGTCATCTTCTGGAGTAGTCAATTTTTGCTACTACCTTGGTTTTGGCTTACATCCAGTTTGATAGTCCTCCGAGAGCAAAAACACAATTTTTTTCATCCCAAATCTGTTTTTCAGTCCAGACTTAAGCTGCCTGCGGATGCTGCCAAGTCAGCAGGTGACCATACTGTCCAGACAAACTGGGTCTAAGGAGATATGCCTGTGCATAAAGCAGCATTTGAAACAGAACAGTTGCAGTTAAATTAAATAGAACATCTATTCTAAATGGCCTGTTAACTACACACAAGACTACTTGAACATGTAAGCGTTTCAAATCTTATCCGTTCTAAACTCGCCTTTTCTACAGACTTGAATACAATTAGCCAAAACAAATACTTTTATTTTTTTTGGAGAGGCAAAAAACAGTCCAGCTTCGCTCTTACTTCCTGACCAGTCAAATTATTTTGTGTCCCTCTATAAATGCTGGGAGGAAACAGATTAAGGCCCTGTTATCTGCAAGCTATAGGCCAGTGATCTCCAAACTCCTTTTTTGACTCTATCTGGCCCTTGGGGTACTATGCCTCCCACTGACACCAACGATGGACTATTCCTCCCACTGACACCAATGATGGGACATTCTTTTTTCAAATACCAAGAATAGGGCACTGATGCCAGGACATTTTCTGCTCAAACTGACCAGTCTTGCCCCTCTAAAGTCTGAAGCACAGTAAACTGGCCCTTTGTTTTGAAAGTTTGGAGACCCCTGCTATAGGCTCATTAACAGGTACATCTGGCTGCTTAAATTCCTTTTGCACCGCCATAGACATGTATGGGGAATGAAACTATTCAAAAAACAAAACAAAAAAAACCTTCAAAATTATAGAAGCAGCATATTAGAAAAACAAAACAAATGTATAGACATTTTATTCCTAGTTCCCATTAGCAATTGAATTTTTTGACAAACATAAAATTGGGGAACAGGCAGGATTTTTAATGCAGAAAATACATATTATATTAGATATTATGACGTATCTCTTCTGCATTAAAGTTTATCTGTCTGTCCCTCCCTGTACACTAAACTCTGTGTACAATTTTGGCAGTGCCAATATGAATCCACGCTCATGCTGCAAATCGCCAGTGATCGGTACCCGGCTACATGAAGATGTCAGCAACCGGCGGGGAGCTCTGGGACAGAAGCTGTGGAGTGAAGGTAAAGTACAGAGCCATTTTAAACATTAATGGCAAAACTAGTTTTTTTTTTTTGACTAACCTCATTGGTGACTTTAGCTCCAAACAGCCAACCTGCCCCTCTTGGACTGATTGCCCAAGTGTCTACATCTTCTGGGTCTGACCACACCAAATCACAGAAGGCTCCTTTGTGAGGGATTTCCTGGTTTCGCTCAATGGTCCGGATCTGATCCAAAGTCTTAATGTCTGGGGACAAGCCTCCATGAACACAAAGAATTTGCTCATCTATCAACTGAAAACAAACAAACCATATAGAACATAATTATATAAACTGAATTGCGGTATAGATTAGAAATCAGATAAGAACAAGGAGTCTAAGAACCTGCAAAATACTTACGGCTGCCACTGTCAGCATATCAAAAACCTTGGTACAATAACGCCATGCATTTGCATTTCCATATTTGGTTTGGCACTCATCTAGAAGAAATGTAAATGTTAGTTTGGAGCAAAGATTTTATATTTTAAAAAAAAAATCCGCAGGTGAAAATTTCCATAACATACTGATTCGGTCACACCGATACCCTGTAAGTATTGGCTGAAAATGTATCTAACACCTGGCAAAATACCTTTTACGCCAGTACCCTTGAAGAGTAAAAAATAAAAAAATAAATACACCATTCCCCTCTGGGTGATCTATGTACATTACAAGAATTTTAACTTTGTTGCAGATAATTACATTTTGGTATTCTGAAGAAATCCCTGTGTGTGTTCTGAGTGAGTCTAATTGGAGTGGTTTCATAATCAAACAAAAATGACATTTTTGCTGCAGGGGATGTCCGAAATACAATAAAGTAAGACAATCACACAAGCAAGAAATTACATAGCTGGGGGGTGTTCTGAACACATTCTGTGTACAGAACACCTCCAGGTAGCCAAATTACAGCACTGCAGATTGACAAAGGAAAGGTAATTTTTAATAACGTTCAATTACAATATGACTTGTGTCGCAATTGTATATACTATATATATATATATATATATATATTTTTTTTTTTATTTGCCACCCCCCCCCCCCCAAAATGTAGTTACCCTTTAAAGCTGAATTCCAGAATTCAGCCATTTTGTAAAGGGTTCTGGATTGCTAGGGGCAGAGTTCAATTTAAGTTTTTACTGAGGAGTAAAGTTTATGTGAGGAGTAAAATGCAATGGTACTTCTTTGGCACCGGGTCAGTTATTACATTCAATAAAACCGATGTTTGCATTTATGGCGAGTGGGTCTCCCTTCCTTGCTTTGGAATATTTAAAGGCTAGATGTTTTTACTGAGTGTTGGAGTAGAGCTATCACTACGGTATGCTTACGGTGCTCCGATGCTAGACCTTCTAGTCTTAGCTCCAGCAGATGCAGTCACATGCAGCCGCTGTGCCCATACCTCCCCTCCTACTGCCCAATCACAGGGCACTTTGTTTTATGTTAACCCATTCACAGAATACAAAGCCTTCTGTAAATGAACAGCAGATTAGAGGCAGGCAGAACTGCTGTATGTGAGAAGACAGCAGTGCTCCTCTCAGAGCGGTGGAAGTGTAGCGATAGTTGTACTCCCAGCGCTCCATAAAACTGTCAATTGTAAATAAAAGAGATGTCCAAAAGGTGGCATGCACCTTGTTTTTTGTTATGTTGCAGCCTGATTTTTTTTGCTCATGAATCTACACTCAGTACCTCATAATGCCAAAGTGAAAACAGAATTTTAAAAAGGTCTGAATTAAAAAGAAATATCACATGTACTTAAGTATTCAGACCCTTCACTCAGTACTTTGCTGCCGAAGGTTCTTCATCAATTAGTCTCGAGTCTTTTTGGGTATGACATGACAAGCCTTGCACACCTGGATTGCCATTTTCTTTGCAAATCCTCTAAAGCTCAGTCAGGTTGGATGGGGACCGTCTGTGGACAGCTATTTTCAGGTCTCGCTAAAGATATTCAATAGGGTAAGTCAGGGCTTTGGCTGGGCCACTATAGGACAGTCAGTTGTCCCTAAGCCACACCTGTGTGCTTAGGATCGTTGTCAAGATGGAAGGTGAACCCTTGGTCCAGTCTGAGGTCCTGAGCACTGTGGAATAGTTTTTTTTTTTTTTTTGAGGATCTCCCTGTACT
Organism: Lithobates septentrionalis; assembly: GCA_037952835.1. Classification (NCBI taxonomy): domain Eukaryota; kingdom Metazoa; phylum Chordata; class Amphibia; order Anura; family Ranidae; genus Lithobates; species Lithobates septentrionalis. The sequence goes on along the minus strand of JBBDGP010001120.1, from coordinate 1,342,386 downwards.
TTGCTCCATTCAGCTTTCCCTCAACAGTCCCTGCTGCTGAAAAACACCCCCAAGCATGATGCTGCCACCACCACCATGCTTCACCGTTGAGATGGTATTGGGTAGGTGATGGTTTCCTCCGGACATAGCGTTTAGAATTGAGGTCAAACAGTGCAATTTTGGTCTCAGACCAGTGAATCTTGTTCCTCATATTCAAAGTCCTTCACGTGCTTTTTCCAAAATCCAAGCAGGCTTTCATGTGTTTCGCACTGAGGAGAAGCTTCTGTCTGAGCAGACTCAATTCAAGAGGAGGGAGGAGCCGGATGTGGGCGTCTAGTTGGATCCGAGGCTAATTCTGGGATGCTTGACATCTCTCCCCCCGCGATCCCGGCTCTGGCGTTCGGCTAGAGGCGGTTCACCCCCCCCAGGTCCCCCACAGGCTTCCTGACGCGGCGCCCCCGAACCCCCCCCCCCCACAGACTCCGGTAAATGAGAGGCGTCCTCGGGGCATCCCTGGAACGAGCGAGGAAAGGAGTTGTTCAGGCTGCTGTATGACACACTGAAGCATCTAAAACAGCTGACAGCTGCACGGCATCTCCTCTGGGAGGACGAAGAGACTGCTCTAAAGTGAAAGCAAATAGTTTCAGATGACTAAGAAGGCTGGTAAGATCGATCTAATTTAATAATGCTGAGGGGGTAAGTGTGTTGCCTCAGTATTTTGCAGCAGGACCCCCCTATAGGCTGTATTGCTTTTCTGGCTCTTCTTGGATCACTATATATAGTTATAGCTTAAACGAGCTTGAACTGCTGCTTACTGGAAATGATGTGGGACTTTTTTTTTTGGGGGGGGGGGGGGATTTTATCTGTGGAAGTGCATACAGTTCCCCTTGCAAGGAGTGATTGCGGTGGAGTGAACTACTTCTAGTGTAAGACGGTTTATAGGGGAGGAAGTCTATCGAAAACCTACTAGGAATACTGGATCAGGCAACCTGAACCGTTTTAAATTTATTTCACAATATATGTATCTCTATATTGCCAGTTTATTCTGAGGAGGAATAATCTGAGAATTCGCAAAACTTCCTCCCATATGGTTCATAAGTGAATTCCCCCCTGTAACATACCTATACTACACAGGCACACAGCAAAAGGAGTTATAGGCTGTATATTGGTAAAGGAACCAACTCTAAGAGGCTTTGGGGAATAGAACAGACCATCCCCTAAACCACCTGCCTAGGAAGCTACTGTAGCAGGTTGCATGGGGGGCCGGCCATGTGGTTTTAAAATTAAATTAAATTTACTGGCGGGGCTGGATTGGAAAACTGAATTATAGTTCATGACTCCCGAGGAGATCTGAGTAACTCACCGACCAAGCAAGGCACAATCTGATCGATAAGACTGGTGTTTAGGAGCTCAAAACGGATATTGAAGAGTGCGATTACTGGACTTTCAGGGACTTGCAGGAGTTTAAAAAAAAAAAAAAAGTGGGTCAAAGGGGATAGACTTACATAAATCACACAATCTAAGACACTTGCATAAACCACCCAGAAACCAATAAGTGTGTCACCCCACTCGATATCAGTCATTTCCTGAGGGGTCTGGTTATACGACAGTTTGGCTGTATATGTTGTACACTTAATAAGCACCCTCAGGGAACTTACAGCGGAGGGACAGGGGGGAACCCAACCCAGAAGGTTGGGGAAGGAGAGAAGGCTGACGGGATACAAGGTGTGAAACATAACTCTGGCCAACCCCCGAATTGACCCCTGATACCTCTGATACTGGGAGTTTATCCGAAGCGTAGCAGAAAGGGGGAAGGGGGGAAAGGAAAAAGGAAGGGAAAGGGAATAAATTTAAAAAAAAAAAAAAAAGAGAAAAGAGAAAGATAATGAGGGGAAAGTCAGGGAAGGGGGCTACAGCTAATATCACCAGAACAAGCGTAAGCCCAGGCGCTATTAGGAAGTACATGGTCCACGATAGTGGCAAGGTGAGCCCAGGGAAGGTTACTGGGTCTAAAAGTAAAACACCAGAGTCCATACCCAAAATCAGCACGCGAAGACAGCTGGCGGAGATGGAGACTAATATCACAGGAACCGAGATAATAGAAGAACCTCCAATAGACCCCCAGCAAAATAAACAACTGCCAACAAAGAGCGAGATGGCAGAAATGTTTGCCAGACTGGAAAACTCGATCAAAGGAGAAATCGAAACCGTACGTGAGGATCTGGGCCATACTCTAAAAAGAGTCGAAGAGCTGGAAGCAACGATCGACAGGCAGGGAACAGAAATAAAAAACATCAAACATCAGATGGAAGAGATTCAGAGAGAACAGAGAAACCTACGGTATAGATTGGAAGACCAGGAGAACCGTAACAGGAGGAAAAATTTGCGGATTAGAGGCCTCCCAGAGACGCAGGGAGCTAAAGAGATCTTACAAGATAAAATGGATCGAATTTTTGGAGGCTTGTTAAATCCATCAGACAACAGATCTAAGATTAAACTGGATAGAGTCCATAGGATAAGGAAGCCTGCCGAGATTAGTGTGGATACCCCACGGTATGTAATTGTTAAGTTTCATAACTTCCAGGATAAGGAGCAGATTAAGGCCACCTTGAGAAAGAACCAACCAGCAAAATACGGAGAGACAAACATACAGATTTTCCCAGACCTGGCAGCAGAGACGCTGGCCAGGAGAAGAGTGCTTAAGCCATTACTGGCACAACTTATTCTGCATGATGTCCAATATTCGTGGGGTTTTCCAGCCTGTCTGATAGGACGCAAAGAGGGGCGCTTAGCGACATTGCGATTCCCTGAAGAGACGCAAAAATTTTGCCAGCGCCTAGACATTCCATTAGTAGAAATCCCGGGATGGTGGGAAAGAACTGTAAATCAAGACAGCACAATGGAAACACCCACCTGGAAACCAGTCTATAAATGAAAAGCTTATTAACTAAGATAAACGAGATATACAGAAAGAAAGCTCTGGGTTATGCAATACAATAAATGCGGGGAGGGGGGGGGGTTGGTAAGGGCTCCGGGCAGGGGGGAGGGATCGGGTTGGGATGCCTAGGGGAGGGTTTAGGATTCAAGGATGGCACCCCCGAGCTCAACCTCTAGGGCGATAACCGAAGGGCCGGGTGGAGTTAGTGGGGCCATGGTTAAAGGGGCTATGGGATGGTCTGTTGCCCCCAGACAGGGGGGAGGGGGGCGGGGTATTTGGGATGAGGGGTGGGTGGGGTTAAGGGAGGGACGAAGATGGGAGGGGGGGCTCGGGGAGGGAGAGACCTATATACACAGCATTGTCCCCCGCTTCTTAAAACCGCAAGGATATGTGCAGCCTTTATCGTGACACAAACAATAAGATGACAGGAATAAATTTAATTTCATATAATGTAAGGGGTCTCAACTCGCCCATAAAATGTACGAACATAATGGGCGAATTGAAATTCCTCAAAGCAGAGGTGGTCTTCTTACAGGAGACGCACCTGTATTTGGGTAAGAGTCAGAGAATTATATCTAGAGACTATCCGAAGTGGATGTACTGGGACTCCCCAACTAGGGGTGCAAAAGGTGTTGCTATCGGTTTCGCTAGAGAATGACTGACCCAGAGGGACGTTTTTTGTTTATAAAGGGTGAACTCAACGGGGTCGACTGCACACTAGTAAATATTTATAGCCCAAATATCAATCCAGGTAGGTTCTTATTGGGTATTCTATCAAAGTTGGAGGGCTTCAAGAAGGGAAGGGTCATTATAGCAGGGGATTTTAATATATGCCTAGAGCCAGGTAAAGATAGTACGTCTTGTGCACGAGGGACTGGAGGGGTATGGCTGAATAAACTTAAAAAGAAGCTTCGCCACTGCCAGTTGGTAGACATCTGGAGGATGCAGCATCCGAATGTAAGAGATTATTCCTTCTATTCCCCCGTGCACGCGATGTACTCCAGATTGGATCTCTTTCTGGTAGAACACCGGTACATCGAGGAAGTGGAGAGTACAAAAATAGGGCCAATAACGCTATCGGATCATGCACCCGTTAGCCTACAGTGGAAACTAGGTAAACGAAAACACCTTTGTAATAGTTGGAGAATAAATGAGGACCTACTACATGACAGAGATATTGACAAACGCATTAAAGAAGAACTAGAATTCTATTTTAAAACTAACAGCGTTGGAGAGACATCAGAAGCCGTAATATGGGAGGCCCATAAAGTTTACATCAGAGGTATTATAATGAAGGCGGGTATAGAAAGAAAAAGAAGGCAGGTCAGAGATAAGCTAGCCCTGCAGGGGAAACTTCAGGATTTAGAACAACAGCATAAGATAACGGGGGACAGAGAGACACTGGCGTGCCTGTATAGGAGTAGAGAGGAGATGCGAGAGTTAATTGAACTGGAAAACCGCAAGGTATATAATCGCTTAAAAAAGGAAAGATATATAGGAGGTAATAGACCCGGTAAATTCCTGGCAAAGGCCCTAAGCAAAAAGAAAAGTAATAATTATATTGATAAAATAAAAACTAAAACAGGTGAAATAGCCTATGAAGATATGGATATTGCGAAGACTTTTCAGGAATATTACGGGGGACTATATGCGATTAACAAAAACGATACTGTCGAAGAGAAGGAATTAAAACGTGAGAAAATTAAATATTACTTAAAAGACTGCGGTATGGCCAAAATATCAGGAAATGAACAAACCTCCTTAGAAGCCCCGTTTACCGAAGTGGAAGTGAGAAAGGCGCTTAAAGAGATGCAAGTTGGTAAAAGCCCAGGCCCGGATGGGCTGACGGTGCTGTATTATAAGAAATACCAGGACTGTCGGATACCAAAAATGTGCTCTCTTATGAACAATACCGGGGACATAGGGGAAATGAGGAAAGAGGCTTTGGCAGCAAATATAGTTATTATTCCCAAAGAAGGCAAAGACAGTACACTGTGCTCCAGCTATAGGCCTATTTCTCTTTTAAATGTGGATACAAAATTATTCGCAAAAGTGATCGCGGAAAGACTGAAACCCATAATCAGTAGGATTATACATCCAGATCAGGTTGGGTTTGTTCCGGGCCGACACATCAAAACTCTCCTAGCGGTACAACAAATCAAACAGAGTAGAGTCCCAGGTCTACTCTTGTCAATAGACGCGGAAAAAGCGTTTGACAGAGTAGACTGGGACTTTATGATGAGCACACTAGATGATATTGGCCTCGGGAACAGGATGCGTAAATGGATAGGAGCATTATATTCCGGACCGACAGCGAGAGTGAGGATAAACGGTGTCCTGTCGGAGCCGTTTGATATGTACAATGGTACAAGACAGGGGTGCCCACTTTCCCCGATGTTGTTCGTACTATCCCTGGAACCCCTTCTATCCAAGATTAGACTGAACCCGGACATAAGTGTGGTAACTATAGGTAAAGACGCATATAAGCTTGCCGCATTCGCGGACGATATTTTGCTTTACATAACTCGCCCAAGGATCTCCCTCCCGAATATCATGGCCACCCTATTAGAATATGGGAAGTTGTCCAACTTCAAAGTTAACCCAAATAAATCAGAAACATTAGGCATTAACATGGATAAAACTAGAGACCAATCATACCAAAAGCATTTCCCCTTTATGTGGGGGAAAAAAGAGTTAAACTATCTTGGGGTTAAAATCACCATCTCACTAGAGACGCTCTTCCAAGTAAACTTCTTACCGCTCCTCAATGAGGTAAAGCAAGAACTCAATAGAATTTCACATGGACAGTTATCATGGGTGGGGAGAATAAATATTTATAAAATGGTCTTACTGCCAAAAATTACATATAAAATGCAAATGCTCCCAGTAACGCTCCCGCAAACCTACCTGAGAGAATTACACTCAATGTTATTAAGGTTTATTTGGAGAGGAAAAGTACCACGATTAAAATACACACAACTGACAAAAGATAAGGGTAAAGGGGGGTGGGGAGCACCAGATGTCGGAAAATATTATGAAGCTATTGCTCTCGCCAGAGTAATAGATTGGGTTAAAGATAAAGAAGATAAACACTGGGTAAAAATGGAAAAGATAATTAGTGACACTAAGTTGAATAAAATAATTTGGACTCCACCTCACTTAAGGAAATTTAGCACGGAAACGCACGAGATTACTAGACATGCACTAAATATATGGGATAAGCTACACAAAAGGGAACACTGGGGGTTTAACTCCCCTCTAATATCACTTAAGGATTCAGAATATTTCGCACCAGGGAAAGGGGAGTGGTTTGGAGGGTGGTTACTGGATGAGAACATTCAGCTAAAAGATGTAATGTGCCAAGATAAATTATGTATGCTCCAAGAGCTTAAAGAAAAGAAAAATCTACTGGTTATCAATACATGGCGATACAATCAATTGAGACACTTTGTTGACTCCCTACCACAACCAATTAGATCAGTTAAGAACTTACTCCCATTAGAGAGAATGTGTATGGATAAGGATAGAAAGGGCGGGTTTTCCCAGATATACAAAATGTTAATAGAGCTGGGGACCATTGAAACCCCGGCTTTTGTGGAGAAGTGGGAGAAGGAATTAGAACGGAAGCTTACAGGCTCAGAAGTGACTTTGATATTAAGGAGAGTCTCCGCCACTTCGGTAAACTATAAAATGTTAGAGATAAACTTTAAGTGTCTGACTAGGATGTATTTGACCCCGGACCGCTTGAACAAATTCCAAAATGTAACCCCACAACAGTGCTGGAGGGGGTGTAAAGAACCAGGGACAATGGCCCACATCTGGTGGCTCTGTCCGGAAATTAAGTCATTTTGGAGAGAAGTGAGGGAACTTATTAAAGATATTACTAGAATAGACATACCAGATGATCCATGGGTCTGCCTATTTCATATGAGCGAAATGCCCACTAAAACCTATCTGAGAACGCTTTTGCCACACCTTACCGATGCAGCTAAAAGCCTGATACCCAAGTATTGGCAAAGGAAAGAGAGACCCGGGATGAGGGACTGGTTTAATAAAATTAACGAGATCCAGGACCTAGAATACTTAAGGTTCAGTGAAGGGATGAAAATGGGGGCCCATGAAACAAAATGGAGTGCCTGGGTGGAATTTAAAGAATCTCCAAGAGCCATCGAGATGTGGACTACCTAGGTTAAATCAGATAGTGAGCAGCCGATAAGGAGAAAGGAGTGCTAGGAGGCTAAATGAGAGGTAGAGGAGAGGAGTGTGGAGAAGAAAGGGGGTGGGAAAACAGGCTGGGTATGGTCTCGGAGAGGAGGGGAGCAGGGTGAGGGGGGAATAGGAAGGGGGAGTTAAATGGAAAGATGAGTAATAAATACTGTTTGGATAATTTTTCATGTGTTTATCAAAGGATCTACTAGGTTTTTTTTTTTTAGCTACGATGATGTGACGAAAGAATGGGACAGATTTGAATTTTTTTTTTAAAAATTTGAAGAAGTACTCCCAGAGAAAATACCTCGCTGATGTGGCAAAAAAAAAAAAAAAAGAGAAAGAAAAAAAAAAAAAAAAAAAAAAAAAGGGAGGAGAAGCTTCTGTCTAGCCACTCTGCCATATAAAGCCCAGATTGGTGGAAGGCTAAAGCGATGGCTGTCCTCCTTTGTCCCTTCTCCACACAGAATCTCTTGAGCTCAGTCAGAATGGCAAAGTTGGTCACGCTTGGAAGAGTCCTGTTTGTGCCAAACTTCTTCAAAGTTAGAATTATGGAGGCCACTGTGCTCTTGAGAATCTTCAGTACGGCAGAATTTTTTGTAGCCTTCCCCAGCAAAAATAAATAGATGCATGAATAACTATCCCCAATTACAAAAACAAAAAACAAAAAAAAACACATAAAAATAATCTGTAAAACAGTAATAAAGTGCTCAAATCAAAAGCATATATTTTATTTTTTATATAAAATCAGATTAATAAGTCCCAAAAAATAAAGTGCATCAAAAAGTGATGAGAAAAGAAGATCAAGTGCTCGTCTTGTATGGCCTGTGAAAGGAGGAGATCCAATACAGCATAGCGGATATTTATCCCTGGGTTTATGCTATAAGAAGAGGAGAGTGGAATGTGAACTGCCGTTAAGGATATGTATACCAAAGCGCCACTAGACCTGTTATGGTCTTTGTTTAGGGTGAGCTGCTGGGGCACACTCCTAGTGGATGCTTGGATGGTGGGCTTGTTGACAGCTTTCAAGAACTGTTTGAGCACTTGATCTTCTACATCTCATCACTTTTTGATGTACATGCACTTTAGTTTTATTTTTTTAATGTAAACTCAGATAAATATCTGTGTTTCACATATCGCATATTACTGTATTTTTTTTTTATCATTAGGGATAGGCATTCATGCATATTTGTCTATTTTTGCTGCATAGCTTCTAGAATTGACGCACCATTTTTTTAAATTATTTGTGTTAGAATGTTGAGGTCACTTGTTAATGGTTGCAGCTTTTTAATTTTTCTTAGAGCGATATATTATTCTTTGGTTTATATATTGAACATTTTTGCTTGGTTGTGAGGTCCATAGCAGCGCACAAGTACTTCATATTTTTCCCCACATCTGTGCCTTGCAATAATCCCGTCTGAGTTTCGCAGGTAGTTTTTTTGACCTCATGGCTTTTTCTCTGATACAGTATGCATTGTCAGCTGTGAGCCACTCCAAATCAATTTCATTTACCACAGGTGGATTCCCAATTAAGGTGTAGAAACATCTCAGCAACGATCAAGAGAAATGAGGCGGCACCTGAGCTAAATTTCAAGTGTTAGATTACAAAGGGTCTAAATACTTATGCCAATGTGATAGTTAGCCCATGTTCACATCAGGCTGTTTTGACACGAGATTTGACATGTCAAATCACCACCTATTGCTGGCAATGGCACCGGCTGAATCAGTGCGACGCCGACTTTGCAGCACTGCACCGAATGCCAAAAGTGGTTCCTGCACTACTTTTGGCGACTACGGGGCCGATCTGAATAGACATCTGTGCATGAACCCACACAGAGGTCTGTCAAATCACCCCCGAAGTCTGACTGAAATGCCGGTTTTAAACTGTGCGAGTTTAGCTAAACTCACGCGATTTTAAACCGGATCTCAGTGTGAATGTGGGCTTAAAGCGGAAGTAATCCCATCGATTTAACAGGTTTCACAAAACAGTTACATTCCCGGCATGCTAACGGTCACATTGGTTGTGCTCTCAACCAAACCATCCAATGGCTGGTGTCATAACTGATCACATGTGCAGCATCATGGCAGTTGAAGATTAAACAGTTTTCTTTTTAATACATTTGCAAACACTTCTAATAACTGTCTTTTCACGCTGTCACTCTGGAACACTGAGTGTAGATGAAAAATAAATAAATGAAACAACTTTAGTATCAGACTGCAATATAAAATTGAAAAAAGTGAAGGGGGGGGCTAAATACTTTATGAATACACTGTGAATATTAAAAACCCATATTTCAATACAAAATTAATTCCAAATCCTCACCAGTGCTTTCATACTAGTGAACTTGCGCAGTAAGTTTAAGTGAACGAATAACTAATGTATGCTACAAAAAATAAAGTGCTCTTTGTAAAAAGTCTTCAAAGTGCAATCTTCACGAGGGGGGTGTGGCCGGATGTGATCGAGGCAGCACGTATCTCTCCACAGCTCTGTGTATCCTGACATAGAACGCTCCAAATCAGCAGATTAACTTGGTCATAAACACCAGCATCAGGGGGAAGGCGAGAGGAACGTGGGGATGCCATCATCCGCTTCTAAAAAGCTACAGCAGGCCCACAAAGACCAGTGCCAGACCCGCTCCACAAAGGAGACGGGCCGAGACTCCGCCATCTTGTATTCACAGAAAGCAGAGCGCCGCACAAACAGCCAAGATGGCGCAAGACAGGAGCGGAGCTGAGTACTGACACCGATCCAGCAGATGATCAGTTACTAGCGGTGGACACGGAGGCGATCACAAAGCCAATCCTGGAGGCCATTAACGCTAGTAAGTCAGAACTGATGGGAAGAATTGATCACTTGTCATCTGAATGCACGCTAATCAGACACGACCTAGACAAAATTAGAGGCCGGCTCACCACGGTGGAAGATGGGGTCTCTGGGGTTGAAGACACATCCCATGCACAGACTACCCATATTGTTGAACTCTGCGACCTAGTACGACCTTTAGCGCAGAGCAGACGATGCCGAAGACCGCCAGAGAAGGAACAACATCAGGGTGGTTGGCCTGCCAGAGGGAGCGGAGGGAGACAATCCAGTATTGTTTGCTGAGGCCCTCTTTAAAAGTCTACTCTCACTGAAAGATTTACCCCCCCACTTATGTAGTGGAAAGAGCACACAGGGTCCCTACTGGTAAACGTCCCCCAGGAGCCTTCCCCAGACCATTTTTGGTCAGGTTCCTAAACTACAGGGACATGATATTGGCACAATCCAGGAAAACTCCAGAATTGAAACACCAAAATGCTAGGGTAATGTTAATCCCTGACTTCTCGGCTGCCACACAGCAACAACGCCGCTCCTTTAATGAGGTCCACAGAAGGCTCATTGAAAATCAGATACAATACAGCATGCTATACCCAAGCAGGCTCAGAGTACAATACAAAGGCAGTGTGAAGTTCTTTGACAATCCTGCAGAAGCGTGCGATTGGCTGGATAAAGAACTTTCCTAATTACAGACTGCATAAATGCACTCTTTGACTACAGGAGGTAAAAGCGAGGAGGACTCAGGATTCTGATTGCACCCGTTGTGCAGGTTATGAACAGCTGCCACAGGACCCACACAAAGGTTTTGGGACACACATGCAGGAGAATTGCTGCCTAACCTCTCAAAAGGCACCACTCCACAGAGGCATAAGAGACGTATGCAATAAACATATCCAAGTAAGGAAGGGTGAGTGCCAAATCCGACACAAGATGAAAAAGCAAGTACTTGGAGCTTCCCGTCGGGATTGAGGTGAAGGAAAGAGACCCCACTTTTGTGGGGTTGCCTCTTTATTCCTGACAGTCTATGCCCCTATTGCTTAACCCCTGATCTCAGTGGCTTTCCTCCTTCTCCTGAATTGCTTTATGCGGGGTACGATTAGTTTTATTTTGGCCATTCAGTCCATTTTTTTCTACTTTCTTTTATCCATTTTTTACTTTTTATTTGTCAAATTCTCCCACAAATGTATCTTCATGTTCCAAGTCTTCTAAGTCATGTTCCAAAAGGTTACCCTTTTAGCTTTACATAGTCTGAGCATGCCTCCATTAGAGGCAGCGATTTCACTGGTCCTTCTACATGTTTTTTTCATAAGCTCATTTGTTTCAATGCTCCACCATGTGTATTGTTTGGAGCACATGGAAGCAGATACGACACCGAACGGAACCTGCCAGACTTTTGATCAATGCGGCCGGAACTCACCGCAAGTTTTTGTTTTTTGGGACGAAGCTACATGCCAGAACTTTGTGTTGTTTTGGGTTTGTTTTCTGGTATAATAGCAGGGGGGGAGTTATAGGTTTATTTGTCACAGCTCATACATTGGAGAATACGCTTAGATATAATTTTCCAGGATGCAATCAAATGGAACTGGTCATCATTGAAAAGGAGTCTCACTCAAATACTATATTGACATTTACATCGGTGTAGTAGAAAATGGCGGATAAACTGCACATTGTGTCTTGGAATGTTAGGGGTCTGAATCATAAATTTAAACGGGCCTCTGTGTTCCAATACTTAAACCAGTCACAACCACATATATTTTTGCAGGAGACACATTTAGATGGAAGCAGAGTGATGAGTCTGCGCAAACCGTGGATACAGAAAGCTTTGCACTCCACCTATTCCACCCTTGCCAGAGGCGTATCCATGCTTATAAGCAAGGCAATCCCATGTAATGTCCACCAAGTTATAACAGATCCTGGTGGAAGATATGTGGCGGTGGTAATGGACGCGTATTACTGTCATTTATTGCTGGTAAATATCTACATGTCGTCTCCATTTCAGGCTCATTTGTTATAGGACATGCTGACCCGACTGGCCCAATTTTTGCACCTTCCCCTGCTCCTGATGGGAGACTTCAATACTCTATTGGATGCGGCGTTGGATTCTTCCAATTCGGGTAGGATAAGTTCGGCTGACCTAAAAGGATAGGCCTCAGTGGCCGGTTTGGTTGAGTTATGGAGGTGGAAGCACCCAACAACTAGATGCTATTCTCATGTGTCATTGACACACAGATCTGCAGCAAGAATTGATCTAGTCTTTGGTAATGATAACATTTTACAATATGTGGAGAATGTTGAGTATTTAGCAGGTGGTTAACGGATCACAACCCAAAGGGGAGTTGGCGCCTCTCCGTTGGCTGGTTACAAAACGAACAAGTGGCAGCCCACATAGAGGAAAAGATAAAAAAAACTTACCGGTCTACCAACATAGATACCGCAGAACCACCAATAGTATGGGACGCTTTAAGGCGGTAACTAGAGGAGAATGTATATCAGCCATAAAGACAGCAAGGGTCAATGAAAATGAGGAGCTAAATACTTTAAAACAGAGTGAGAGGGAGTGTGCGGAGGCTCATGCGGGATCCCTTACTGGGGCATCATATGAGACACTGCTGGAGGCGAGAAGGCGCCTATCCTTACATGTTAATAGTATGACAAGCTCTGAGATGACAAAAACTGCACATAAAAAGTGTTTGCAGAAGGGGACAAGAATGGTAAACTCCTGGCCATGTTGGTGGCGGACCAAAGACCCATTACTCATATCCCTGTCATTAAGGATAAGCGAGGTAATATGGTCACCGATCCATCTGACATTATGGAGGAGTTTATTGATTTCTTCTCATCCTTATACTCACCAGTCCCTGAATAGGACTTAGAAGCGATGTACTCGCTGTTAGCGGGGTTACCAATCCCGAAACTGACTGAAGAGGACTGTAATATGCTGGAGGATAACAATTAAAGAGATACAGGCAGAAACATTTTTACAAAGCAAATGTAGACCAATTGGCACTACGACTTAACTGGTTACTAGAATACTTCTTGGAGGACTCCTCCCTACCAAACTCCATGTTGGAGGCGTATATGATCCTTTTATTGAAACCAGGGAAAGACCCGACGGACTGTGCATCATATCGCCCCATAGCACTTTTAAATACAGATCTAAAGATTCTAACCAAACTATTAGCAACCAGATTAGCTAAAATCATCCCATCAATAGTTAACAACGACCAGACGGGTTTCATGCCGGGAAAATCGACGGATACAAACTTAAGGAGACTTTTCACCCACATGCAAATACCGCCCACAGACTCAGATACCAGAATTGTAGTATCAATTGATATGAAAAAAGCCTTCGATTCTGTTGACTGGAATTATATGTTTAAGGTTTTAGAGGTAATCGGAATCGGGCCGCAATTTAGAAAATGGATATCTATGTTGTATAGGAATCCCAAAGTGGCCATAAGATTGGGGTCAGCGGTGTCTGATTTTTTTTTTTGAGGTGGGCAGGGGCATCAGGCAGGCTTGCCCGCTGTCCCCATTCCTCTTTGCCCTAGTAATGGAGCCCCTGGCCATCACCCTGAGGTCCTCTGGAGATGTGCGGGCGATAAAAGTGGGAACAATTCAGGAGACCCTGGCCTTATATGCCGACGACAAGCTCCTGTTTCTTAATGACCTGGGAGACTCATTGAGGGCGGTCTTGGCTATCTTGTTGGTTATCTTATAATTTTGCAATTTTTTCCGGGCTCAAGGTAAATTGGAGCAAGTTGTCAATTCTGCCTCTAGATGTAAAAGCCAAGGAGAGGGCTGACATAAACCTTCCACTACAATGGGTGGAATCTATTAAATATCTCAGGGTGAAAATTACTGCAAATGTGAATGACTACTTTTCATTGAATTTACTTCCATTGTTAACCTTTCTCAAACAGAAAGTACAGGCCTGGATGAAATTACCTCTGTTCTTGGTGGGTAGAAATAGCCTACTAAAAATAAAGGCCCTCCCGGTAATCTTATACTTCCTCAGACATGCCCCAGTGTGGATCCCAAAAACGTTTTTCAAACAGATAGAAGGAATAGTTGGATCTTTCCTCTGGGCAACTAAGCCCCCTAGGATAGGTTAAAAAACACTGCAGGACCGGGTGACCAGGGATGGTTAGCGTTGCCGGACTGGCACAAATACTACCTGGCTGGGCAAATGGTTTTCGCCCGCAGATGGCTTCTCTCAGATGATGGGTATGCAGCCACAGTTCTGGAGGCGACCCATCTCGGATCCTACGAAAGCTTGCACCTAGCCTTGTTCAGGGGTACCAAATCAGACTTGCCAATCACCCCGACAATGACAGCCACTATTAGAGCATGGGGACTAGCGGTTAAACTAGCATCTCCCAGTTACCAGGGGATTTCCCCATCTTCTCCATTATGGATGAATCACGCCCTGCCTCAATTTTATAACTTGCCAGATCTTAGGATTTGGGCGGTCAAGGGAATTAAAACACTTAAAGATATCACATCATATGGTGAACTTCTGACTTTCCCCCAACTGAAAATCAGACACGACTTACCTAATTCCTACCTATTCTGGTTTCTTCAGCTCAGACATAAATATCAGACACAATTCAAAGAGTTAAGAGTGGAATCACTGCCCTCATCACTTGAATCCATGATCACAGACGAGGACTTGACCAAAACTCTCTCATTAACATACAAAGAATTTTTAAAAACACCTAAGGCAGTGACTAGCTGTAGAAACAAATGGGAGGTGGAGGTTCCAGATATACAGGGAGAGGACTGGGATGACTTATGGACCCAGCCATTTAGACACTTAGAATCAGCAGGGGATAGATTGATACAATTTAAATTTTTGCATAGAAGCTACCACACGCCGGCTAGGCTCGCCAAGATATATGGAAGTGACTCGGCGAGGTGCTGGAGATGCTCTTTCTCTCCAGCGGGCGCTGAACACATCTTCTGGTCATGCCTGCCTATTCAGGATTTTTGGAAAGAAATCACACAGTGTATCTCAGCTCTTTTGTCAGAACCTGTTCCAATGACAGTGAGAGTGTGCTTGCTGGGATTGGTGGAGGAGGTAGTTCCAGCGAAGGCTCTGAGAACGTTACTCACCATCTTGTTGTTCTATGGCAAAAAAGCAATACTGCTTAAATGGAAGAACAAGAATGCTCCATAGATTAGTTTTTGGAAAAAGTTGATTAACAATAGGTTACCATTTTATAAATCCACATACAGGGCAAGGGGGTGTGGGAACAAGTTTGAGAAAATATGGAAGGCCTGGTGTGAATCGGACATTACGGTGGGATAGGAAATGAGTACATAACAATTTATCTGAGGAATGAGTCACGGATGGGTATGCCATACGATAAAGTGCTAATATTAAAGGTGCCACTTCTACTAATAAACAGGGTATGAAGAGTAGAACTATATTAGTATAATAAAAGTATTCAGTGATGGCCAGGTGTAATACTGCAGAATTTGAAAGGGGAAAAAATAAAAATTTCTTAGTGTAAACACATTCTGGTAATGTTAATAAAGTCGAGCTGTGACAAGGGGGGATGAGAAGTTGGGGTGTATATTTAAGAGTTAGATGACTGTTAGTCAGGATAGCCATGTCAGGCCCTGCGTGGCCCGTTGTTATGGATAATTGTCATGTTGACATAACCCAGATGTCTGAATGCCTTGATAAAAACCATGTTCAATAAACAGAAATTTATAATAATAATAATAAAAAAAAAGTGCAATCTTCACATTTATCAGCATTTACACTGTGCTCCATGCTCCACACTCTTAACTCACTAGAGATACATGCCTTTCTAAATAAAGATTGCCATTAAACACTTAAATTCAAGCTATTAGCTCTTTTTGGTAGTAAATTTTCCTATCCCCCAGGTCACTGTGCAGGATCTAATCCAAACATCTCACAACTGCACAGAGACCTGGGGGAGAGGAAAATTTGCTACCAAGGAGAGCTGAAAGCTTGGATTTAAGTGTGTAATGCTGATCTTTAGTTAGAGAGGAATGTACCTCTGGTGAGTTGCTAGTTAAGGGTGTGGATCGCGGAGCAGTGTGAGCACTGATACACCACCACCCCCACAACACACAGTTGGGGCTGAATCTACAGGAATTCTTCAGAACGCAGCCTCAACAATTCCCAAGCCAGCTCACCCAGCCAGAGCTCAAGAAAGAGCCACGGCAAACTTGTCATCCAGCCAATCCACCAGTGAATCTGGCTTAATGGGAGAAGTTAATTTGTTCAAGGTAATGCAGCAAATGTAGAAAATGTCCAAATTGCGAGTGGCAGTGGACGTCAAGAACGTGCTATCCGTGGCTATCTTGGACTTGTGCACATCCAATCTGTGGCAGCCAAACTTGAAGTGTTAGAGGAAGCAAAAGCCCACCTTGACATAATCACCAACAGCTGCAACAAGCGTCCCCACAACATAAGTTACAACTTATAGAACTAAATAAACATATCAAAAGACCTGGACAACAGGGAACAACACAGGAATCATTTGGGTGAGGGAACCCCGGAAAACAGTGGAGCATGACCAAATCCCCCAAACCCTATTCAATGATGTGCTGAAAGGACCATGGGAAAAAACACTAGTAGAGCTGGAGTAAGCTTGCTGGGTGCTTAACACAAGACCGCAAGAGACACCCGCTGAGAAATACATTTTGCTTTTTATTTGCTTTCACCTTAAAGTAGTAGTAATGCAGAGAGCAAGGGAACAATAGTGCTTTACTTTCAATAGGATGTAAGTGAAGATCTTTCAAGATGTGTTGCTGATTGCTCTCAGTAATTGTAAAGCCCTGGACCCACTTCTCAACTCTCAGTGAACACCATATCATGTACAGATAGAAACTCCCCTTCGGACACTCAGCCACTAACCAAGGCTGTATGACCATGCTCTGCCATAACCTGGATGAGATACAACACTTCTGTGAAGCACTGCAAAGTGCCATGGATAAGACCCCAGAGTGGTATCAGGAATTCAGAGTCCTAGAGTCAGCAAGACCAACAACTAGAAAATTGGCTTCAGGGACCCAGGAAACAAAACAGTTGCCCATATTGTAGAGTAAGAAAGACTGTTGCTGAAAAAACCTAAAGGAGCCCTTCCCATAAACTACAAGGTTTCACATGACTGACTTGTTCTCTGATAGCTAGAGATGTCTGCTCCTGAAGGAGATCATACAGGTATCTTAGCAGTATGCTCCAGGTGTGAAGCAGAGCCAAGACCAAATTTAGTACTTTGGTGAATACCCAAGGTGCAGAGGAGAAGCTGAATTCAAGTGCCACAAACAAGTAGTGAGGAGTAGTGAGGAAACACAAATGGGCAGGAAAGATTGGCATGTGAAGACACAAGTCTTGTGATGTCCACCGAAGTCAGCATATCACCCAGATGTAGACTGTTAATGGACTGAGGACTTCATCCAGGAATTTTTGGAGTCTAGATAAAAACATTGAGAGCTTTGAAATCAAAAATAGGGCAGATGCCGGTTTTGTGCTTGGGGTCTGTAAAGAGGTTGGAGTAAAAGCCTTGGAAGATCAAAGATAAACCCCTGGTCCAGTAGCCCTTAAAAAGGCAATATTAAGATTTGCAAGCTAATGCCGACATACCGAAAGTTGTAATAATGCTAAATAAGAGGCAGGGAATGAGACTAGTGTTCAAGTAATGATTTCTACTCTGAATGGTCTAAGATTATTAGTGGTGTACCCCAATTGTTCAGTGTTGGGACCCTAACTATTTAACATAATTTATAAATCAGAGTTGGGATTTTTAAGCACTATTTTTGTGTTTGCAGATGACACCTAGTAATGTAGTAGAATAACATCCTTACAGGATGTCATCAACCTACAAGCAGGAATACAACTGGGGAAGTCAATGGGAGATGAGAGGTATCTGGGTGTTCTGGCAGATCATAGATTTCGGCTTCATGTACACAGGACGTTGTTTAACCTCTCCTGAACGATTTAACTTGACAGCTAGAATCCAACATTTAAAAATGTCCGTTCAGCGGCGTTTGCATTTAGGAGCGTTTTAACCACTTAAAAAACAAATAAAAGTCAGCAGCTACAAACACTGTAGCTGCTGACTTTAAATAAGTACTTACCTGCCCTGGGTGCCAACGATATCGACCGCCCGAGGCCGACCCGTCCCTTGGCTCTCGGGTCCCGGCACCGCCATCCTAGGTAAGGATAACAGGCAGGGGAGCCTTGCGGCTTCACCGCCAGTTTCCTACTGCGCACGCGCGAGCGGCGCTCTGTGAATGGCCTTGAGGTGTTCTGGGAACACACACATTTCCCAGAAGACAACAGGGCTGCTCACCGAGGAGAAGACGATGTCGCGGAAAAGGAAGAGGCAGATTAGGAAGACTGCCCAGCAACAAGGGTTTAGGCAAGTTTAAATTTTTTTTTTCAAATGTTTTTTTTAATTTTTTGTTTCAGGGTGGACCTCCACTTTAAGGACAGAGCCTCGTTTTGAGATTTGGTGTTTACAGGTTTAAAACAGTTTTTTTTGCTAGAAAAATTACTTAGAACCCCCAAACATTTTTTTTAACACCCTAGAGAATAAAATGGCAGTCATTGCAATACTCTGTCACTATTTGCGCAGCCGTCTTACAAGTGCACTTTTTGGGAAAAAATACACTTTTTAAATTAAAAACTAAGACAACAGTAAAGTTAGCCCAATTTTTTTTATACTATGAAAGATGTTATGCTGAGTAAATTGATACCCAACACGTCACGCTTCAAAATTGCACCCGCTCTCGGAATGGCAAAAAACTTTTACCCTTAAAAATCTCCATAGGCGATGTTTAAAAAAATTCTACAGGTTGCATGTTTCAAGTTACAGAGAAGGTCTAGGGCTAGAATTATTGCTCTCGCTCCGACGATCACGGTGATACCTCACATGTGTGGTTTGATCACCGTTTACATATGCGGCGCTACTCACGTATGCAAGCTCGGCAGGACGGGGACGTGTTAATTTATTTATTTTTTCTTATTTATTTAACTTTTAATTCTTTATTTTTACACTGTTCTTTTTTTAAAAAAATGGTGTCACTTTTATTCTTATTACAAGGAATGTAAACATCCCTTGTAATAGAAAAAAAAAGCATGACAGGACCTCTTAAATATGAGATCTGGGGTCAAAAAGACCTCAGATCTCATATTTACACCAAAATGCAATAAAAAAAACCAAAAGTTGGTCGAAAAAATATGTGCCTTTAACCACTAGGCGTCCGCGCTATAGCCGAAAGACGGCTACAGCGCGGACTCCAATTGCCGGGAGGGCGTCCCTGGACGGCCTCCTGTTCACTTCCGCAATGCGCGCTCCCGGGAGCGCGCATCGGGGAAATTCTGCTCTGGCCGTGTCCCTTGGACACAGCCAGTCACAGATCGCCGTAAACGGCCAATCACAGCGGCCGTTTACAGCGCGATCCGAGCTTCCAATGAGAGATGATCTCAAATGTAAACATATGAGATCATCTCTCATTGCCGGCTTTCTCTCCTCACACAGAGACCGTGTGTGAGGAGAGAGAGCGATCTGTCATTACTGTGAGTTGCCGAGCCTTCAGTGAAACACCCTTCAGTGCCCATACAGTGCCACATCAGTGCCACAGTGCTTCCATCTGTCATCAGTGCCACCTGTCAGTGTCACCTGCCACATCAGTGTCACCTGTCAGTGTCACCTGTCACATCAGTGCCACCTGCCACATCAGTGCCACCTGTCAGTGTCACCTGCCACGTATCAGTGCAATCTGTCAGTGCCATCTGTCGTCAGTGCCACCTGTCTGTCACCTGCCACATCAGTGTCACGTATCAGTGCCATCTATCACCAGTGCAATCTGCCAGTGTCACGTGTCATCAGTGCCACATATCTGCCATTTTTCATCACTATGTCACAAAGAGTATATTCAGCCGAGGAGGCATATAATATTCTTGCGGCCGACGAGAGCAACGGGGAGCTCTCCGCTTCAGATTCTGAGTCTGACGTGGACTACAAGCCTGTCCTCAGCAGTGGTACACTGACAGCCTCAGAGGAGGATGAGAGTCCGCCCGCCAGACGAAGACGTACTAGTGAGGATGCAGTGCCATCCACCAGCACCGCAATGCCATCCACTATCACCGCAATGCCATCCACCAGCACCGCAGTACCTCGACAAAGTGGGGTGTCACCTCAGGCCCAAAGGGTTAGGTCCCATGCCAGCCTTCCCTACTCCCTTGAGAACCCCTTATGGCTGCCACCCAACTCAGGAGAAGCTATCATTCCCCCTTTTACTGCCCAGCCAGGAGTCCAGGTGGATACAGAAAATTTTTCACCATTAGATTTTTTCAACCTTATTTTTACTGAGGACATCGATTGTGGCCCAGTGCAATCTATATGCCCAACAATACATAGCAAGTAACCCAACGTCCTATTATGCCCGTCCCTACGAATGGAGAGCCCTAACAGTGGAGGAGTTTAGAATTTATTTGGGCCTCACATTCTGTATGGGACTAACCAAAAAAAATGTATTACGTTCCTATTGGTCTACTCTCCCCATCCACCACATGCCCAGAACCAGGTATCTCATGATTATGAGATTCCTACACTACAATGACAATACCCAGTGCCCTCCCCGAAATGACCCACATTTTGACAAGCTATATAAAATTCGCCCACTACTAAAATATTTTTCTGATATCTTCCCCCAGTTATTTACCCCAGACCAGCACATATGTGTGGATGAGTCCCTGGTCAAATTTAGTGGCAGATTGGGCATAAAACAATTTATTCCCACCAAAAGGGCCCGCTATGGGGTGAAAATGTATAAATTATGCGACCGAGCTACAGGACATACCTATGCCTTCATGGTATACGAAGGGAAGGACACCCAGCTACATCCCCCTAATTGCCCAGAATATATCGGATCGAGTGGGAAAGTCGTTTGGGAACTCAAACCCACTCCTGGAAAAAGGCTACCATCTATATGTGGACAATTTTTATTCTAGTCTGCCCCTGTTCCGAAATCTTCACAGACAGAAGACTCCAGCATGTGGCACCATAAGGAAGAACCGGAAGGGCTTTCCTCAAAGCCTCGTGAACAAAAAGCTAAGAAGAGGGGAAATGGCGAGCTTGAGGAATGAGGAAATTCTGGCTGTGAAGTGGAGGGTCAGAAGGGACGTCTACGTGCTTTCATCAATCCACAATAACACCGTCGTAGAGATAACCAGGAGAAATGGGGTAATCCAAAAGCCCACATGCATCTTTGAATACAACAAGTATATGGGGGGTGTCGACTTCAACGACCAGATGCTCGAACCCTATCTTGCCACGAGAAGAACATACCAGTGGTATAAAAAAGTTTCGATATATTTGTTCAATTTGGCCATATATAACAGCTATGTTATTTATCATAAATCCACTGCAAGCCCCAAATCCTTCCTTGGATACCAGGAGGAAATCATCACTGCCCTTATATACCCGAACGGCCCACCAGAAACCATTCGATCCGATGTGATTAGTAGACTGTCCAAACGCCACTTTCCCAAAAAAATCCCCCCAGACCAACAGGCCAAAAACGGCAGAAAAAATGCCGGGTGTGCACCAAAGGAGGAGTGAGAAGAGATACTACTTTTTATTGTCCCCAATGTCCTTCCCAACCAGGCCTCTGTATAGTTAACTGTTTCCGCCGTTACCATACTTCACTAAATTATTAGTGAAGTATGGTAAACATAACCCTCACTTCCTGCCATTTACCTTCACACCCCTTGTGCCTCTGCTTGCTCTGTAACTGACCCTGGCTTGTTTTTCGACCACGCTTCTGCCTACCGATTCGGTTTATATCTCTGCCTGATCTGGAACTGACCCTGGCTTGTTTTTCGACCACGCTTCTGCCTACCGATTCTGTTCATACCTCTGCCTGATCTGGAACTGACCCTGGACTGTTTGACCATCCTTTTTGCCTGCCTCTTGGACTGATCTTGTACCCTGCTACTGGACTAGTGGGATTCATAACACAGGGGTCTCACATATGTGAAGGGCTCCAGAATTGTTTTTCTGGATGAAGAAAACATTTTTTTGTTTTCTCATTCCTAGATTAGGGTCTGGAGACTCTGAGGCTTCAAAGAGATTTGGGTGGGAGAAGCCTCTACCCCTGTCCCCATTCTGTCCTGAACGAGGCCCTACTTCTGCCTGCTGCCTGTAGGACCTATGCCATCATGCCTCTGCCTGTCGCATGAACTGACCACACCACATGGATGGACCATGTTCCTGCCTACTACCAGGATCAATATTTTGGCACTGCTGACAATCTCTGCCTGCACTGACCCTGGACTGTATATGGACAGTATCCCTGCCTGCACTGACTATGGACAGTGTTCCTGTCTGTTGCCTGGACAATTGCGTTCGCTTTTGCTGACCAAGTCCCTGCCTGCTGCCTGGACCAGTGCTATCCTCCTGTGGACAACTGTGCTACTAAAACCACAGGTAATCTTTTTTTTACCCTTTGCTCAGCAGAATGTATTTTGGGGTGTAATTCTTGGTATGTGCATGCTATGTGTCCCTAGAACACCTGACGGTGTTCCTTGTATGTGGCCAGGCTGTGTAAAAGTCTTACACATGTGGTATCGCTATACTCAGGAGGAGTAGCAGAATGTATTTTGAGGTGTCATTTTTGCTATGTACATGCTATGTGTTGGAAATAGCTTATAAATGGACAACTTTGTGTAAAAAAAAATGCGTTTTCATTTTTTTCCACATTTTCCAAAAACTTCTGGAAAAAAAATGAACCGTTCAAAAGACTCATTATGCCTCATAGATTATACGTTGGGGTGTTAGCTTTCCAAAATGGGGTCATTTTGTGGGCGTTTCCATTGTCCTGGTGCTCCAGGGCCTTCAAAAGTGTAATAGGTAGTTAACAAGTTAGATGTGTCATTTATGCTCATAGAACACTTGATGGTGCTCCCTGCATGTTGGGCCTCTCTATGTGGCTAGGCTGTGAAAAAGTCCCACACATGTGGTATCGTCATACTTAGGAGTAGCAGAATGTATTTTGGGGCATACACATGCCCATGTGAGAGAAATAACCAATTACAATGACAATTTTATGGGAGGAAAAAAAAAATCTTCATTTTGCAAAGAATTGTGGGAAAAAAATGACATCAAAAACCTCACCATGCATCTTACTGAATACCTTGGAATGTCTACTTTCAAAAAAGGGGTCATTTGGGGGGTATTTGTACTGTCCTGACTTGTTCGGGTCACAAGAAATGATAGGCCACCAGTACATCAGGTGTGATCAATTTTTTATGATTTGCACCACAACTTGTAGACTCTAACTTTCACACAGACCAAATAATATCCACTAATTTTGGTTATTTTTACCAAAGATATGTAGCAGTATAAATTGTGGCCAAAATTTATGAAGAAAAATTAATAATTTGCAAAATTTTATCACAGAAACAAAGAAAAATGCGTTTTTTCTAAATTTTCGGTCTTTTTTCGTTTATAGCGCAAAAAATAAAAAGCCCAGAGGTGATCAAATACCACCAAAAGAAAGCTCTATTTGTATGAAAAAAAGGACACAAAATTCATTTGGGTACAGTATTACATGACTGAGTAATTGTCATTCAAAGTGTGAGAGCGCTGAAAGCTGAAAATTGGTCTGGTCACGAAGGGGGTTTAAGCGCCCAGTTGTCAAGTGGTTAAGAGCTATGGGCGGAAGTAACGTTTTGACGTCGCTTCCAACCTGCAATGGTATGGAGCCGGGTGGGGGCCATCTTCCCCTCACTCCCCTCCATACCACAGGGAGAAGGATCCGATAAGAGGCGGAGGGCACCAGAGTGTGACGGGAAGGGGCCCTCTCCCGCCACAAGTGATCTTACAGCAAATCCGCCACTGAGACCACTTTTATCTGAAAGCCAACCTCCTGAAGAAGCGGATACCGGGGTTAGGGCAGCTAGCTGCTGCCATAACAACGATATTCCACTTCAAAACAACCAACGTTTAATGACAGCGGGCGGTCAGCAAGTGGTTAGAATTTTTTTTTATTTATTTAGGTTTACCAGCAGCAGTGTACGTGTGGCCTTAAAGTGTTCCTAAACCCACAATAGTAAAATCAGTGTGTAAACCTGAGGTTAATCCTGCACATTGTGCAAAAAGGCTGTTTGATTCTGTCTTCTCTGATCCTCCCCTTCTCCCACTGTCTTAATCCATCTGACAGTGCCTTAATGACATCTGATTGCCTTGGGGGCAATCTGCACATGCTCAGTTTAGTGTGTATATGTTAGAGAAATTAGATTCTTATTTTATAATCATTTATGTATGTTTGCAAAAGATTGCTTAGAAGTAGAATAATTTCAAGTTACACAGAATTGTTTTGAGTCCTTGAAATGCATATAAATCACAGAGATAAGATAGTTCATTTTTAGTTCACTAATTAGATTGACAGCAGTTGAATTACAGCCGAATGAGAACATCTTATACAGGTGGTTTAGAAATAATTATGTGGAATATGGGAAAGATATGTACAGTACATTAAGTTTGACAGGGTCAAACAAAGGTCTGCTTGTGCCCTCATTAAAACGGTTAAAATACATTGAGTAGAGTAATTAGCTTTGTGTATATATATTTATTATGTAGATAATACAGTACTTTTTTGTGAAACCAATGTATGTAAACATACACATAGGATTGTTTAGTGAAAAACAATAAGACATAACACATTTGGTGGGTTTATTGAAAGTTCATTCTCCCAAAGTCGTAAATCTGTCATCCTTGAAGTTGGTTAAGCCTTATCAGGACGAGGAGGGTTGAATAAACACAGCTGGGTGCCATACTGTCTCTACACAGGTGTTTTTAATTGGACAAAACCAGTTATCAATCACTTAATGAACATATAGGGATTCTGGGAATGAATAAGTTTGTCTGGTTGTAGAACTGGTGTCAGATTTATGGATAGTTACATTGACGTAGATTTTAGCAACCAATCATATCTAGGAGAGATGGCTAAAATCAGGCTTGTAAAAGGTATATAAATGCAAGTTTTACAATTGTTAGACAGACAAGTCCAGAAAGGCGTCTATCAGGCTCACCGTTATATATGCAGCCCTATCGCACGGGTTATAGTATTGAGAACCAATAGGCAAATATCTGTTCCTTTGTTGTAACTTGTCTCCTTATACGAGTAAAATAAAGAAAACTTATCAACTTGATCCAGAGAGCGTGGTCTCAGGTGAATTTCCCTCACAAATTGGTCCTTCGAGCTGGAACTCAAGATCCTGTGAAGGGACCAGACCACTGGTGACTGTAATAGGGCGTACACACGGTCGGACTTTGTTCGGACATTCCGACAACAAAATCCTAGGATTTTTTCCGACGGATGTGGGCTCAAACTTGTCTTGCATACACACGGTCACACAAAGTTGTCGGAAAATCCGATCGTTCTGAACGCGGTGACGTACAACACGTACGTCGGGACTATAAACGGGGCAGTGGCCAATAGCTTTCATCTCTTTATTTATTCTGAGCATGCGTGGCACTTTATCCGTCGGATTTGTGTGCACACGATCGGAATTTCCGACAACGGATTTTGTTGTCGGAAAATTTTATCTCCTGCTCTCCAACTTTGTGTGTCGGAAAATCCGATGGAAAATGTCCGATGGAGCCCACACACGGTCGGAATTTCCGACAACACGCTCCGATCGTACATTTTCCATTGGAAAATCCGACCGTGTGTACGGGGCATTACTGTACGGGGGAATCTCAGAACACACAAGATTCCTTATTCCAAAGTCCTCCGTCTGAATTGACGTCAACAGAGGCCGGTCGACCGACTGGTTCCTATCAGGTGACGGGTTCCCAAGAACTGGCAGAAAAGACCCATTCTGGTTCAAGGTAAGAATAATTCACTATTTGTTTAAATTTGGTTAGAAGATAAGAATACCAATGTTTTTTAGTAGAACACAGGATTAGGAAAGAAATGCGCGTTGACAAAAATATTGTGTATAAAAAAGGTACAATACCACCAATTTTTTTTTGGTAGAGCACAAGATTAGGAAAGAAATTCTGTGTTGATCTGGGAGTTGACAAAAACATTGTGTACAAGTGTCGGTGTGAGAAGACCTTAAATTACTCCATACATACGTTAAAATGGACAGAAAAGTGTGAAACAAAGGGCTGACCGGGCAGCCATTAACCAATGCATACAAGAGGAAGATAAGTCAGTAGATAATTACATCATAAGGATGAGGGAAGAGTTGTTTAATAACCACTCTGGGACTGAAGTTCTAGCAAATCAAGTTAATGACACTCCATATGAACAGCAGCTAAAAAATGCCATCCTGAAGGTATTCCTATCCCCGGTTTCTAGTTTTATCATTAAACACATGATAAATCATAGAACCTGCAGGCTCCAGGATTTTATTGAGTATGCACGCCACACTGAAAGACATTACCAATTAAAAAAAAAAAAAGCAAAAAAAGGAAAGGCGTTTGCTGTAGAAGATGGAACAAATGTGTATGTTGCTGAAAGAGGTACAGAAAGGTTAAAAAACCCCCAACGTAGACCTCGCATTAAGGATTACGAGGGTAGGAAAGAAAGGGGTAAATGTTTTTTGTGTTGGAGGAAAGGCCACTTGGCCAGGGAATGCAAGTTGAAAAAGGATGAGGAGGCATGACTAGAGGGAGAAGAAATGTATGAAACACATTCAGAAGGGTTTGAAATATTGGACATATGTAATGTGGAAATGTATTTACAGAGTGAGATTAAACCTGAAATAACACTTGTTGTAAAAGGGAAAGAAGCCATCTTTCTGTGTGACACAGGGTCTTGCAGGACACCGATTCATCCCCAGGATATGCCTGGAGGAGTTAAGAAATAAGGTACAATTTTTGTAAAATCAGCAAACAGGTTAATGTGTGAGGAGGACGTTTCAGAAAATCTTCCTATAGAGGACCCACTATCGGGCAAAAAAAAGCTGAATGTAAAAATGTGATATCTAAACGATGTCCGGTTAACCTGCTGGGCAGGGATTTGTTGCATGCACTTGATATCTCGGTTATACCAGCTAAGGGGGGCTCAAGAGCCCACCGTACTTGCAAAACACATGTAGTGAAGGCTAACGAGCCTTATCATTGGTATAGCCTGGTTTTATGTACTGCAGGTCCTGGGTGCATGCAACAATCCCTCCTGAACAAGGTGGAAGAAAAGGTTAAAGTGAGGAACTACAAGGTCCAGCATCATTCTCACTGTACAATGTATTTTAAAACATTCTTCAGAAGCCAATATGATTTATTAAAAGAAACTAATTTTTAAGGGGTTAGAATCACCTTGAAAACTCTGTATTGGGATCGGGAGGGAGACAGCATGGCCACCTGCCTCCTCCCCGATGAGGTATTCAAGCTACACAAAGAGAGTCACCTCAGCTAGATAGCTCCATGAGTAGGCTGAGGAGTTAAAAGTTATTTGTTTTAGGAAATTTACAACATTGTTTGTATCTAGCATACTGCTTCTGGAAGGAAAATATCTGTAGGCAATTACAGGGTCTTAAACTGAAAAGAGGGCTTGTTTATTTTATAGTCATAGCCCTATTTTCTTGCTGAAATACTGCAATAGGCAGATGGTTCAGTGTGACATAAATACTGAAGTTTATAGTCATAAGCATATTAGACGCTTTAATGGTGCAGATGACTAATGATCTTTCCCCTGATTGGATGCTTAGATACAATTTGTGTATATATCTCATTGTTGTAGCTGCTCTTTGAGCACTATTTGTTGTGGAACCACAAGTCCCAGCATAGCTTGAATCTGTAAATAAATTCAATGATGCTAATGTAATTACAGTTGTAGGTTTTACATGTTAAACAAGATAATGTATTTCTTTCAGTATGAGTGTAGGAGAGTAGAAGGTATAGCTACCATTTTAGAAATAGCTGTCTGCACGTATGTGCAACATTAAATCACTTTTGCGACAGTTCATCTCAGTACTCCGTATCTCTCTCTCTCTTTAAGGGGCACATTTAGGGAGTTATGTCTGGTGATTTTAGACAGAAACTTGATGAGCTGAGCAGAAAATCCCAAAATACTTTTATTCTTAACCACTTCAATACCCGCCCATAGTCATATGACGTTCACAGATGGGATCTCCCATCCTGGGTGGGCGTCATATGACGTCCTGGGATTCACGGCCGCCTAGGGGGCGGGAGCACCCGCCGCGTTCCTCGGGACCCGGTGCGTGTGCCCGGCGGCCGCGATGTCCGCCGGGCACCCGCGATTGCCGGTTAACCGGACCGGCATGTGGATCTGTGTGTGTAAACACACAGATCCACAGCCTGTCAGCTCCGAGGAGAGCGATCTGTGTTCCCAGAACGGAGGAACACTGATCGGTCTCCTCCACTAGTGCGTCCCATCCCCCTACAGTTAGTAATCACTCCCTAGGAAACATATTAACCCCTCCCCGCCCCCTAGTGGTTAACCCCTTCACTGCCTGTCACATTTACACAGTAATCAATGCAATTTTATAGCATTGATCGCTGTATAAATGTGAATTGTCCCAAAAATGTGTCAAGTGTCCGATGTGTCCGCCATAATGTCGCAGTCACGAAAAAAAATCGCGATCGGCGCTAAAAAAATAAATATATATTTTTTAAAACGCCATAAATCTATCCCGTATTTTGTAGACGCTATAACTTTTGCGCAAACCAATCAATATACGCTTATTGCGATTTTTTTTTACCAAAAATATGTAGAAGAATACGTATCGGCCGAAACTGAGGAAAAAATTAGTTTTTTTTAAAAAAAATTGGGATATTTATTATAGCAAAAAGTAAAAAATATTGTGTTTTTTTAAAAATTGTCGCTCTTCTTTTGTTTATAGCGCAAAAAATAAAAACCGCAGAGGTGATCAAATACCACCAAAAGAAAGCTCTATTTGTGGGGAAAAAAGGACGTCAATTTTTTTTGGGTACAACGTTGCACGACCGCGCAATTGACGTTTAAAGTGCGACAGCGCTGAAAACTAAAAATTGGCCTGGGAAGGAAGGGGGTGAAATTGCCCTGTATTGAACCGGTTAAACATTTGTTGAAATTTATTTATGCTTCTAAAAGGAGTTACACCCCATGCGTCAAACACTTGAAGGACTACAGTAGAATGGCAAGAGTTGGAAGATTTGTTAAATGATTGGGTTACACAAAAAACACCAGGGATGCACCTTTCAGGGGGATATTGTGATGAGGAATGACTGGCCCTCCTGACCTGGGAGGAAGAGGATGCACTAAAAAGACATCCCTGACCACCTTTGGCCAACAGGAAAGGGTGATGTAGGACTAATTAAAGCCGCAAGTGAAGTGCATATCACCCCCAGAAGTACTGAGAGACTGAATCAAGAAACGGTGCCCTTTGAGGAGTTTGGAATGGATCCTGTGGTCAGGAAAAAGCAGGGTAGGGGTATTGTCATAGAGTGTCCGGATTCACCCTGTGTTACACCATTGTTTCCTGTTAAGAGGCCACAAGGAGGCTGGAGACTCGTTCAGGACTTATAAGCAATAAAGATGTGGCAGTAGTGCCTGACCCCCCCCCATGTCCTCCTGAATGACCTCCAGCCTGAGAACAAGGTAATTTCTGTTATTGATATAAGTACATTCCTATCTTGCAAAATCAGCAGAAATGCAGAGCGTGATAGATGAAACATGGTTAATGGAAATGCAAAAATCAGCACCCGAGGCTGAGAAACAAAAATGGTTATCAAAAGGGGCAGTACAGATGGAAGGTATTTATATAAGCATAGATGGTAAACTTAGAATGCCTACCTCATTGTTTAGATATGTAGTTTTATTGTGTCATGGGCAGGCCCATGTCTCAAAAGGGGGGATGGTATAGATGATTAATAAAGTGTTCACAACGTATGGATTTACAAATTACTAAAAAAAAAAATTAAAAAAAAAAAAAAAAAATTTGTCTGATCTGTGTTACCTGTAACAAATGTCATGTGCAAAGGGCATTGAGGCATTTGGGTTTGGATCAAAATAAATCAAGAGAAAGCAATTGTCAGATCCAAGGTGGGAAGGGCCATACCAGGTACTATTGTCTACTAAGGATGAACTCCGGCATGTTCGCACACTCCACGTGCCGAGCCCGCCAGGAAGTCGGCACGGCGCTGCGCTAATCACAGGCAGTGAGACATTTTCCCAATGTGCGGCTGCAGAGATCGGGAAATGTCTCACTGCCTGTGATTAGCGCAGCGCCGTGCCGACTTCCTGGCAGGCTCGGCACGTGGAGTGTGCGAACACGTCGGAGCTCACCCTTATTGTCTACACCCACAGCAGTTCAAATAGCAGAAAGAGTACCCTGGATACACCCCTCACATTGCAAAAAGGTAAAAAGTCTAGGGCCAGACCAGGGAACACCCACAGAGTCTTGAGTGCAAGTCCAAATACAAAGGGGGTGACTCCAATAGGGACCACTTGTCTCAAACCCGGTGAAAAATAAATGGCACAATACAGACTCATAGGGGCGGTAAAACAGTTCAGGGAAAGACAACTGTTAGAACCAGGGTACTTTACCAAAACATGGACAGGCAGATTTCTAATAGGGATAATGACAGTGGGAAGCATTGTAGCATTGGTACTAATACTCTTGGATCTAAACACTAAGGCCCAAAAACAGGACAAACCAGTACACAAGAGAGCTGACAAAAATGCCCAATGGTGACCTAGTTATCACCATAAATGAAGGACCCATCACAGCAGTCCGATTTGATATCTGTCAGGTAACAGAATGCCCACGTAACTGGGAACTTACATACAGTGATTACGAAAAGTATGTGTGTAACTGCCACCTGTTCTTCGTGCTCTGAGGTATGGTGGACTACAGATTTGGATGGTTACCTAAACTCCTCAGCCCAGGTTCCCCAACAAAAGAAAAGTCTAGCCCATCGTTTAAGATTATATAAACCATCACCACGGGGGAAGGGCTCTAACCAACTGTTATTAGGTTTGAGAGATGCAAAGAGGGAGGATTCGGGAACCTATGGGCTAGGAATACATATACCCCTGGGAAAAGGTGCAGTGGGGACCATACGGATTCAAGTACTCAGGAAAGAACAGGTCTGGACGTGGCTTTTTTAGCGGCATGCTGGTAACTGAGGGCACCCTCAGTCACCAGCATGCCGCTAATAAAGCCACGTCCAGACCTGTTCAAAGCCGACTTCACCTATAAAGAGCAGTTAAGTATAGAAACAGGGTTTGGAGATAACAATGAGTGGATAGAATGGGTAAGATGGACAACCAAGACCAAGGGGCTGAGGAATTGTATCTCATGTGCCAACTCACGACCCTAGCTAGCAACTGTTCCTTTCCTGACGAAACAAACCTGACATGTCCAATAAGAATGTTCAAGGAAAATGTCACAAATACTGAATGTACAAAAGAGCAGAAATTATTTTCAACCACCAAGATCCCCCCTCTGTTAGAGCGGTCCCAGGGAATTTCACCTGCTTTGTCAGCACCAAGGATAGTGGACAGCAGGTAGGAGACTTACTACAAACAAAATATATCAACTAGTGACCCATCATACCAGCAGAATTGGTTTCAAAACCAAAAGAAACAATTAGCTGATGTGTGGTGGATGTGCGGGGATATGAAACTTAGGACCAAACTTCCTCCTAAATGGAAAGGGAGCTGTGCTTTAACCCATTTTTCTTATCCTCTTTTATACGATACCTGTAGGTGATGAGATAAAGTTGCCACAGTTGAAGAAACAACATTTCCGAATGAAAAAGAATCCACCGCAAGGATCGTTTGACAATCGAGTCTACACTGATTCCATCAGCGTACCACGAGGAGTCCCTAATGAATTCAAAGCACAAGACCAGATATCCGCCGGTTTCACCTCCATCTTTTTGTGGATTTAACATAACAAGAATGTCGATTGGATAAACTACATCCACTATAACCAGCAAAGGTTTGTGAACTATACCAGAGATGCCCTTAAAAGAGTAGCCAGCCAAATGGATGCAACCTTATTGACAACCTGGCAGAATCGTATTGCTCTTGATATGCTGTTGGCAGAGAAGGGAGGGATGTGCAAGATGTTCAGAACCTTTTGTTGCTCCTTCATTCCTAACAATACAGCCCCTAATGGTAGAATAATGAAGGCTGTGCAAGGATTGCAGATGCTGTCTGAAGAATTGGCGGAAAACTCTGGTGTGGAAGATCCTCTGGCTGGACACTTTGAGAAATGGTTCGGTAAATGGGGTGAACTGGTGAAAAATATGTTAATTTCAATAGTGATGGCAGCCACAGTACTGACCCTGTGTGGTTGCTGTTGCATTCCTTGTGTCCGAGGACTCCTTCAACGGTTCATTGACACATCCTTGACAAAGACTGTTTCTCCAAAAAGATCTAAATGAACTCTATTCTGGACTTCATTCTGAAACAGATGAGGATGAGTATAAGAACTTTACCCCTGACTCTCATGTGTGAATTATATGATGAACCTTGGTGAAATCCTGAAAGCTTAAGTGCTGAAAGAATGGCCATAAATGAGTATAAACGGGGGGGGGGGGGGGGGAAATGTTAGAGAAATTAGATTCTTATTTTGTAATCATTTATGTATGTTTGCAAAAGATTGCTTAGAAGTAGAATAATTTCAAGTTACACAGAATTGTTTTGAGTCCTTGAAATGCATATAAATCCCAGAGTTCATTTTTAGTTCACCAATTAGATTGACAGCAGTTGAATTACAGCCGGATGAGATAAGAACATTTTATACAGGTGGTTTAGAAATAATTATATGGAATATGGGAAAGTTTTGTACAGTACATTAAGTTTGACAGTTCGGAATATAGAGGTATTAGGGGATTATAGCGGTGCCAAAGAATGCAGGTAAATAAACATATTAAAATATACAAAATACTTTATTGAAATATATTAGCAAGTAACATGAACAGGGGATATACAGGTCTAAAATCGTAAAAAAGGTGCAGTACACAGATACGTGATATAAACGGTACAACCGAATGGGCCTGTGGCAACGGCCTCAAATACAGGTAATAAGTTCCTACATGTTTCGCCAAGACATTGGCTTCCTCAGGGAAATAATATAAGCCTGTGCCAAAGTTGAGAATTTATACATAAGAACAAATAAAGAACAATGAGAAACATAATACAAAAATATACAGAACAAAAATAATAAAATGTGGATATTAGAAAATAGGGAGATGAATGCGTGACATGGTAATACTCCCAAAGTGGGAAGGCAAACCCGGCGATCCAAGTACATACCTCTCAACCACCCAGAGGAACCAGAGCAGGAGAGGACACCTCAATTCAAGGTCACAGAAGCTGTGCCACATCTATGGCTGTAGGGGGCATACAAAGACCTAGCAATCAGAGATTAAAAGAGAGGTATTCACCGAATAGGGTGGGATAGACATTATCCACAACCGAAGGGGTAGGGCTAACAAAGCCTCAACAACTTACACTTTATGAGATAAAATCAATATAACCAAGAGAGGGCGCCTGGAGAGTGTTGAGGAGATATTGTTAAAAAGACGACTGAATGTTGGTCGTTAAGATACACATCTCTGTGAAAAAACAGGAAGGAAAAGAACACAGAGAGAGTTAGAGATCAACCCTGATGATTCTGGGTCAATACAGTAAAGGGAAGTATGATGTACATGACCGAGGGTAAGAGAAATCTGGGTGCCATACTGTCTGTAGAGATGTACAGGTATTTTTAACTGGACAAAACCAGTTCTAAATTACTTTAACATACAGGAATTCTGGGAATGAATAAGTTTGTCTGGTTGTAGAACAGGTGTCAGATTTATGGATAGTTACATTGACGTCGATTTTTATCAACCAATCATATCTAGGGGAGATGGCTAAGATAAGGCTTGTAAAAGGTATATAAATGCAAGTTTTACAATTGTTAGACAGACAAGTCCAGATAGGCGTCTATCAGGCTCACGGCTATATATGCAGCCCTAAAGCACGGGTTATAGCGGTGAGAACCAATAGGCAAATATCTGTTCCTTTGTTGTAACTTGTCTCCTCGTACGAGTAAAATAAAGAAAACTTCTTAACTTGATCCAGAGCGTGGTCTCAGGCCCTCACAGTATAATAATTGCATTTCCATGTTCTGTGTGAGACCAGATCTAGTAAATGCAGGGTCCTGGGTTTAGTAACACGAACACAAGCATGCAACAGCAAGCTGCAGTTTCTGCAAAGATACTATTGTATTAAAAGAGGGAGTGAGAAGAGCGAGAGAGCGAGAAAGGGACCAAGCGAGAGATATCCGATAATTTTGCCCCGTACAAATCATTTAAGCTGGCCGTAGACTGTCCAAATCTCTGCCGGATCAGCCGGAACTGGCCAATAATCGAACAATGTATGGGCAAGTCTGAATGTGCCCAAGTTATAGCCACTAGCAATAATCACTGTTCTCAAAGCAGGGATGGCTTTCCCCCGTTGGGAGAACACAAAGGCTCCTCAGGAGAGATTCCCCGATCAACACTAACTGTTGATAGGGAAGTGGAGCAATTTTATTTCCTGCAAGAAAATTGCTCTAAGGCCGGCCTAAAGAGGAGCACCAGGCTCCTTCAGAAAAAAATTAACAGCCAGCAGCTACAAATATTGTAGCTGCTGACTTTTATTATTAGGACATTTACTTGTCCAGGAATCCAGCGGTGTCCTTACCCGAGCTAATTTTTTCCATTGGCTATCAGGTGCTGAGGGAAACTGGCAGTGAAGATACCTTTTTAACATAAGGACTATTGACGATTCTTTTCCCCATAATATACGGCTCTGTCATGATGTGAGGAATGTAAGCAGCTAAACTAAGGAGAAGGAACAAGGAGAAAGGAATATAAGCACCGTTTAACCTCATTTTGGTATGAGGTTGCATATTATCAGGTGAGAACACAGCTGATGGGGGAAGCACGAGTGATTTGGAGTATTGTGCACAATAAGGGGATACAATAGCAGTAAAGAAACACAAAGTGAGAAGCACAAGTAGGAGTTGTGTATGCAGACACGGCAGTACACACACACACACATATATACACAGTTTGTTATATTTTTTTTATGGAATCTTGACAATTCAGCAACTGATTAATTTTAATGGTGATTTAGCACATTTAATGTCAATAACCAAAATTTGGCGCCCTTTGTGAAATAACAATGCTGTAACTGACCCTTTAAAAGTAAATAGATCTAATGTAAGTATTGCAAATGTAAAGATAATGGCGCTTTGGTGCTTCATTCAAATAATAAAAAAAACTATAAAATGAACATGCCGTATTATCCAAAATTATGAATACATAACAGCAATCATAGATGAAATTCAATAACATAATATGCAAACATGAAGTCCACAGGTGATATAAATCCCAACACCAAACAAATTGCTCTTATATGAGGATGACTTCTAGCTCTTTCACTACAGGTGCTCAATGGAAAGATGGCAACTCACCAGAGGCGTTTGACCCCTTTTTACGGGATGGTCAAAAAATGCATTTGGAAATCCAGATAGATTCCACTGCTAAAATCACACCACTCCAATGCCCCCTCAGGATAGAACTAGGATGTAAAAATTACTCCACAGGAGACATGTGTAAAAAGTCTCATAGTGTAGCAAGTTTATTTAGTGGTATAAAAGCAATAAGGTAAACAACAATACCCCCTCCTTGTTGGCATAGAAACACATGGTGGGATAAACTTTACATCCAACAACATTAGGCACAGGTACATTCAAACTTTTCAACGCATCTATAAAAAAAAACTGGGCATGCTGCCAACAACTAGGTGCTGAAACATTTAACCTTTCAACTACCGTATTTATCGGCGTATAACACACACCCCAATTTAAGAGGGAAGTTTCAGGAATTTTTTTTTTTTAAATAAACTACTTTGAAGCAAAATAATGGTTAGTGAGCATCAATGCAGCTTGATTAGTGCCCATCAGCAGCCTGATCTGCGCCCATCTCCCCATCAATGCAGCTCACCATCTCTCATAGGAAATCATTGAGCCATCATCTGTTTACTTGGCTCTTAGTCGGCAGACACATACACAGGCCCGCCTCCGCCAACGGCATTGGACCAGCTCCTGTGATAGAACACTGGTCCAATGCCGGTGGCGGAACTGTGTGTGACGTGAGAGCCAAGTGGAGAGGAGATGACGGCTCAGTGAATTCCAGTGGCACTCGTCCCCCTCCTTCCCCTCCGAGGTACGCTGTCGGCATATAACACGCACCCACGATTTCCCCCCCTATTTTCAGTGGAAAAAAGTGCGCGTTATACGCCAATTTAAAACAGTAACCGGGCACGCAGATCACTTATTACATGGGAGCTAATGAGGTCTTATGAATTTGTTCTAGTTTATGAATTTCAGAAAGCAAAGTGTCAATCTGCTCAGCAAGCAGCTTTTTGTGTCGTGACCCAAGTTTAATAAACGTTCCACGTATTACACATTTGTGTGCGGCGCATAGGTTAAATGGTGACGTGTCATCCGTATGATTGACTAAGCAGGAGAGTAACTCCCTGGTAAGTTGATCTCTATATGAGGGATTCTGTAAGAGGGATTAGTTTAGCTTGCAGTGCCATTCCCCAGATTCCCCTCTACCTAGCTCAAGGACACTGTCAAAACTATTGGGGTTAAAAAGAATTAATCCCTAAGGCTTTTATAACGTATATTTTTCACATATATTTTATGAACTCAGACCATTTTGTTACGAAAAAAAATGTTTTCCTCTCTCTAAAGTTGAAACTAAGTTCACGGTCTTTAGAGAAGAGATATTTTTTTGTAAGAGATTCTAAGGCCCTTGCATATCGGCTTAGATTGCAAAGGTCTGGACACTTAGTAAAATAAATATAAGGTCCATGGGCTGGTGTGTATTGTTGTTATTTTTATTTCATAATATATTCATAATGTATTGTTTAGATATTCATAAACCAGTAATACCTATATATTATCATGATAAGGGTTACAAATATGGAGTCCTATGAAGAGTTTAAGAGTATAGAAATTACACTATAGGTAAAATCCTTGTATTTTGAATAACCAGGAGGTTTTTCTGGTGCCATGACTTAGCTTTCAAGGTATGCGAGAAGTTAAGTTAATGACCTTATCCAAACAGTCTCATGACCATATATCTGAGTCTTAGCCAAAATGTCTAGGAAAGTGACACAAAAGACAGTTTTTGACAGTTTGTGTATTTCTAAGCTAAGGTCAAAAGGTTATTCAATTACTAAATAAAATCAATTCTAATACAACACTGCCCCATGGTGGGGAAAATATTAAGAGTCCAAGATGACCGCCCAGACGAGGTTGTCATGGTTACATGGAAACAACCCATCGTTTGACATCCATTACGTAGTAGTGACACACACACCCACTTTTTGGGTGGGATAAAAGAGTATACATATAGCTGGGATAGGGCTGTAAGAATTTTTGGGACAGAAAGTCTTGTAAGACGAGAGGGGAAAGACAGAGCGCAGAGATGTAGGAATGTTGGAAGAAGTCCTTTGGGACACCTAACTTGATGCTTCACAAAACAGATTTCCTAAGCCATGGTAAAGTATTAATCTTTTAATTTTTACCTTTTGGGTAATTGAAGTTGTTTGAGCATATGCTTAACTAAAACTAATCAATATTGGTAGTTCAGTTTTGAAGTGGATTAAATTCTAACTGCAGTATGAATTAGTTTCGCTTTTAAACCAAGGGAGATGCATATCTTGTTGTATCTCACAAAACTGACTTCAAAGTCTTAGAATTGGATTAGTTATAGTATGTGTTGAACTATAGATTCATTCTAAATTTAAAAATGAATCTTGGTTAAATTACCAAGTTTGTATCACAATTTACGAGTGTTAGTCACATGTGTTAAAGTCAACACCTAGTTTGTTGACAAAGTCTGTAAAGCCACGGAAAGCCAATTACTAAGTGTTACCAAGTATAAGTCCACCAAGTGTTGAAATATAACATTTTGTAATAAGAGCTTGTGGTAAAATGTATTATCTGTATTTCAAATATATATTTGAAAGTATATATTATCTTTTTGTATTATCACCAATTATATCTGTTATTATTTTACACTGAATTTTTAGTTAATATGTATTTTTAGCACATTGCTGAACTCCCTTGTCTTCAAAATAGCACGGATAAACGAACGTGAATTCATTTGTTGTATTGTGGAAAAATTTGAAAATTTCCTAAAACACAGATTTTGCATAATTCCATAAAAAATAATATGGTTTTAACATTTCAGTATAAACATTCTGACACCACAATGAGTCGGGGCATGGTCTGATATGGTAAAAAAGCCTATACTAGCAGAGGATAGGAGAAGATTATCCTGCGATAACAATATATAATTTATTCTGGTATAGGTTTTGTGAAGTGATGAAAAGAAAAGTAAAATCCTTCTCTTGGCTTTAGAGTACCCCAACTATCCATCAATTGATGGTCATGTAGCACAGATTTGAGCCTTTTCAGTTTAGAATGTGATAAAGAAGCCCCTTGTGACGTGTCCAGTATTAGGTTAAGGTCTCCCCCAACTATGACTATGCCCTCCTTGTGCTGTTCTAACAAAGCCAGATAGGGAATCATAGCGGAGATCTGATTCTCATTTGGTAGATATAGACAAGCCGTTGTGACTTTCTGCTCAAAAAAAAAAAAAAAAAGCCCCTTTGCTATGAGAAAATGACCCTCATCTTCAATGATCCGAGTTTCCTTCCAAGGCAACTAGTTAGAAAGTAAGATCGAGACCCCCCCCCCTTTGATTTGGAATCCGGGGAGGCACTATGGTAAATCGTTGGGGACCTGCGGTTGCCCAATCTGGGAATATTAGTTAGCTGCGGACCAATCAACAAGGAAGGGAGAAAAAAATAAAAATTATCGATAAGCTAAGCAATAAAAAGAGAAGAACTTAGAATAGTTTCCAAGAACAGAAAGATACAACGGACGGGGTGCGATATTCGTATCCCGTCAAAACCAGCAGAAAAAGACAAAAATTGCCTCGCTTCTAACTGACCTCCAATTGAGGAGAAGTGGGTACAATGGGGGAGGATGTGTGTAACCCAGGCAGTGCACTGATATGTGCAGGCCGGATGAGTATGTCCTATATATCCAACATGATTAGTGAACCACCCAATAAGGAAATAAGGGACCTGTTCTAGTATAGCAGTGAAATAAGATGATCATGCATAGCAAACATAACACAGCATACATAACACAGCATGCATAACACAGCATGCATAACACAGCATGCATAACACAGCATGCATAACACAGCATGCATAACACAGCAACCCGAGGCTGGCCTATCGCGACAGCTTGTAGCAGATCTGCAAGGGAAGAACATCCAGTCTATCCTTCAATAAAACTCTTGCTCCGGAAACCGTCCCATCTGATGTTGCGGTAGGCCACTCTGCCGGATAGTCATGGATATAGAAAGTATATACAGAACATTAGCCTTCTCAGCTGTTAGGGCATCCGCTGCGGAACACCCCCAAAAAATAAAATAAATAAAAATAACCCATTTATTGGTAGGTAATAAAACTAGGTGGACCTGGGTTCAAAAACTTCTCATAAGGCTTACAAATTGGTCTGCCCCTCAAAGACTGCCCACCGTCCAGTGGAACAGGCACCCAAGGCCTCTGCCAGCATAGGACAGCTGCTGGGATGCCATAAAGCAGTGGCTCCACTAGCACGGCAGCTCCCTCGACCGGCAGATCAGCAACTGCAGGGGGGTCTAGTAGTAGACATTACCAGGAAACCATACATCCACATATCCCTCCCAGGAGCAGCCCATGTGCCATAGCCCTCAAACTAACAGTCCATGTCCATAGTCCAGTAAAGGGACATCAGGTGAACTAGGAAACTACAGGGCGCTCACTACTCAGGGGTTAAACAGAATGTCTCAGACTGAGGTGTACTTGGGGAGGTGTAGACACCCACCTGGAGGGGGCGTTAGCGAAGAGTCCTCAACTACTAAAAAGGAATACCTTAGGGGGGGGGAAGAAAAAAAAATCTGTAGCAACGCAGGTCAAACTTTACATAATGCATCACCCATAGATAGGTTTGCAATCTGGAAACAGAACGGTCTAGACTTCGTGGCCATCTGGATTTTCCTGGATTTCGAGTCTCAAGTAAATCCATGTGGGAAGCAGAGGCAGTTTGGTGCTCTTCAAGGGACTATAAGCACAAGTCCACAGCCTGTGCATTGGACCTGAGGTCTTCAATATCTTCTCTGTGCTCCCGTCCATTGCCCAAGCATTTGCTGTATGTTGGACTTCGTAGGCACGGCCAGGATTAATTGACGGAGATCTGTATCTTCATCGCCATCTGAGCTCGCTGGGTTGTGCGAGTCTCTAGATAGAGGCGACAGGCTCCTCCGTGGCAGCGCTAGAGCGGGTATAGAACACGAGTGACTGTCAGATCATCCGGCCGCCGCCACCCCCCTCTGCGGTGTTGGACCAGGGGTCTGGCTAGACCCTGCAGACTCTGTCGGGCCGGTGCCATCTTGGAACCAGCTGCGAGTGGGTCTCCAGTTTTTACAGTCAGGAACCGGGTGATATATGGATGGCCAGGTACGCTCTGCGATCTAGAGCCCTTACCCTTCCTCGACATGGGAAGAACAGGTCCGTGGGTGGGATAAATACGCTGGGACATTCTCCGGCCGCACAGAGCTCAGTCAAGCCATGGTCAAGCCACGCCCCCAGGTCTGGACTTTGACTGGGCCATACTAAAACATGAATTTGCTTTGATCTAAACCATTCCATTGTAGCTCTGGCTGTATGTTTAGGTTTGTTGTCCTGCCAGAAAATGAACCACCGTCCCAGTCTCAAGTCTTTTGCAGACTAACAGGTTTTCATCTAAGATTTCCCTGTATTTGGCTGCATCCATTTTCCAATCAACTCTGACCAGTTTCCCTGTTTCTGCTGAAGAAAAGCATTCCCACGACATGATGCTGCCACCACCATGTTTCACCGTGGGGATGGTGTGTTCAGGGTGATGTGCAGTGTTAGTTTTTCGCCCCACACAGCGTTTTGATTTTGGACAAAAAGTTCAATTTTGGGCTCAACTGACCAGAGCACCTTCTTCAACATGTTTGCTTTGTCCCCCACATGGCTTCTCGCAAACTACAAACAGTACTTTTTATGGATTTATTTCAACAATGGCTTTATTCTTGCCACTCTTCCATAAAGGCCAGATTTGTGGAAGAGTTGGACGGCCATGTCTTGGTAGGTGTGCAGTTGATCCATACTCTTTCCATTTTCATATGGTGGATTGAACAGTGCTTCGTGAGATGTTAAAAGCTTGGGATATATTTCTATAACCTAACCCTGCTTTAATATTCTCCACAACTTTATTCCTGACCCGTCTGGTATGATCCTTGGCTTTCATGATGCTGTTTGTTCACTAAGGTTCTCTAACAAACCTCTGAGGGCTTCTCAGAACAGCTTTACTAATTAGGTGACTTCTGAAGGCAATTGGTAAAACTAGATTTTAGTTAGGGGTATCAGAGTAAAGGGGGCTGAATACAAATGCACCCCACACGTTTCACATATTTGTAAAAAAATTTGAAAACCATTTATCATTTTCCTTCAACTTCACGATTATGTGCCACTATGTGTTGGTCTATCACCTAAAATGCCAATAAAAAACATTTACATTTTTGGTTGTATCATGACAAAATGTGGAAAATTTCAAGTGGTTATGAATACTTTTTCAAGGCACTGTATGCATACACAAATAAACGCATATCTTTGCAACTCCCGCGAATCCCCCTGGGATGATCACTTTTCCTCTCTCCTGGGATTTGGCATTCCTTTTATGTTTTTAATCGCACAGACGGACCACATGTGACAAAAAGGCAATTGCATAGCGCTCACCGTTTCAATAGTTTATTAAAAGCCCCCTTACTAAAATACACCTACAAGCAAGCAACTATAAAAAGCGCTCATATAAATCCCGTCAGCTGGCTCACCACTCCATCGCGATGGCAGAGTGACGTCGGCTCCTCCCTCCTTCATTTGTATAGCACAATTGTTAGGAGGTTGCGCTGATTATATGCTCTATATACTTTTCAGTAAGCCAACATTTCTGTATTCAAAATCCTTTTTTTTGGTCTTATGCCATATTCCACTTTTACGAGATACTGGATATTGGGTATTCACTAGCTGTAAGTCCTAATCAAATTAAAAGAAATCCTTGAAATATATCACTCTGTATGTAATAAATCTATATAATATATGAGTTTTTTTTAATTGAATTACTGAAATAAATTAACTTTTTGAGATTTAAATTTTTGAGATGCACCTGTATATGTAATTTATGGGGTATGGGAGCAGGCAAACTACAAAAATTTACATACATTTACTAAAATATATAAATATGTTAGATGAGCTCTGCATTAGCCTTGGAGTTATACCGATAGCCTAGTGATGATGTCTTGTGTTTTGCCTGGTTGTCAGGCTGTTAATGTGTATTCCTTTTGTAGGGAATTGGAAAATAATAAAATAAAATTTAAAAATATATAGACACATTTTTTTTGGGGGGGGGGGGTTGTAAATTTACGACTCCTACTTACGAACGGCCTCAATGCCAGCCACTTGTGTACCACCGTGGTCCTGGAAACCTCCGAGCAACTATCTTGCAGCACCGGACACATCCCACACTGCAGTACTGCATGGCCAGAAGAGCCCGGAACATGCCACATACATGCACAGGCGGAAGTTACACTTACAAATGCAGTGTTCCGACTTCCACACAAATTCCACTTACGAACAAACCTACAGTCCTTATTTGTGTTCGTAACTCGGGGACTACCTGCCTATCTATATACATCTATATATTTCTGCAGCCTTGGAGACAACACCCCAACAGGGGAGAGTGCAGTTTGCCACTTGTGGCCTCTATGATCAGAATTCTTTACCAGTTAGGTAAGCTGGGACATGAATCAAAAGGAGAAAATTTCACAGTTTAAACTTGGGAATTAAAAACTCCTGTGGGAAGCAGAAATGAGTTAGAAGAAGGCACCAAGGCATACATTCTGACATTATAAAAGGACACACAAATGTGACTATCCCCTTCACAGTCCAAGCATGTGCTATAAGCAGAGCAGGAGCCATGTTACATACCGTAGTTACATAGTTAGGTTGAAAAATAAAAATAAAATATCGCACAATCCAATAGACCCAATTCTATACCCACAGTTGATCCAGAGGAAGGCAAAAAACCCCAGCAGAGCATGCTCCAATTTGCTACAGCAGGGGAAAAAATTCCTTCCTGATCCCCCAAGAGGCAATCGGATTTTCCCTGGATCAACTTTACTTATAAATGCTAGTACCCAGTTATATTATGTACATTTAGGAAAGAATCCAGGCCTTTCTTAAAGCAATCTACTGAGCTGGCCAGAACCACCTCTGGCGGGAGTCTATTCCACATTTTCACAGCTCTTACTGTGAAGAAACCTTTCCGTATTTGGAGATTAAATCTTTTCCTCCAGTCGTAAAGAGTGCCCCCTTGTCCTCTGTATTGACTGTAAAGTGAATAACTCAACACCAAGGTCACTATATGGACCCCTTATATATTTGAACATGTTGATCATATCCCCCCTTATTCTCCTCTTCTCAAGAGTGAATAAATTCAGTTCCTCTAATATTTCCTCATAGCTGAGCTCCCCCATGCCTCTTATCAGTTTGGTTGCCCTTCTCTGCACTTTTTCCAGTTCCCCGATATCCTTTTTGAGAACTGGTGCCCAAAACTGAACTGTATATTCCAGATGAGGTCTTACTAATGATTTGAACAGGGGCAAAATGATATCTCTCTCTCTAGAGTCCATACCTGTCTTAATACAAGAAAGGACTTTGCTCGCTTTGGAAACCGCAGCTTGGCATTGCATGCTATTATTGAGCTTATGATCTACCAAAACCCCCAGATCCTTCTCCACTACGGATTCCTCCAGTTGTACTCCCCCTAGTATGTATGATGCATGCATATTCTTAGCCCCCAAGTGCATAACTTTACAC
This sequence comes from Lithobates septentrionalis, assembly GCA_037952835.1. Classification (NCBI taxonomy): domain Eukaryota; kingdom Metazoa; phylum Chordata; class Amphibia; order Anura; family Ranidae; genus Lithobates; species Lithobates septentrionalis. Next base: position 1,298,422 of record JBBDGP010001120.1, on the reverse strand, counting down.
TTCTCAACATTAAACCTCATCTGCCACATAGATGCCCAATCAGACAGTGCATTGAGGTCAGCTTGTAAATTGGAGACATCCTGTAAGGACGTTATTCCCCTGCATAGCTTGGTGTCATCTGCAAAGACAGAAATGTTACTTTTGATCCCAGACCCAATATCACACACACAATGTATAATGGTGCAGGCTAGATGGACCAATTGGTCTTTTTCTGCCGTAACTGTTTCAGCGTGTCCATCCTTCAATGGCAGAAGCATGTTGTCTTCAGAATCCTGTGCTCCTCAAAAGGACAAAAAATGGAAATTGATATTTCAGCTTTTTATAGATGCTGAAGAGCTGAGATACCCGTTCTTGCACCCCCCAAGAAATTCAGAGGCAAGATATGTATAATTGTGGGTTCCCATAGTTGCCCACCTACTGCAGTAGTTAGTTAATATGGGTCCCATTCTTTTTGTACCTTTTACATTTCTTTTGTGTTTTGTAATAGCTTAGTGAACACTGATTACACAACAATATGGTACAGCACCAACGTATATGGTACATACACAGTTCCAAAAGTAGTAGAGCTTTAGAGATATACAACACTCCTTAGATCTTTGTATAATTACCATAGAATCCATATACTTGTGTGATTTGTCTGCTTTCATGATTTCCTCTTAGCAGTGTAATACGGTCAGGCCATTTGGCTTTCAGAGCAAGCAGGTAGGTGAAGGTCTCCAAGCTGTAATATCCTCTGTCTACAAAGTCACCCTTTAAAATGTAAAAGGATAGCGTCAGCATAATTACAGAAAGTTAGCATTAAAAAAAAAAAAAAGTGCCAAGCAAAGAATACCCAAATAGCTGTTACTTGTCTTAAGCCTTCTACATATGATCGGATTGTTGGCCAACAGAGTGTCAGACTTTTGCCCGAAGGGCGTGTGCCAGGAACTTGTCTTGGCATACTAACGGCACACAATTGTCGGTCAACAAACACGAACGTAGTGACGTACTACATAGAATTTCAGCTCTTGAGCACCACCCTTTGGGCACCTTCTGCTAATGTCGTGTTCGGTGAGCACTGATTCCGAGCATGCATTTGTACTTTGGACTTTTGTGTGACGGACTTGTGTACACACGATACGAAAATCTGACAACAGACCGTTTTACGCTGCAAATTTACTAGCCTGCTATCCAACATTTGTTGGCCGAAAGATAGACAACAATTGTCTGAAGGAGCGTACTAACGGTCGGAATTTTAGGCAGTCTGTCATCACACAATTCCCCGACAAAAATCCGATCGTGTGTACGAGGCTTAAGGCCCCATACACACTATTAGATTTTCTGCAGATTTTTGTTTTCAGATTTACCAAAACCATGTAGTGCAAGGGTCTACCTGATTGCATACAAATTGAAACTCTTAAGGTTTAACCTCATATTATATGGTTTTTGTAAATCTGAAGACAAAATTCTGCAGAAAATCTAATAGTGTGTATGGAACATAAGGCTAGATTTACACCTGTGTATGGTGGGCAGACATTTACTACTAGAGGCATTTTAATTCAAAACAGGATTTGCATTACACTGCTATTTTAGAGCACTAGAGGGGCAATTTATGAATGAAGTAGCTTGGGTACTAATCTAGCTCACTGCTCCTGTTTAGCATTGCAAAGAAATTGATAAATTTCCCTATTAAAACAGAGACCAACTGCATACCGTTACATCTTTGAATCCAAACCCACCATCAAAGCTATCATTTAAACAATCATATGGAAACGGGGGGAGGGGGGTAATGCGATTGTCTATCAAACTTAGCCAAATTCACTGTAAAAATCCATTTCTCTGGATTCATTCATGGACACAGCTCTTCCGATTCTTGACTATAGGGTTTATAGCACCACCTACAGGAGACTAAAGGACACTAGGCCGAATAAGAACACAGGACCAGCTACATAGGCATGCCACTTTTTTCTGCCTAGTGATTCAGAAGTCAGGACCTAGTGCCCTACTGGGACCTGTGGTTCCATAGCTTTCTTTCCTTTATCCTGGGATTTTTGCCTGCAGAGATCTTCAATCAACAGCCAAGCTGTGCGACGTGTTGAATTATCTAGATCCAGTGGTCACCTAAGTCTGGCCAGTGCATGTGTGCACTAAGTGCTGGGTTGGCCGTGACATGCTCCACCTTGGATTGAAGCGGCCAGCGAGTTAAACACCTTCGTGGGGACACATGACTGGGCAACCTCAGTTCATACTTCCCTTTGGTGGGGCTTTTCCATTGGGGTCTGCCTTCTTGGGTTTGGGAGGCTGTGCTGCGGCCACCATGTGCACTGCCTAGGCCGGCAGCCATATTCCCGGAGCTATATAAAATTGTACCCAAAGTTTTTATCATTTTTTTTTTTTTTAACACAAAGAGCTTTCTTTTGGGGGTATTTTTTCACAACTGGGATTTTTTGCTAAACAACTACTTCTACTTCACTGATGAGACTGCATTGATGCGACACTGATGAGGCACCAATGAGGAGTGGTGGGCACAGATTGGCAGACGCCAATCATCGGCTCTGGTCTCCTCTCCTCCACACGCTGACAGCGTGAGAAGGAGCGGTGAAGAGAGCCGGTAACCGGCTTCTGTTGACATCGTGATTAGCCGTAATTGGACACAGCTGATCACCTGGTGAAAAGCAGCCAATTGGCTCTTTACCTCAATATGTTTTTGGCAGAGCGGTCCTCCCACGCCCAGCAGCAGGCATGATCACGGGAGGCCTCCTAGAACTGGACAACCACACTGTAGCCGTCATTTGGCTAGAGCGCAGTCGGCTAGTTAAGGATTCCTTGGACCGCTAGGCGGAAGCAATTGGACGTTCTAGGTTTACCATTGTGTAATGTTAGCCACTGCACCGGTATCACAGACACTGACCAAATGGGCCAAGGTTCTTCTGCAAGAGTTGAGCTTTGGACAGCTGCCCCAGGCATGCGTGGAACTGGCGCCCCAGCAGCTCCAGGGCCTGAAGTAAGTTTGTGACGCATGCTCTGCACCAGTCCTTTCCAAGCTCTCCGTCTCGGCGGCGGTGCTCCGACGGATGCCAAGGCTCAAGTGTTGGTCTGGCGACCAGACTTCAAAAAGGGCTCTGGTGGCACTGCCTTTTTAGGGGGAACTGTATTTGGAACTACCCTGGACGACATCAAGAAGCTTATGGGTAGCAAGAGTACCTTCCTCCTGCAGGCCAAAAAGAGCAAGGAATCATGTTCCAAGTCTGGACCTTCCTTTTTTTTTTTTTTTTATTTTTTTTACTTTTTTACCACGTCAGAGAATAGTGTCTGGAAACGTATTCAGCTTGGCGTTCATTTACAGACCTCTTAAATTCACATCATAGTGGCAAAATTTTATTATCCCCATCCCCCCCCCTTCCCCTCAACAGGTTTCCTGAGCCTTAAGCTGAAATTACACAGGAACATAAATTAGACATTAATTCACAGCCACTTGATATTGACCTGTATAGTCTCGATGCGGGTACCATGTAGCCAGTCCAAAGCCAGTAATAACAGGGACTAAGGCGCTTCCTGCGTCCGCTCCTCTATATATACTTAGTTCCATCACTCTTTCCCCTTACCCTCTCACCCCCCCCCCTCCCACGTCCCACTCCCCTCTACAGAGTACTCAGGGTTAGACTTACAACACCTTTAGTTAACAAACATAGATTCTATTAACTATTATTTGTCAGATATAGACGAACACCCAGCAGGTTATATGCTGATAGACCCAATCCCTGGCTGCCTAGGGCTTTCGTTGTTTAATCCCACACTGATATATTCTTCACTTCCTATTAAGAGCCTCCTACCTTCTCCAGCCGTGGTCTCCACATTTTATTAAATTCCTTAAGATTGCCTCTCTTAATATACTCTGTTCTTTCCCTACAATGGGTTTCCTTTAATATAACCATCCAATCTCTCACTGTGGGGGGTTCCTTTGATTGCCATCTTAATGCGATAGTTTTCCTTGCTTGGAATAGACCTCTCAGAATTGCCAGTGTGGTACTCTTCCTCTCCCCCTGTATCTGTCTATACCCCAAGATGCATACTTTAGCCTCTTTCTCCAGTACGATCCCAAATATATTTCTCAAACTATCAATCAGCCCCTCCCAATAGCGAAACAACTTGGGACATCTCCACATCATGTGAATGAGGTCTCCCGTCCCCCGACATCTAGGACATCATCAGATCTTCTTCCAAACTTAAAGAGACGTTTAGGTGTATAATAAGCTCTGTTTAACAACATCAAGTGTGATATCTTCTGTGGGGGGGGGGGGGGGGACTGATATTAACGATCCCATCTCTAAGATTCTCTTCCACTGAGCCTGTGTTATAACCCCCACATCCTCTTCCCACCTGGCTTTTACACCGTTGAATAAGTCTTCACTGTTGGCTTCTTCACTCAGTTGATTGTATATCTTGGATATTAACCCCTTAGTCGGGGCTACCTGCAATATACTATGGAGCTTCCTTCACGACAGATTTTTCGTTCCCCTGGCGCCTCTGACAAAGGCTCCAAAGCCTTTCAAAGCTCCCGTGGGCAGTTCCAAGTGTTTCTGGCCCATAAGCCCCCAGACAATTCCACCTCATGAAGCATTGCCCCGACCCATTTTTGGGGGGTGGGCTTTTCACCTTTGCTGGATTTCTGGCCCGTGGACTTTCCTCATTCCTGATAAATGTGTCCATGATCTAATTGTGGCTAGTTACAAAATAGACTCTTTCCACCAGAGAAATTATTTCCCTCCAATCTTCGGATTTCCACAATAGAGCCTTCGGGCCCAGTATGGGGCGGTATGGGACCTGCTTCTGCAGGAAGTGATTGTTCTGGTGCCCGAGCGGGAACGATTCTGGGGGTTTTACTCCAAGCTGTTCACGGACCCAAAGAAAAGTGGAGTTCACCCAATTCTAATGGTCTTGAATTCCTTTGTGTGGGTACAAAGGTTCAAGATGGAATCCATTCGCTATATGGTGGCCTCCCGTCACCAGGAGGATTTCCTGACTTCCAGTGACATAAAGGACCTGTATCTGCATTCATATCTGCGGGGAACATCAGCATTTCTTGCGCTTAGCAGTCATCTGTACATTATCAGTTTATGGCACTCCACTTTGGTCTGCCCTCCCCCTTCGGGTGTTTAGCAAGGTATCGGCTCCTGTCCTGGCGTTACTGAGACAATTGGGGATTTCTGTGCCCCGCTGCCCAGATTACTTGCTCCTGTATTCGGAGTCTCATCTGGCCTTGGTGGACAGTGTCAAAATCACGATACAATCCCTGCAGGACTTCAGATAGATCTTGAATTTCAAGAAGTCTGCCCTGTCCCTGACATGAAAGGCTGGAGTATCTAGGACCGATTTAGTGCAGGCCAAGGCATTTCTTCCAGTGATCAAGCTCCGGATGGCAGTGCTCCTGTCCTTCAAGTAGTCCTCTCTGCAGACTTGCATGCGCACACCGGGTCTCATGGTATCCACCCTTCAAGGTGATCCCATATGCACAATCCCATACAAGTGTTCTGCAGAGAGAAATCCTGTTCAAGTGGGACAGATTGCTCACCAGGTCCCCCCCGCTTTCCTCTTGTGGCTCAGGTTTCCTTGCCAGGAACTAATTTCTCCTCCTCCACTGGACGGTGATCATGATGGACAGGACAGTAACACAAATATTGAACGTGTTAGAATAATAGGGTAGCCAAGCAATGCGCATTTACAGAAGGAACAATGGCAACCTCCTATAACGCAGAGCGTAGATTTCCTTTAATAGCCAGAAACTCTTTGTGCATCTTTAAGGCTGTGATTTTTGTTCAAATTCAAAAAGGCGCAGCTTTCCTGCCTTGAGAACTTAGTTCCAAACACTTTCCTCTCAATTAGAATGCCTCAGTGGTGACTAGGTGTTCTCATTGGGCAAGATGGAGTGTGGGCAGGGCTTAGCCTGAAGACTGGAAAGTCAGTGCCTCAGTAACAGAGTGAAATCAGTTTCAGAGGGTGCACAGAAAAGCATTTCTTAGCTTGTACATTTTTTAAAAATTTACAATGGTTGACTTAGTTTGGGAAAAAGTTTCAAAATTGCATTAAAAAGTGTAGCAAATTTAGTGGGATTACTAACCATAAATATGTAGTTTGTGTCAGGAACTTGTCCTCCAGTCCTGAAGAGTTCACAGAGGTCGTAGAACTAGAATGAAGCCAACAGTCATCATCGTTACTACATTTTACTGCACATATTATCAAAAGAGACATAAAAAAAAAAAAAAAAAAGGTCAAGTACATATATGCACACTTTTTTTAAAAAAGAAAAAAACACAAGCAGCCACATTTGATTAATCTACAAGTGTGATTTGGAAGGAAAAGCCTAAATTCAAAAGGAGAAATTTCACTTTAACAGGTTACGTATTTAGGCATTAGTGCAGCAGCCGGCCTCTCCCTCTGAGCCCCAGAATGGGTCTGACCCCCCCCCTTTTGGTTTGGGAACTGTAAAGAGGTTTGAACAGAACACAATAACTCTCTTCCTTAGGGAACTGTAACAATTCCCTTAGCTGGAAGTTGGGAAACCGCTTTCAGTAAGCCCGCTCTCCTCTAAGACAAAGGCACACACATTTGAAGGCCAAAAACAAGGGGAAGGACAGCTCTGAAAATTCCAGTTTGGACCAGAGGATATGACCTTCTGTAATCAAGTGGAAGGTCTCTTGGCACAAGATGTTTGCGATTGCCAGCAAATGTTTCCCCCACTGGTAATAGGGGGGGTGCCTTTTCATTGAGATGAGGACTTGGAAGTCAGTTTAGAGCAGGGGTCTCAAACTAGCAACCCTCCAGCTATTTTGAAACTACAAGTCCCATCATGCCTCTACCTGTGGGAGTTAAGCTTGTAACTGTCAGCCTTGCCATGCCTCACGGGACTTGTAGTTTCGCAACAGCTGGAGGGCCAACAGTTTGAGACCCCTGGTTTGGAGCCCATGTGCAACCTGCAACCCGAGGCCTGGTATATGATGTGCGGCTCTCGGACCTCAGCAATTTGTAGTGGGAACAGTGATTAGTGTAATAACCATGATCTTTACTAGCCTCATGTAACCGGTTTCCAGTTTCATATGATCTTCTGAAGCATATCCTCAGCCAAAAATGTAGCATGTCCACACTCTGACCTTCATTTCCTTTATTAGGTCTGCAGTTTCTGACACTGCTCTCAAGCATAACATATATTAAACATTATGTGCGGCACTTTGGTAATTTCAGGGAACCCATTTAGGCCCCCTTTAGCTCATACAGTGAGGGAAAAGTATTTGATCCCCTGTTGATTTTGTACGTTTGCCCACTGACAAAAATGATCTGCCTATAATTTTAATTGTAGGTTTATGTTAACAGTGAGAGACAGAATAACAAAAAAAATCCAGAAAAACGCATTTCCAAAAAGTTATAAATTGATTTGCATTTTAATGAGTGAAATAAGTGACCCCTTCACAAAACATGACTTGGTTCTTGGTGGCAACACCCTTGTTGACAATCACAGAGGTCAGACGTTTCTTGTAGTTGGCCACCAGGTTTGCACACATCTCAGGAGGGATTTTGTCCCGCTCCTCTTTGCAGATCCTGTCCAAATCTTTAAGGTTTCGAAGCTGATGTTTGGTAATTCATACCTTCAGCTCCCTCCACATATTTTCTATGGCATTAAGGTCCAGAGACTGGCTAGGCAACTCCAGGACCTTAATATGCTTCTTCTTAAGCCACTCCTTTGTTATCTTGACTGTGTGCTTTGGGTCATTGTCATACTGGAATACACATCCACGACCTATTTTCAAAGCCCTGGCTGAGGGAAGGAGGTTCTCACCCAAGATTGGACGGTACATGGCCATGTCCATCGTCCCTTTGATGCAATGAAGTTGTACTGTCCCCTTAGCAGAAAAACACCCCCAAAGCATAATGTTTCCACCTCCGTGTTTGACGGTGGGGATGGTGTTCTTGGGGTCATAGGCAGCATTCCTCCCCCTCCAAACACAGCGAGTTGAGATGATGCCAAAGAGCTTGATTTTGGTCTCATCTGACCACAACCAACCCTTTCACTCAGTCCTCCTCTAAATCTTTCAGATGTTCATTAGCAAACTTCAAATGGGCCTGTACATGTGCTTTGAGCAGGGGGAGCTTGTGTGCGCTGCAGGATTTCAGTCCTTCAGGGCGTAGTGGGTTACCAATTGTTTTCTTGGTGACCATGGTCCCAGCTGCCTTGAGATCATTGGCAAGATTCTCCCGTGTAGTACTGGGCTAATGCCTCGCCGTTTTCATGATCATTGAAACTCCACACGGGGAGATCTTGCATGGAGCCCCAGGCCAAGGGAGGTTGACAGTTATTTTGTGTTTCTTCCATTTGCGAATAAATCGCACCAATAGTTGTCACCCTCTCACCAAGCTGCTTGGCAATGGTCTTGTAGCCCATTCCAGCCTTGTGTATGTCTACAATCTTGTCCCTGACATCCTTGGACAGCTCTTTGGTCCTGGCCATGGTGGAGAGATTGGATTCTGATTGATTGCTTCTGTGGACAGGTGTTTTTTATGCAGATAAGCTGAGATTAGGAATACTCTCTTCAAGGCAGTGCTCCAAATCTCAGCTCGTTACCTGTTTAGAAGACACCTGGGAGCCAGAAATCTTGCTGATTGTTAGGGGATCAATACTTATTTCACTCATTAAAATGCAAATCGATTTATAACTTTTTTGAAAAGCGTTTTTCTGGATATTTTTGTTGTTAGTCAGTCTGTCACTGTTGAAATAAAACAATTAAAATTATAGACTGATCATTTGTCAGCGGGCAAACACTAATCAGCAGAGGTTTAAATGTTTTCTTCCCCTCACTGCAAGTTGACGATCGCTGGTTTAGAATACTTGTGGCAAAACACATTTTCTGTTTTAGCCTTGGACACAGATGCCTGGGAGCAAATGAAAGGATGACTTCTCCTGCACCAAGGGCCCAGGCTTACAGATAGAGACCCTCATCATCTTAATGTAAGTATCCAAAAACTTTCTACCCCCACCCCCACCCCCAACACATTCACCCCCAAATTGGCAGCCTTTCCAATCTCTTCTCACAGGTTGGTTTAGCAAACCAAGACTTTAGAAAACATTCCACATTTGTACAGACAGAAGTACAATACTAGATCATTGACTCACTGACCCAGTCCACACAGGACCAGGCTGCTTAAAAAAGTTCAAAATGACATTGAAAGAAAAGGCCATCTCCAATACCAGAAGAGGAAGAAGCAGCACGAGGAGCCAGTCAATTTTGCTGCAGTGCAAGAAACATGCTGATAGGAGGATAGAGCAAAGTGACAGATATCTCATTAGTCTGCTGCTTCTCCTTTTAGTATCCAGGCACAGGCTGGAAAACAGGGCTGTGCTGTGGAGTACAATGTGTAAATCTCAGAACTGGACAGACAGGGATGCAAATTTTTGGCCATGTACAACAGTTCCCTTATATGTACACCAATCAGCCATAACATTATGACCAATGACAAGCAAAGTGTATAACATTATCTTGTTACAATGGCATCTGGAAGTGGATGGGTATATTCGTAAGTGAACATGTTATCTCTGAAGAACTACGATACAAGTACATCTCATAAAATTAGAATACCAAAAAGTTAATTTCAGCAATTCAATAAAAAAGTGAAACTCTCTCTCTATATATATATATATATATATATATATATATATATATATATATATATATATATATATATATATATATATATATATATATATATATATACATACACACACACACACACACACACACACACACACATATATACATCTATACACACACACACATATATATATTTCAAGAATTTATTTTTTTTACATTTTGAGGATTAAAAAAAATTAATAAAAGATCTCCTCAGGCAGAAAGACTCCTTAATGGATTCCAAAGACCCACGATCATCTTAATCATCAGGTATATATATGCAAGAAAAAGGCAACATATAGTGCTCTCCATTTGATAAAACTAGTTTCATGGTAAAAAGTAATGGATACACTCACAAGGATAGCACAATAAGCTTGTGCAAGCTGCAAAGCATTGAAATCACAAGATGGCCACGGTGTGATATCAGTCCGCAAGCTCCGCCCCCTAGATGCGTGTCGAAGATTATGGCTTACAATAGTGAAAACCCCAAATTCTGAATCTCAAAATTAGATTACATACGACCAATAAAAAAAAAAAAAAAAAAGGATTTTTAACCACTTGCCAACCGGCTCACACTGATATGCGTTGGCAAAGTGGCACGGGTGCGCAAAACATACCCGTAAGTCGCTGCGTCATCGGCGGCTATGTAAACAAGGCATTTCCCTGTTCTGCCTAGCAACATGACAGGGATCTACTGCTCCCAATGATCGGGAGCAGTGATCGCTGTCATGTTCTAGTGGGCCCATCCCTCCTACAGTAAGAACACGGCCAGCGAACACACTTACACACTTAACTCCTTGATCACCCCCAGAATTTAACCACTTTCCTGCCAGTGACATTTACACAGTAATCAGTGCATTTTTATAGCACTGATCGCTGTATAAATGCCAATGGTCCCAAAACAGTGTCAAAAGTGTACGAACTGTCTGCCGCAATCACGATAAAAAAAAAAAAAAAAAAAAAAAAAAAAAAAAAAAATCGCAGATCGCCACCATTACTAATAAAAAAAAAAAATGCCATAAATCTATCCCCTATTTTGTAGATGCGATAACTTATCAATAAACGCTTATTGCAATTTTTTTTTTTTTTACACCAAAAATATGTAGAATACATAGTGGCCTAAACTGAGGAAGAAATTATTTTTTTTAATAAAATATATATATATTAAAAACCGCAGAGGTATACAAATACCACCAAAAGAAAGCTCTATTTGTGGGACAAAAAGGACGTCAATTTTGTTAGGGTACAACGTCACACGACTGTGCAATTGTCAGTTAAAGCGACGCAGTGCTGTATCGCAAAAAACGGCTTGGTCTGGAAGGGGTTAAATCCTTCTGGGGCTGAAGTGGTTAATACAGAAACGTTGGCTTACTGTCCGTGTACAGTATAGTATGCACTAGGGCTGAAACAACGAATCGATTAATCGACAACTAATCGATTATGAAAATAGTTGTCAACTATTTTCATAATCGATTAATCGGCCAGCTGATTAGTTGGCCTGCATACAGAATGCAATATTTGTTTACACATCAGGAAATACAGTGCAGCACACATACAGCTCAGTGCACCATCCATACATGTCAGTAAGTGCCTGAGAACTTGTGAATGTGTGAGGAGCAATGCCTCATGGAACATGTAGTCCTGGGCAGGAATTGAGTGGGTGCAAAGGCAGAAGTTTTTTTACCTTGTTATAGGGGCACGCTATACTATAATTTGTAGCTTGCTGTTGGGGCACTCTGAAGGCAGGGAGGAGCCAGAAGTATCGGTGAGGAACCCCAGAAGAGAAGAATCTGGGCTGCTCTGTGCAAAACCATTACACAGAGCAGGTAAGTATACCATGTTTGTTGTTTTAAAAAAAAAAATACTTTAAAGACTGTGCAGGGAAGATCAGCATCTGAACCCAGAGAAGGTGTAGGCTGATAGACTGGAGGTAATAGAAGGCATTATAATTACATTTAAAGTAAACTTTTACATGGAGGCAAGCCATATTATGTGGGAGCAGGGCATATTACATGCAGTGAGGTAGAAAGAAATCCTGGATAGCCGCACTTCGCGATAAGGACATCTTTATTTCAATAAAATCCAACAATACAGTCAATTGCAGAGATGTACAGGGTGGTAGACTGCTAACGCGTTTCACATCATTTGGATGCTTATTCGTAGCATATTACATGCAGGCAGGGCACATTACAAGAAGGCAGGGAACATTACAGGGGGCAGGGATCATTACATGCGCCCCCAGGTGAAAGGGGTCCAAATAAAAAATGTGATCTCCTAGTCTGATATTTACCAGATTCAACCTCCAATAGTATATACAGTATATCTCTTCTGTCTGGTATTCTCAGAGTAGATTAGAGAATTTTCTCCCTAAACATATAGTTGGTTATTTATATTTACCACTGCATGGAGATTTTTAAGAATACATTTTTTTTAAACTTTACATATCAAATTACACACCACACTTTTTTTTAAGGTTATTATCCGATTAATCGATTAATCGAAAAAATAATCGGCCAACTAATCGGTTATGAAAATAATCGTTAGTTGCAGGCCTAGTGTGCACTCAATACTTGGTAGGGGCTTCTTTTCCATGAATGACTGCATCAATGCAGTGTCGTATGGAGGCGATCAGCCTGCGGCACTGCTGAGGTGTTATTGAAGCCCAGGTTGCGTCGATAGCGACCTTCAGCTCGTCTGAATGGTTGGGTCTGGTGTCTCATCTTCCCCTTGACAATACCCCACAGATTCTCAGAGTTTAGGGCCAGGCAAGTTTGCTGGCCAATCGAGCACAGTGATACCATAATTAAACCAGGTATTAGTACTGTTGGCAGTGCGGGCAGGTGCCAAGTCCTGCTGGAAAATGAAACCGGCATCTCCATAAAGCTGGTCAGCAGAGGGAAGCATGAAGTGCTCTAGAATGTCATGGTTGAGGGCTGCGCTGACTTTAAACTTGGTAAAACACAGTGGACCAACACCAGCAGATGAAATGGCTCCCCAAATAATCGCTGACTGTGCAAACTTCACACTGGACCTCATGTAACTTGGATTCTGTGCCTCTCCCCCCAGATGCTGGGACCTTGATTTCCAAATGAAATGCAAAATTTTTCAGTCTGTAATTATTTAGGGAGCCAAGTCATTTGCTAGTGTTGGTCCACTGTGTTTAATCAGGTTCAAAGTCAGCGCAGCCCTCTACCAAGAAATTCTAGAGCACTTCACGCTTCCTTCTGCTGACCAGCTTTATAGAGATGCAGATTTCATTTTTCAGCAGGACTTTGCACCTGCCCACACTGCCAAAATTACCAGTACCTGCTGTAATGATCATGGCATCACTGTGCTTGATTGGCAAACATGGGCTTCCATAAGGCTGCATTCACACCTGAGCATATTCAGCTCATAAAAACGCAATAAAACACACCCAACAAGCAAAATTTTATTAATTTTATATTCGAAACGTATTTGAGTTTTGTGCAAAAGAGTTATACAGGACAATTGTACAATACAATGTCAAATGGTGTCAAATTATTGCCAAAGTAATCAGTAACTACATAATGTTTGTGTAATTATACAGGCAGTATAGGAGACAAGGCAGTATAGGAGACAAGAGTAAAACCGTGCTAGCATGTAAGGTGCAGGTCAGATCTAGGAAATACAGGTTGAACAGGACTGCAACCATCTATCCCAAATTTTATTATATTTGCCCAGACAGTTTCTATTTACGTAAATCAGACAAGGAGTTATTAACCGCAGTGAGCCAGGCAGCAAATGTAGGGGCAGCTGCTAATATCCAGTTCCAGGCTATGAGCTTTCTCGCTGAAAATAACGTTTCATGTAGGAATTGGAGCGTGTATTTATCTATTCCGGCACCTGGGAATAGGCCCAGAAGGCACTGCTTGGGATCCAGCGATACTGGTGAGCCCATTTGGTCATGTAAGAACTGGAACCCTGCGACCAGTAACCCTGAATCCGGGGACACTGCCATAGAAGATGGTCAAAGGTGCCGACAGAAATCAGGCACCTGGGGCACATAGAGCTGCGTGAGGGGTAGAATTTAGTCAGGCGCTGCGGGGTAAGGTATGCTCGGTGCGTAATATAGGTTTGCGTGAGTCTATCAGCCATTTTGGGGGACGCCAATCTGGGGGTTTCCAACACTTCACCCCAATCCTCATCCTCAAAGTCTCCCACGCCATCCAGCCACCGCTGTTTAATAGAGTATGCAAATTTAGTTGCAGCTGGAGTAGTAAGCATACTGTAGAAAACAGTTATGAGTTGCCGGGATTCTTCCCTATATAGCACATCTAGTACATTGAGGGATGATAAAGTGGGATATGTGCCCATAAATTGAGTGTATAGGGCATGGCGCACTTGGAAGAAGCGGAACAGCATATAATTGGGGAGGTTGAATTCTGTTTTCAGTTGAGCAAACATCTTAAGTTCCCCATTACAAAGAACGTGTGACAGGAAGTATATACCTTGAGATATCCAAATGGTGGGGTCAGGTACCTGAAGGAGCTCTGGAAGAAGATTGTACCACAGGGGGGTATTGTCATGGAACGTGGAGTAGTCCAGCTTGGACATCACCAGATCCCAGACCCTCTTATGTTGAAAGGAGAGGCCAGAGCGGTTTGGATACATCAACGAGCCCCTCAGGCCCCTGAGCACATCACAGAATGGGTGTGGGAATTGCGAGTTCACTGAACCGCCCACTAGGGCCAGATATCTGTGCTTATCTGACTTATTGATGTATAAGAGATGGGAGAGCTGCGTCGCCAGGTAGTAGGACCCAAAGTCTGGGACTGCAAGACCCCCCCAATGTGACTGGACACTGTAGGGCCTTTCATGAGAGCTTGTGTCTACTTGGTCCGTATATAAAGGACTGTAGGAGCGTATCCATGATTTTAAAGTACTTGAATGGGATGTAGGTGGGAGAATGCCAAAATACGTATAGGTAGTATCTTAATCAGGCCTATACGCCCCATCACCTCTACTGGTAATCTTGCCCATGTTTGTATTTTGGATTTAATGAGCGGGATTAGGGGCTCTACTTCCAGCAGGATAAAGTCAGCCAAGGACCGGGAAATTTGTATTCCCAAGTATTTAAAGGTGCTTACTCTAACTAGGGGTAGGTCAGCCTGTTGCCTTGACAGGGAACACATCAATGGAAAGGATCTAGGACTTAAAGTGGGTTTCCACCCAAAAAAAAGAAAACTTCATGAAAAATCCTAAAAAAAATAAAATAAAAATATACAAATTTTTTTTTTTTACTCACCTCTAAATGCCTGTTGCTAGGGGGTCCCTCGTAGTCTGCCTCTTTCAGTGCCTGGGCTGGTGACATCACTTCCGTCTCGGCACAGGAAGGGCTCAGCTCTGCTCCCTCCCTCCTGTCAATCATCGGGGACCCATTACAGGTCCCAGGTGACTGAGCGGCCAATCACGGCATAACTGAAGACCTCCAAGGGGAGGAAGATTAGTATTATACAGGATTTATATAGCGCCAACAGTTTGCGCAGCGCTTTACAACATGAGGGCAGACAATACACTTACTGTGCTTAGTACACAGTACACTTACTAATATGCTTAGTATCCCTAATATATGCCTTTAGTCTGTTGCACCAGCGGCTGTAATTTATTAGCATACATAGAAATTGTTCTAAGACATCTGATTTTCTTGAGAAATCAGATGTCTTAACCAAGAGATGTATAGAAAAGCTTTATGATCCTGCTTCTTTATTGATTGATAAGCATAAAGTATTGGAGATGGATAGGGAGTTATTACAGGAAGGTCAAAAAACAGTAACTCTGGGTTTGAATAGAAGGTGATTCTTAATTCTAATATACAGTTCAGACAGGTAGAACACATTATTAGAAACCATTGGGACATTTAAAAAACAAAACAAAACAAACAAACAAACAAAAAAAAAAAAAACAGGGTACTAGGGACCCCTTCTACAGGCACATCTGGCGATTATTTACAGAAAGGCGTCTACATTGAAAGATCAATTGGCCCCTGGGGTCATAGACCCACCAAAACAGAGAGAGAGAGTACCTTGTTTAACAATGTACTGACAGGTTTTTATGCATGTGGTAAATGCCTAGCTTATCGTCAGGCCAAGACTAATAAAAAGAAAAGAAATGTTTACATCTACTAGTACAGGGAAGGAATACCCTATCCGAGATTTCATTACGTGTGGGACCACGGGTGTCATACGTGCTGGAGTGTGGATGTGGGCTCCAGTACATTGGTCGTACATCCAGAACATTACACATCAGAGTGGAAGAACATATGAGGAATATTAAAAAAAAAAAAGTGGTCACACATAATGTACCTAAACATTTTAGACACATTCATGATAAAAATCTTGGTTCATTTAAATTTTGGGGGATTGAAAAAGTAGAAAAACACTGGAGAGGAGGTAATTATATTAGGCAACTTAGTAGGAGAGAATCTGCATGGATATTTGAGGATAAGTTACTTATTCCGAGGGGGTTAACCGCTTGCCGACCACCACACACAGATATACGTCGGCAGAATGGCACAGGCAGGCAAATGGGCGTACCTGTACGTCCCATTAAATTTGCCGCCTATCGGTAGCGTGCCCGTGGATCCTGGGAACTCTATGTTCACCGGCGGCCCGTGATTGCGGTGTGGAGAGGTAGAACGGGGAGATGCCTATGTAATGAAGGCATTTCCCCGTTCTGCCTTGTGACATGAGAGATCCACTGCTCCCTGTCATCGGGAGCAGTGATCGCTCCTATGTCAGTGGAAGCCCATTCCCCCCCCAGTTAGAATCATTCCCTAGGACACAGTTAACCCCTTCATCACCCCCTAGCGTTTAACCCCTTCCCTGCCCTTGTCATTTAGACAGTAATCAGTGCATTTTTATAGCACTAATCTCTGTATAAATGACAATGGTTCCAAAATAATGTCCGATGTGTCCACCATAATGTCGCAGTCACGATAAAAATCGCAGATCCCTGCAATTACTAATAAAAAATAAAATGCCATAAATCTATCCCCTATTTTGAAGACACTAACTTTTGTGCAAACCAATCAATATACGCTTATTGCGATTTTTTTTTACCAAAAACATGTAGAAGAATACATATCGCCCTAAACTGAGGAAAAAAAGGGTTTTTTTTACATATTTTTTAGGGATATTTATTATAGCAAAAAGTAAAAATAAAAAAATTGCTTTTTTTCAAAATTGTCGCTATTTTTTTTTGTTTATAGAGCAAAAAATAAAAATCGCAGAGGTGATCAAATACCACCAAAAGAAAGCTCTATTTGTGGGGGGAAAAAAAAGGACAATTTTGTTTGGGTGCAACGTTGCACGACCACGCAATTGTCAGTTAAAGCGACGCAGTGCCGAATCGCAAAAAGTGCTCTGGTCAGGAAGGGGGTAAATTCCTCCGGGGCTGAAGTGGTTAAATGTTGATTTTTTTTCAATATCTTTTATTAAGTTTTCTTTATATCATATACAAAATTCAATAACATACTTTTCATCACAAAAATTTATTTTCCTCTAAAGCGAATTACAATTTACCTCTAAACCTCAAACCCCTACTATCCCCCCTCCCCTGCTCTGGATCCGGGTTTTATATCACTTTCATCTTTAATGTACCTACTCCTAGTCTGGTCAAGCTCCGAACATTTCTGCAAACTTCATTGTATGCCTAAATCTAAGCCAATCCTTCCATTTTCCTTCAAATCCCGCCCACTCCTCCTCCCCACTAAATCTCAAATACTCCACATTGTGGATCTCATCCACTATTACTTCAACTCCTCATAGTGGGGTTCTCTGGGTCTTGCCATCCCGTTTATGTATGAACACAGTTTAGGGACCAAGACGTCGCCAAACTTTCTATAATAGAACATTGTCAGGCCATCTGGGCCTGGGCTTTTACCCAGCGGAGTCTCTCAATATTTTCCTTATCTCTTCCTCTGTTACAGGTTCCTCCAACCCACTCCTTTGTTTCTCTGAGATTTTATTTGGGTCTATATCTTTTAAAAAGTCCCTCGTGTTATCCTTCCTTTTTTTTTCTGCTCAGGTGTTTCGTTTTTGTTAATAGCATACAGTTTCGGATAATATTCTTGAAACGTTCTAGCTATCCCTGATGTGTTACAAACCACTGTTCCTGTACTATCTTGTATTTTTTCTATGTAGCTTGCTGCTATTTTCTATTTTAACATCCTTGCCAGGGGTTTCACAATTTTATTTCCCCACAGATACCTTTCCTTTTTAATCTTATTATAGGCCGACCGTGTGTCTTGCTCGACTAATTCTTTCAGTTCCTCTTTTACAGATAAGAGTCGTCGTCATGGTCTCTACATTTCCTGTTTTTTTTATGTTGCTGTTCTATCCCGGTGATGTCTTTTATCAGTGTTCCTTCTACTTATTCCCGCCTTTTTCCTTTCTGTTCCCAATTGAATCAATATACCTCTGACGTAAGCCTTATGTGCTTCCCACAATGTGGCTTCTGATATTTCTTCCGTGTCATTAGTTTTAAAGTACCACTCTAATTCCTGCCTGATCCTCTCTTCTGCCTCTTTATCCTGTAGTAACTCTTCATTCAGTCTCCAGGGAGTTGATCTATTTGGCTTCTCCTCGTTCTTAATACCCATCATTACCGACGCATGATCGGAAAACATAGCGATTTTAATATCGACTTTGACAACTGTCTTGAGCAGTTTATGATCTACCAAAAAAAAAAAAAATCTATTCTGGAGTATGTTCCGTGCACAGAGGAGTGGAATGTATAATCGGCGTTTTGCATTTTGCGTTTGTCACACTTCTATCAGCTCTGTTGTAAAGTCTTTTTTAGAACCTTCCACAGTACATTCCCAGTCATCTGTGCGCTTGACGTATTATCGATTCCTGGTATCATACAAAAAAATTAAAATCTCCTCCCAAAATAGTATATCCTTTCTTACTATTTGGGCAATAGATATTTGCCAGAGAGTACTTTTCCTCATTGATTTTACCCTTCAAGAATAGATATCGCCCTTCCGGGTCTGTAATTCTCTCCTCCAGGGTAAACCTTACTCCTCTGGCAAATGCTATAGCTATTCCTTTAGCTCTTTTTATTGGGAAATCCCCATAGTACCAGACTGGGTAGTCTCTTCATATTTTTAAAATGGAATCATGTGATATACATGTGTCTCTTGTAATAGGACTACATCAGCTTTGTAGTGTTTGATCTCTCTTACTACATTATGTATTTTCATAGGAGCATTTAAGCCACGTACATTGTAAGTCATAAAGTTAAGGGTGGTCATCTCTGCACACTGTGCTTCGGGACATCTCTACCCTTCTCCCTCCGTTGCATCTCTTCCTTCCACTTCCAGGAGCACCGTGAGCAGAGACCCCCCCCCTCATCCTGACTCTTTCCAGAGTAGTTCCCTTGGAATAACCCCCTCCTTTTTTCCCCTCTCCCTTCTACCCCCCTCTTCCCCTTCTCTCTTTTTGGGGTGATTGGCCTCCCCGTGGCCCATGAATCCAAGGCCCTGCACCTCCTCCTGGCCCTTCGGTTCCCCCCCCGGAGGTTAGACTCTACCTGTGGACCCTGTCAGATCCGCTGCCCCCCAGAATAGGGGTGACCCTTCCCACACCCACCCGAGCATTTTACTCATTATCTTATCCTGCTCTCTCCCCCCCCTGTCCTCTCCTCAGGCCCCAGTTATTTGTTTCTCATTTCTTCTTCCTTGATATGGCCCAGTTTCTCCTTATAATTGGCTGCCATCTCTGTTCCTCCATGGTCGGGGTGTTATTTTGTGCTTCCCACCAGCCTGGTATTTCGACCAGTGGTATGTCCAGTCTATTACAGAAGATGGCCGTATCTTCTGGGTATCTCAGGGTTGCTGACTGACCCTCTCTTCTCCCTGTTAGACATGCTGGATAGCCCCATGAATACTGTACATTAAGTTTCAGATGCTCCAGTAAGGGTTTCAGTGTTCTTCTTCTGGCCAAGGTCTCGGCTGATGAATCAGGAAATATCTGCAGGGTGGACTCTTCAGGTTTGATCAGCTGTTTACTTTTTAAACTCTGCCAGATCTGTTCCTTATCCTGGAAATAATGAAATCTTGCTATTATATCTCTCGGTATTTCTGCTGCCAGTGTAGCTGGCTTTCTTACCCGATGGACCCTTTCAAACTTTATTTTTTCAGTCTGTTAGTCTCAGCATATGGCCAAATATTTTATCCATTTTTGCTTGCAAATTTTCTCCCTGCATATCTGGGACTCCCCTCATTCTAAGATTTTTCCTTTGATTCCGTTTTTCCTGGTTTTCCAGTCGATACATTGTGTCTCTCTGATCTTTCTGTAGTCCTGCCATCTGCTCTTTCAATTCCTTTATTGGTGCTGCTTGTACATCCAATTTCTTTTCTGTACCTTCTTAGAATATGGTTTAAGTCCTCATGTAGAGTGGCCATTTCTCCCTTAATAGAGGATTCTAATGTTGCTAACATCTCCGCCATTTCTCCATTGGTTGGCAATTGTATTTTTTGTCTAGGTTCAATTACTAGGTTTTCCTCTCTGTCATCACATATCTGGGTCCTTGGGTTGTTTTCTCTGTCCATTTTTTTGTGCTCCCTCTAGGGTTTTTTTTACTCTTGACCCCTATTTGTTTCCCCAGGCTCTCTGTCCCCCCATCCTGTGTCATATTTTTTTATGGAGCCAGGGCTCGCACTCATTTTGGGTGGGTTGGCACTTGCTCCCTTTACGGGTTTCCCCCTCATCCCGTTCTTTAATTATACACAGGTCCGGCACAATAGTTTTTAGAGGTATCAGTTATTCCCCTTTTCCCTTCAGTACTGTACTATGATGCAACATAACATAACATAAGCAAGGTCTTACATCAATTATTGGAAATCTTCCTCACTAGGGTTACTAGCTTGCCCACAGAACGATGGAATAATGATTTTCTGTGATCGATGAAAGTCTGTTGACACTTTGGGAAGAAAGGGTAATTCTATTTCTGGTCCCAGGCTATCTGACAGAATGGAGCAATATGGCTCTGCTATGGACATATCCTGTAATCCGCGCCACTAAAAGTACAGTTTTGTAGGTTATGAACTGAATGTACCCTTCTTCGAATCTCTTGAAAGGCTGTTTTGCGTTACTTTGGAGGACTGTCGACAAATCTCACGGGGGAAACTTCTTGGACCACGGTGCTCTTCTCCCAGAGATGGCTTTGATGAACCTTCTTAAAGTGTGTTCCGCCAATCTGATAGCCAGAAAATTGGACAAGGCTGCCACCTGTACTCTTAAAGTATTGGGATCTAACCCTAGGTCAGTTCCGTTTTGAAGAAAGTCCAATACTACCACAACAATAGGTACAGAAATACTGTTATCGCGCCTCCGCCAATAACAGAATTTCTTCCAAACTTTAGCATATATTAAATTAATTTATTCCTGCTGTCCAAGATCATGTCAATTACTTTTTCCGACAACCCTTTGTTCATTAACAGCATCAGGAGCCAAGCCTTCAGAGAAAGACAACTCACCTGAAGGTGGCATAAATCCCCCTGGATCAGCAGGTTGTTCCTCTCTGGAAGCCTTCAGGGTGTTGCTATGGACAGTTTCTGTAGAGCAGCAAACCATGGCCAAGCTGGAGCTATTAGAATTATCTTCGCTCTTGAGGTTTTGACTTTCAGAATCTTTTAGCATGAACCCAAATGGAGGGAAAGCGTACAAGAGATCCTCCGATCGTGGGAAGGCAAACGCATCCAGACCCAGACTGCAAGGATGCCTGTGAATTGAGAAAAAAAAATTCACCTTCGCTGCTTTGGACGAGGCGAACAGATCTATTAGTGGTCGGCTTCAACAGATCTGATCGCGTGTCAAACACTTCCTGATTCAAGCTCCATGCCATGTGACAAATCTTCTCCCTGCTCAAGAATTACGGTTGCAAATTCAGCTCCCCTTTGAGGTGAATGGCTGACAGAGAGGGTGTTTTCCTCCGCTCACATAAGGATTAGCTTCGCTACGTCCATGAGTGAGGGTGCCCATGTATCCAGTTGTTTGTTCATGTAAAGACTCCTTTACTTGATCCGGCAGGATTACTCAATCGCTCAGGGTACTCTGTTGCCCGTTCCAAACTGACAGGGAACAGTTCTGCAGTGTTCTCCTGTGTGCTTGGGCCCAGGACATTTCTGGGATTGATGCCGTCATGAGACCCAAAAGCCTCAACTCCTTGATGGATACTGCCTGCCTCATTAGGAGACTGGAGGTTTCTATCTTCAGATAAAAACGTTTTTGCTTCCACTGCATCCACTATGTAACCCAGAAAGATGACTTTCTGAGATGGGTGCAAATTCAAATTTTCTGTGTTCACTAGCCACCCCAGTGACTGCAGATGGTTCATTGTGAAGTTTAGGTTTTTCTCGAACTCTGTGGGGGCCCCTAAAAAATAAAAGCAGATCGTCTAGCTAGGGTATTATATGAATACCTGAGATCCTTAACCCCCGTAAGGCTTCTGCACAGACTTTCGGAAGATCCTGGGAGCTGATGCCAGCCCGAACAGGAGGGCACTGAATTGGGGGGGGGGGGGGGGGGGGGGGAAAGAAGGATAGTCTGGCCTGGTCCTGTTACTGCAAACCTAAGGAAAGGTTTTGAAGTCTCAGATGAGAATATGCAGGTATGCATCTTTTAGGTCGATTGTCGCCATGAAAGCTCCTTTGAAGAATAGCTCTAGTCGTAAATATCGTTTCGATTTTGAATTTTTTTTTTTAAACATTTTTGTTCACTTTATTTAAATTTCAGGATCAACCTGTATTTCCCTGAAGGTTTTCTTCTGATGAACACATGGGAATAGAACCCCCCGTACCCTTGCTCTCGAGGGGTGGAGAAAATGACTCCCTGATCCAGAAACTCCTGGGATTAGGTTTGTCATGGCTGTTGCCATGTCCATGTCCTTTGGCAGTGGAGTCACCAAAAAGCGACTTGGGGGTATTTGATGGAATTTGATCTTGTATCCCTTGTCGATTAGATCCAGGATGAACCCATTGTTTGTAACCCTTTGCCAAGAGGGTAGGAAGGTCCCCAGCCTCCCACTTACCCTGCAAGGGGAGTCAGTTTTTTGTCTTTGGTTTGGGAGGGATTAAACAGGAATCGCCCTCTGCCTTTACCCTTCTTCTGTTGCCGGGGTTTATTTTGGTCCTTTTTACCGCTGTCCTTCTGGTCGTTTTTCCTGAAAGGAAAAAGAGGCTTTTTTGGAATGTTGTTTCTTTGGTATTGGAAAGCCTTTTTTTATCTGCAGATCTCTCCAAAACCAAGTCCAAGTCTTCATCAAATACTAAATTACCCTTAAATGGCGATGAGCATAATTTTGCTTTAGAAGTCGCATCCCCTGTCCAGGCTGAGCCAGATCACACATCTAGCCTCATTTATGAGGGCTGTGCATCTAGCCGAAAACCTGATAACATCTGCAGAAGCATCTGCAATATAAGCAATGGTTTTGTTGAGAATGGAGAGCGAGTGTCCTGGCTACACAAGTGGACACGATGGCCGGCTGAAAGTTAGCCGCCCCTGCGTACCATGCCTTCTTTAAATAACCTTCTGCTTTTCCATCCATGGCAACTTTTAGCGCCCCTGCATCTTCAAAATAGGTAGCCACTTTAGACAGAGCTGCATCCAGTTTTAGAAATGTTTTCCATAACGCTGAATTCTCTTCCTTAAAGGGGTTGTAAAGGGAAAAAATGTTTTCCCCTATAATTATTCCTTGTCAGGTGCTTATATCGAAAAAAAGTCATTATTTTCATTTAAAAAATTTAGATACCTGTTTAAATAGCGCTTATAAATCATCCTCCGACTTTACTGTGTCGTTAGTATGCTGTATTTCCTGGTTTGCGGCACACGTGCACTACAGCGACGTCACGGCAATAACGAAACTACAGTTCCCATTACGCTTAGCGGCATGCACAGAGCTTTTTTTTTTTTGCCTTATGAGAACGAGCAAAGTTCTCATCCACACGCCGCCCATAGTATCCACCCATTCCCGCCTCCCCTGCCTATGCAGCAGGACTATTTGATCCATTCACAATGTTAATATTTGCAATTTCCAGGCAGCAAGGGGGTGGAGTCAAGGCGGGCCACTGTAGAATAAAAACTAAGCCAAGGGAGGTGGCACTGCTGTGTGATATACATGCCCACTATAACACACAGCCCTTGTGTCTCTATGTTCAATGTAGAGTGTGTCCTGATGCACTCCTGTAGTCCAAGAGTGGGGGCACGACACTCACCACCAGGCAGAACAGCTCGCCTGATGGTGTGTAGTTACATACAGAGTAACAGGAAGTGAGGATTTTAATGAAGAAAAAGGGACATTTTCAAGGGAAATCAATGGAAGAGGTTAGTGAATGAGCACTGCATTAGGTAATAGGAAGCTAGTTAGGAGATATTTTTTCCTTTACAACCCCATTAAGGCTGCATTCCCACCCAAGCGCTTCAAAGTCGCGCATTTTTACCATGATTTTGTTCAGGTCACCAATGTAAAAAGGCAGAAAAAGGCCTGTAATCTGCCCCAAAGAAGCTCATGTCCTTTTTTGAGGTTAGGGCCTTTTTCAGGCGTTTCGCTTCAGGTGACAAAATGCTCAGATGTGAACAGGTGCCATTGAAATGAATGGGATTTTGCTTGGGCAGTTTTCAGACATTTTACGAGCTGAAAACGCTCAGGTGTGAAAGCAGCCTAAAAAGGGAAATCGTCTTTTTAAATTCCTGGGGAGAAAGACTTTTCTGGTTCCCTCCATTCCTGCAGTATGGCGTCTTTCAATGCTGCGTGTACCGGGAACATTCTTACCTGATTGCAAACCCGCAAAGAGTTTGTCATATATGGAAGATT
Organism: Lithobates septentrionalis; assembly: GCA_037952835.1. NCBI lineage: Eukaryota > Metazoa > Chordata > Amphibia > Anura > Ranidae > Lithobates > Lithobates septentrionalis. The sequence continues at coordinate 1,273,931 of JBBDGP010001120.1, read as the reverse complement.
TTGGCTCTCCTTTTCTTCTAACTCCAAAGTATTGCATATAAATTTTCAGCAAGTCATCAGGTTCTTCTGAAGGAAACAAAATCTTTTGTACATGACTCGCTTTTTCTTCTCAAAATTCTCCCTCTTCTGCGTTAGAATTTTCACTGGAGGACAGCTCTATCGCACCCTGTTCTTCTATAACAGGTGCGGACGCGTGGGCCTGAGGAGGGGAGTTAGCGTTTGAAGTGCTGGGCAGCTACATGTCCGTTGGTCTTGGTTCTGACAAAGAAGATCTGAATGACTTAAAGAGGTTGTAAACCCCGGGGGGGGAACAAACAAAGAAAAAAAACCCTGCAAGGTAAAAGGCATAATGAGCTAGTATGCATTGCATACTAGCTCATTATGAAATACTTACCTTAGAAAGATGCCATGCAGTGCCGCCCGCACTGCACTCCCAGGGCCGACATCTTTCACTGGAGTTACTCCCGGGCTCCGGCGCTGTGATTGGAAGGAGTCGTGATGACATCACTCCCACGCATACGCTGCCAGTCACAGATACTGAAGAAATGGCACGAGCAGGCCGTTTCTTCGGTGAGCATGCACCGATGATATCGGCAGCAGCGCAGATAGTGAATATCTCCTAAACTGTGCAAGTTTAGATGTTTACAGTACCTACAAGTACTGTAGGTATAAGTGGTGTAACAGAGTTTACAAAACCACTTTAAAAAGGTTTTGACAATCTTTGTATTCATGATATCCAGCAGTTTTCTAATCACAGAGATAGTTTCTCTCTTAGTTAACCACTTAAGGGCCGCCCTGCCACAGGATATGTATGTGGGGCGATCCTTAAGCCCAAAATCACATACGTGCACAAGATTTATCTTCTCGGCTCTGATTGGACACAGTGGGAGCCAATAAGCGGGTCTGGCGGCCGCCATCATTCATTCACTTGGTGTCAGATTTGTCTGCCGTAATGTCGCAGTCCTGCTAAAAATAGCTGAGCGCTGCCATTACTAGCAAAATCAATAATGAAAAAAAAAAAAAAAAAAGTCCATAAAAGTATCCCATAGTTTGTAGACGCAAACCAATCAATATACGCTTATTGGGAATTTTTTTTACCAAACATATGTAGCAGAACACATGGCCTAAATTGATGAAGAATTTTTTTTTTTTTTTTTTACATTTTATTTATTGGGATCGTTTTATAGCAGAAAGTACGTTTTTTTTCAAAACTGTTGGTCTTTTTTTGTTTATAGCGCAAAAAAACAAAAAAAACAAACAAAAAAAAAAACAAACACACCCTGCATAGGTGATCAAATACTGCCAAAAGAAACCTCTATTTGTGGGAAAAAAGTCTTTCAGGACAGCACCTGAGAGATCACGACTCCTCCCACTGGACCACAGGAAATACCCTTTTCCTCCAAATCTTTAAAGGCAGGCACCTGCCTACCACACATCAATTGTAGAAGATAACCTTCGGCCGCGGCTGGAACACAAACATATACGTTAGTCACAGCATAGTACAAAAACAAGTTACAGGTAAGTCTAACTTGAATTTTCCCAAAGCGTCTTTCAGGACAGCACCTGAGAGGATAACAGAGACTTACCCCCTTAAGGCGGGACAACAGCCTGCAGGACCTTCCTGCCAAATGCTTGATCATTGGCAGATGTACGGTCCAGCCTGAAATACCGCCTTGCAAATTTGTTCAGGGGTGGCACCAGCTCTTTCTGCCCAAGTGGCCGCCAGCGCTCTGGTTAAATGTGCACGAATTCCAGCTGGTGGGGACAAACCCACATGAGAGTATGCTTTGAGGATGGATAATTTCAGCCATCTAGCTATTGATCCTTTAGAAGCCTGGCAACCTTTCTTGTTGCCTGAAAAAAGGACAAACGAGTCTGAACGTCTAAAGTCCTTTGTTATTTCCAGGTAATGTAACAAAATTCTTTTAATATCCAACATATAAAAAAAGATCTCCCCCCCCCCCCCCGACGGGTTAGCGCAGAAGGTTAGGAGAACAATATCCTGTGAACGATTATGCATTGAGGCTACTTTAGGTAAGAATTTTTGGCCCGTCCTAAGGATGACTGTCCAAAAACACTGATAGGCAAGGTTCTCCAATTGACAGCGTGTAGCTCGCTGATCCTGCATGCGGACGTAATGGCGATCAGAAAAACAGCTTTAAGACCCCTTTCACACTAAGGGGGTTTTTCAGGCGCTAAAGGGCTAAAAATAGCGCCTGTAAAATGCCTCCCCTGCCACCCAAAGTGAAAGCCTGAGTGCTTTCACACCGGGGCATTCTGTTGGCAGGACGTTAAAAAAAAAGTCCTGCAAGCAGCATCTTTTGGGCAGAGGAGGAACGGTGTATACACCAATCCTCCACTGCCCCTCGAAATGAATGGGCACCGCTGCCAAAGCGATTCGGCAGCGGCACTTCACGGGCGCCTTTAACCCTTTCTTCGGCCGCTAGCGGGGGTTAATGCAGCTCGGTGTGAAAGGGCTCCAAGAGTGAGACATTTGAGTGACGTTTCCTCCAGAGGTTCAAACGGACCTTTTGCTAGAGATTGCAGGACTACCGACAAGTCCCATTTTGGGAAACTTTTGATCGGCTCTGGCTTTGACCTTGTAAGAGCCTTAAAAAAAAAAAAAAAAAAAAAAACCTAACTAGGTTCAGAGGCAACAGATTTTTCTAGGAAGACCGCTAGCGCAGCAACCTGTACTTTCAGGGTACAGACTGCTAGTCCTTTATCTGCCCCTTTTACAAAAACTACAAAATAGACATAGGTTCTTCGGGTCTTGAGCAGATGATATGCACAATGAATTATAGACTTTCTAGACATTAGTATAGATAGTTCAAGTTACCTTCTTTCTGCTTGATGGCAATGTTATAACCAGACAGTCTGAAAACCCCCTTACTCTTTAGGAGCTGCTCCTCAGATACCATGCTGCAAGGGACAGCCTGGCCACATCTGGGCGATTTACTGGACCTTGGATTAGCAAATCTTGCCTAAGAGGTAGATACCAAATGGGCCGGGTCGCCGTTCCTAGAACGGTTGAGAACCTTGCTCTTTTCGGCCAAAAGAAGGCAATTAGTATGACTGATACCCTTTCCCGTTCGATCTTCTTTAACACCAGTGGAATTAAGTGGAAAGGGGGGATAGAGTAACAAAGGTGAAATCTCCATGGATGCACCAGGGCATCCATCCATCCCTAGGGACCCATAGAGATTGGTTAGAGAAAAGAACTGAGGAACCTGTGCATTCTCCTTGGAGGCGAACAGGTCCACCCCTGGCTGTCCCTACATACTGGAAATCATCCCAAACACCTCCGGATTCAGAGACCACTCCGCTTCCTGAATGGGGTACCCTGCTTAGGAAATCCACCATTTTGTTCAGAGTCCCCTTTAGGTGGACTGCCGACAAGGATAGCAAATGCTTCTCTGCCCATAGAAGAATCTCTGTTGCCAGTGCCTGTAAGGATTTGCTCCTTGTGCCCCCATCTGTTTAAATAAGCCACAGCCATGGCATTGTCTGTCAACACCTGAACGTGGTGAGACTGGAGAGCTTGTGCGAATTTCACTAAAGCGATCGCCTTCAACTCTCTCCAATGCGAGGATCTTGTCGCCTCCTTCTTGAACCAATTTCCTTGGGCCAAATTTTCTCTTCCCCCAAGCTGGCGTCTGTCATCAGTCTTCTTTCAACTGGGAAGGCCCAACCCAGGCCCCTTGATAGGATCTCCCGATTCCTCCACCATAGAGACCTCTTCACTTTGATGGTAATCTTCACTTCCGTGTCCAGGGATCTTAAGCTGTGATCCCACGACCTCAGGAGGAAGGCTTATAGACTTCTGTAGTGTAGTCTCGCCCACTGAATGGCCAGCATGGACGAGGGCAGAACCCCTAATGCCGACATTATCTCCCTTATTGTTGCTGGTTGGCCTGCAGCATAGATACTGTGCACTGTACCTTGTCTTTTTTCTTGCAGGAGAAAAATCTTCTGAGCTATCAAGTTGATCCTATTGCCCAGAAACCAAAATCTCCTGGGACAGAGGTTCAAAATCCATCCTAGAGATTCCAGATGGTTGCGTGCTTTGACTAAATCATTCTGTAACCTCTCCCTAGAATAGCAGGTTGCCCAGATAAGGAATTACTGCTATTCCCTGAAGACAAAGCAGAGCTCGTGCTTCTGCCATCACCTTGGTAAAAATCCGTGGTGCAGATGATGGACAGAACGGCAAGGCCCTGAATTGTAAATTACAAATTGTGCCTTCCATCTTTACTGCCAATCTGAGAAACCTTTGGGATTGGTGTGAAATTGGGACATGCATCCCTTAAGCTGAGTTCCGCCTATTTTTTTAAGTCAGCAGCTACAAATACTGCAGCTGCTGACTTTTAAAATAAGGACACTTACCTGTCCAGGGCGTCCGCGATGTTGGCACCTGAAGCAGATCTATCCCTTGGCCCTCGGGTGCTGCCGCCGCCATCCTCGGTGGGGAAATCAGGAAGTAAAGCCATGCGGCTTCACTTCCTGGTTCCCTACTGCCCATGCGTGACTCGCGCTGCGCTTTCCACTGGTCCCCGCTGTGTTCTGGGACCCGTGTGTCTCCCAGAAGACAGCGGGAGGGGGGACGGGACAGGAAGTGGCGTAGATACCGGGTGGCTCGGGTATCTATGCCCGGAAGTGGGAGCAAAATACCTGTATTAGAAGGGTATCTGTTCCCCCCTGAAAGGTGTCAAATATGACAACGGAGTGGGGGAGGAACGGTAAAAAGCGGAAGTTCCATTTTTGGGTGGAATGCCGCTTTAAGTCTATTTATGCCATAAAACAAACACATTCTAGGGTTAGTAGATTTCTGGCTGAAAAAAAAAGAAAGAGTCCATCCCAAATTTACTGTAGTTGTCAGACTTGTTCAGAGGTTTTAGGTTGAGGATCAAATCAGAATTTTCCTGTTCGTCCCTAAGAAAATGTGAGAATAAAATCTGTTGTCGCTCTCCTGGTAGCACTTGGACCACTACACCCTGTTGCATCAGCTCCCTTAACAGTGACTTCATGGCCAGGGCTTTTACGGGATCCCTTGGGGTATTCGTCACAAGAAATCTTCTTGGGGGAGATTCCGTAAACTCTATTGTGTAACCTTAAGAGTGGTCAAGATGAACTGATGCAACGTTATGCCTGACCAATGGGGAAGGAGGCAGCAGGAGCCATTGGCTCCTGCTGCTGTCAGTCAAATCCTGTGATGAGGGAGCGGGGAATGGCGCAGAGCCGTGCTGTCTGTGCTTATGGACACAGACAGCATGTCTCAGGGTTGAGCCCAGAGGTGTGCCACCATAGGAAGATGCGTTTTATGGTTGCACACCAACAAAAGGAGGTGCCAGGAGCACCAGCAAGGTCCCAGAGAGGAGGTGGTTCAGGACCCTCTGTGCAATGCCACTGCACATAGCAGGCAAGTATAAAAGTGTTATTTTAAAAAACAAGACAAACAACTTGGATTTACAATCACTTTAATGCGGGTTGCGACAGAAAGGTGTCAAAACACACAGTGCATTGCAGTTTGTTGCGTATGTGGCTGCATAGCCACAGACCAGTCGGGGTGGCCATGCTGACCCATGTTCACAGCCAAAGGTGCCTACAATGAGAGGTTGACTTGGCCTCCGAATTCTCCAGATCTTAGTCCAATTAAACATCTGCGGGATGTGCTGAAAAAAGTTCAATCCATGGAGGCCCCCATCTCACAACTTACAGAAGCTAAAGGATCTGCTATTGACAGCTTGGCGCCACATACCACAGCATACCTTCAGAGGTCTAGTGGAGTCCCATGACTCCATGAGTCCCATGAACGAGTGCCTCGGCCAGCGGGGACGCTCCCTCCTGATTGGCTGAAACACAGCAGCGGCGCAATTGGCTCCCGCTGCTGTCAAAATCAGTTAGCCAATGGGGAGAGAAGGGGCAGTGCTGAACTGTAGCTGTGTCTGAATGGACACACAAAGCCATGGCTCAGCTTGGGTGTCCCTATAGCAAGCTGCTTGCTGTGGGAGCACTTAACAGGAGGGGGGGGGGGGGGGGGGGGCAAGGAGCGCAGGCGAGGGACCTAAGAAGAGGAGGATCCAGGCTGCTCTGTGCAAAACAACTGTAGAGGGCAGGAAAGTATAACATTTTAGTTATGTTTAAAGAACCTGGAAAAAGCGGTGAGGAGGCAATCTGCCGTTGTGGATTTTTCTTTCTATATGCTGTAAACCAGAAGAATTTTTGTAAGCGATTTTTAATCTATAAAAAGGACATCATTTATAAGGCTTAATACGCTATGAGCATATATATTTTTTTCATATATCCGGAGTACTCATTCTAAAGCGGAGCTTGTCTAGTTTTAAAGCATATTACAAGAGGAGGCTATCTAGTCAGAAGCATACTGGGCAAACAGCATAAGTTTTTAAAGGCGCTTTAATAGGTCTGAAAGGATATGTAAAAGGTTTCAAAAAAAAAAAAAAGCAAACAAAACAAAAACAGGTCATACTTACCTTCTCTGTGCAGTTAGTTTTGAACAGAGTGACGTGATCCTCCTCTTCTGGGGTCCCTCAGCAGAGCTACTGGCTCCTCCTCTTCTCGAGTGCCCCGTTGGAGAGCTGCTCTCCCTCGGGGCAATAGTGCAGGCGCACTCCAGTGTCCTGTTGCTGCGTCCAATGATAAAGACAGCAGGAATCGACCCCACCCCCCCGCGTCATTGGATTTGAATGACAGCAGCGGGAGCCAACGGCTGCGCTGCTATCAATCTATCCAATCAGGACCCGAGACACTGGCTGGAGCTGGCAAGCGCGTCCCCTACGCTGGAAAGACTGAGTCAGGCAAGTAAAAAGGGGGGCTCTGCTGCATCACAGGAGGTTTTTCACCCTAATGCACAGAATGCATTAGGGGAAAAACCTTGAGGGTTTATAACCCCTTTAAGGTGAGCAGGCACTGCACCCCGAGGTGTCGGGTAATGACTAATACATAGCCATCTTTATATGGACTTGTGGAGTTTTAAAACCATAAAAGTTTTTTATTTATTTTTCTTTGGATGTTTATTATCACAAATTTTTCATTAAAATGTGTGTAAGGTATCACTGAGCACAGTGTTACACGGAACAGTATAAGGAATTTGTGTATTCATGATATTTATTAGTATTTGCTTCAACCGAGCAACATACATTTTTATCATATATTCACTTTGAGTGGTAGGTATTTTACCATTGACAGTGGTGCAGCAGTTCCTCTCATCGCACAATTTTATTCATTATATCACATAGCAGCGCATAAGTAATCATACAATATTTGCAGATTAAGAAAGAAGTATCAACTTTTAAAAATACAATCTAATACAACGAGATGCTCGCATATACATTGGGTGCTTTTGACCCAGACCTCAAGCAAAGAAACTCCTAAAGGCAATAAATCAAGGAAGACCTGAAAAATAAATGACACAAACACTAAGGCCTCCTGCACACAGGACATTTTTTCCCCCTCTCCTGCACACCTTTGTTTCAGACGAAAAAAATGCAGCTTAAAAAACTAAAAAAAAAAAAAAAAACAAACTAAAAAAAAACTAAAGCTGCATTATGCAAATGCGCTTAGGCATGACAAGCTTTTGGGCATTTGTTCGCTTCATTGGCCAAATAGTCAAATTTTTCTTTTTATTGTTTTTCATATTGCAAAAATTAAAAGCATACAGCATCATGAATTTACATATAATATTGCATAATGCAAAAACATTATTGTTATTCTATATTCCCTCTCCCTCCCTCCTTCCTGACCTAGTCCCGCCCCCCTACCACACATCACCCAATCATTATGTATGCATGTCTATTGTCTGTCTATATAGCCAAAGAGAAAGAGGAAATCCTTTCCATGGACAGATTAAAGATATAGGAAAGAGACCACAGAAAGAGAAGGGCAGAGACGGGGGCATGGTGGTGAGCGGGAGAAAATTCTCCTCAGCTCGCCCCCATCCCCTCACACGGGACACCCAATCTCCTCCAGACAAGGTCTCCACATTTTCTCAAACTTTCTGAGGTTGTCTTGTCTACATATACATCACTCTCTTGCTCCAAACCATTGAATTGATGGTTTCAATCTAGTTCTACAGTCGGGGGGTCGGTCTGAGCCTGCCATTTCTGTGCGAATAATTTTCTTGCTTGGAACAGGCATCTCAACACTGCTACGGTGGTACCGGGCAGAACTCTATCTTCCTCCAAACTCCCTAATAGGCATGTCTTGGCCTCAGGTTCTAATGAGCTCCTAAAGATTTTATTTATCCTAACAATTATCTTCACCCATTATCTAAAAAGCTTTGGACACTTCCACACCATGTGGATAAGGTCTCCTGTTGCCTTACACCTGGGGCACTCATTTTGTTTCCATCCAAGTTTAAACATTTTTTGGGGGGTTATAGTAAACTCTGAATTACGAACAGGTGAGAGACTTTCTGCGAATGGGAAATCGAGACCAGGGTTCCTTGTATTAAAATCTTATCCCACTGTACCATAGTTATTGTCTCTACGTTTCTCTCCCACTCCTCTCTACTCTTAAGAGGTCCCACTCCACTTATAATTCTATCCCCCAGACTAGCATACAACGTGGAAATTAGACCTTTAGTTGAGGCGGAGTTAATCATTTTTAGGAGTACGGGGACCTGGGTCCACTCCATAGTTTGAGACCTGAACTGTACCTGAATGGCGTGCCTAATCTGCAGGTATTTATAGAACGCCATGTTTGATATGTTAAATTCCTGTCTTAGATCTTAAAAGGACTTCATGAGGTTACCCTCATATAACTGAATTAAGCTGCTAATGCCCTGCCTTTCCCATTCCCTGGGTCTCTCTATACCCCTTATTTCGGCCAAGTTTTTGTTAAGCCATAAAGGGGTATATTCTGTTACCCCATTGTACCCCATTAGTGCCTTTGTTACCTGCCACACTTTACTAGCTAATTTTATCGTCGGGCATCTGTGAATAAAAGTCTGCCTCTAGTGCCTCCACTAGTGTATTGTGTGGGACCCCCATTATCATCATTCTATTATTAGAGTTCCCACAGTTGGAGCTGGGATGACAAAAAATATAAACTCAGGTGCGGTATCGCCATACCACCTTCTTTAAATCTTTAATTGCAAAGTTTGCAAGCTAATCCTAGATTGGCCCCTTTTCCAAATTAATTGCCTAAAAAGGGATTCTATTTTCTTAAACCACTTCTGGCTTATGCAGGTCGGAGAGTTGTGAAGCAGATAAGGTAGCCATATCATCTTTATTAAATTACAACGCCCTGCAACAGATAGGGGAAATCGGCACCAAATGTCTCCCTTTTGTTTTAATTTCAATAGCAATGGGGCCAAGTTATTGTTAGCATACTGATTTATATCACTCGTAATCCAAACACCCAGATATTTCAACTTGGCCACTACTTTCAGGTGGGATGTTCCTGGTAGTATCTGATCGCCAAGTGGGTCAAATCGGTAACAGAGCTGACTTGTCCCAATTGATGACCAGACCGGAAAGTCGCCCGAACTCACCAACCATTTGTATCACTGAATTTAACGAGGTTTCAACATCCCCAAGGAAAAACGGGACGTCATCTGTGAACAGTGCTATCCTGTCCTCTTCTAACTGGCGCCGGAACCCCTGTATGTCTAGCCTTGATCTGGTCATAATTGCTAGGGGTTGCATTGCAAGGGTGAACAAAAGGGGAGACAGGGGGGCAACCCTGTCTTGTCCCTCTCTCCAGCTGCAACGCTTCTGAATATTCGTCGCTATCCCATGGAGAAAATAATCCATTATTTCACCCCCTACTCCCCTGTTAGATTTATACAAAGTCTTGTAATATTCACTGAATACCTGCATTATCTGTATCTCATCGGTAGCGATGTCTCCACCTGATGTCCTGATCGCCAAAACGGTAGAGGGGGGAGTATTAGTTTTAATCAAGAGGGACAGCATACGACCAACCCTTTCCCCCTCTCCAAAATGATACTGCCTCTGAAATATTCGTCTATTCTCCGTCCTCCTGGTAATAGCCATTTTATAGACTTGCTGCTTATCTAGCCATTCTCTAAGCCTGTCTGGGGTTGGATCTTCGACAGATCGCTTCTCTGCCTGTATCGCCTCGTTCCTAATATCCCCTTCCCACTCTCTAGATTTCCCCTTAGTTCTTGCTACTTGTTGGATCAGGAGGCCTCTGAGATAGAACTTCAAGGAGTCCCAAACCACATTCGGCAGTGCCGTACCTGTATTGGATTTGTACAAATTCGTTTTAACCTAGACACCACTTCTCCAGAATTGCCAATCAATTCCAGCCAACAAGTGCTAATTTTCCATTCTCTAGAATGGGTCTTGCCCCCAGCATTTATTGTCAGCACAAGCAGGGAGTGATCTGAGATTCCTCTTGGACCATACTCTATATTACATATTGTTGATATTGCCTCCCAATTACCCAGTACCATATCGATTCTAGAGAGAGTGAGATAGAAGCTTGAAAAGCATGAATACTGCCTTTCTTGTGGATAGCGTATTTGCCATGTGTCACTCAAGCCCATTTCTTCTAGAAATCGGGATAGCCGACTCTCGCCTGCTCTATTGGACCTGCGACCCGACAGGAATCTGTCTAGACTCCTGTCGAGTACTTCACTGAAGTCACCCACCGCTAATAATCGGGGTTGCTACTTTATCCAGCACGAACTCCAATAATTTATGTAGAACCTCTAGCATGAATGGGGGAGGAATATAAATAATTGCCAACAAAAATAGTTTATTCTCAATCGAGCAAAAGCCAAAATATTAATTTTATTCTGACCATTGGAATGAATACATTTTCAAGTGTTAAATGCGCCTAGTGTTTAGGCATGTTCCGCGTTTTTTCTACCTCTAAACACCAGTAAATGTCTGTGTGTGCGCATGGACACAAGCTAACAGAGGGATGTTTAGAAGCAGGGAAAAAAAAAAAAAAAAAAAAGGGCCAAAATGCTTGTAAAAGTGGCGTTTTTGATGCCCAGTGTGCACAAGCCCTTAACATGCATATACCAGCTCAAGGACTCATTTTACCTCTCTCTTAAGGGAACTTTACTTACAAATTTTCAATTGTTTCTTTTCTTTCCTCCCTGACTTGGAAACTTGGGGCTCGTACGCTGGGCAAAGTTTTACTACCCATTTGTTTTACATAACTTATTGTGAATATTTTTGTTTACACTGTGTAGTGCCCAAGATTTATACCACAATTGCAATATACAACTCCAATTCCAAAAAAGTTGGGGCGCTGCGTAAAATCTACATACAAAAGCAAAGCATATGTAAATATCATACACCCATATTTTATTCACAATAGAAAACATATTAAAATGTTTAAACTGAGGAAATGTACCATTTTAGGAAAAAAAAGTAGTTTTGAAATTGATGGCAGCAACAGGTCTCAAATGCACAGATGCACAGAACGATCGTCTGGTGGGGGTGTGTTCGCTCTGCAAAGACATTATCGGTTTACCGAGTGTGCTCTCATGTTGCCCCTGTGTGCCTGATCAACACATTTGTGGCCCAATGAGTGTGCGCCTGCCGATAATCTCTTGTCCACAAAGACAGTAGAATAATCCAGATATACATTGTTCTCTGGAACAATGTATAATAGGGATTTCTATCAACGGAAATACGGGAGTCTTTTGGGTTGTTCTGGTTGGAGACAGAGTTAATGTTTGAAAGCCATGTGGCTTCTAAAAGCTTGCATGCACCCTGTCTCTGCTCAGACACACCCATAAAACTCCTGTAGTCATTGTTCATTGGTTGTTGCATCTTCCTGTGTTAAATCCTTATATGGTCATTCACATCCTGTGAGGTCACAAGCTTTGTAAGAGGTGGTTGGTTGTTGGAGGCCCAACCCTCGAGCTTTGGGACTTCCTGTTATGCTAATAAAGAGTGAGCACACGGCTGAGGGGGCAGTGTGATCTTGGAACTGGAAGCGTGAGGTTGGGTCTATTTGTGAGCATGGGGCACACACACCAGAGGAGGGGCTACATCAGAAGGAGAGACATATGATCAAAAGGTGAGATGAATTTATATCATTAGACGAAATGGTTATTATGATTAGAAACAGGAGATTTGGCTGTGTGCTCTGCGTACAACCAAATTTCCGTAACAAAACTAAAAAATGATACAATGTTTGCACTTATCAATGGACTGAACTCCATGTGTAGAAGCTCTCAGTTTAACCATTTAAAGACTAAATCTTTTCTGACACTTGCTGCTTACAAGTAAAAATCCTGTATATTCTGCTAGATATTTCCAAAGCTGGGGTTTCTAGCACCAAGTGGCCCCGAGATACAGGGCCCCAAAAATCAGTTCAGAAAATGTCAAGCACTTTTCTGCAGCAGAGAATGACATTTTCTGAACCAGTTTTGGGGCCCCGTATCTCAGGGCCATTTGGTGCTAGGAACCCCATCTTTGGATATGTTATGGTACCAGTTCCACTGGGTTTGCACAGCAAATTTAGGGTTCCTAGCATAAAGTGGCCCTGAGATACGGGGCCCCAAAGTCGGTTCGGAAAATGAAATTTTTTTGCTGCAGAAAAGTGCTTGACTCAAGTATAAGTCGAGGGGGGCACTTTCAGCACAAAAAAAGTGTGCTGAAAAATTCGACTTATACTCGAGTATATACGGTATATATATTTTTTAGCAGAGACCCTAGGGAATAAAATAGCAGTTGTTGCAATATTTTATGTCACGCGGTATTTGCGCAGCGGTCTTTCAAACGCAATTTTTTAGAAAAAATACACTAATGAATTGAAAAAAAAAAAAAAAAAAAAAAAAAAAAAAAAAGGAGCAGTAAAGTTTAGCCCTTTTTTTTTCGTCCAAAAGTTTTGATTACCTGTTTTTGTGTATTTAATATTTAAGATATAGTTTTTTTTTAATCTAAATTATACATACAAGTGAACTGATTGGAGGTTTGTTTTGTTTAACAAATGTTTAAATGTAAAAAAAATTCTGTATCACTTATTACTTAAGGTTGCTTACACACTGGAGCGGACATGCGTTGACGGTAAAACACTGCTGGTTTTAGCGGCGCTTTATCGTCATGCTAGCGGCGCCATTTGGCTGCTAGCAGGGCGCATATAACCAAGCTAGCGGCCCAGGAAGGGGTTAAATGCACAGCTGCCGAAGCACTTTGCAGGCGATTCGGCAGCGGTGTGCATTCATTTCAATGGGCAGGAGCGGTATACACCGCTCCAAAGATGCTGCTTGAAGGACTTTTTTTTTTTAACATCCTGCCAGCGCATTGCCTCAGTGTAAAAGCACTCTGGCTTTCACACTGAGACTGCAGGGGAGCCGTTTTGCAGGCACTTTACAGGTGCTATTTTTAGCCCAAAAGCGCCTGAAAAACACCCCAGTGTGAAAGGGGTCCAACTGTTAGATTTTATGAGATGAAGGGAAGAAGAAAAAAAAAAAAAAAAAAAAAAAAAAAAAAAAAATCGGCCTACCATATCAGGCCAAAAAAAAAAAAAAAAAAAAAAATCATCATCATATACCGGCCATCGCGATTTCTAAATATTGGCATCGGCCATAGAAAAACCAATATCGGTCAACCTCTGGACAGGACCAGATTTACCAGTGTCTAGCAAGCTCTCTTTTGGGGCCAAGTCCTAAGAAAGAAAAAAATATGGTCTAAAAAATATATAAAAACACATTAATTCATACCATGTACCCCTACTAATGTACAAATAAATAAATAAAAAGGACATATTCCGTTTGACTATATATATATATATATATATATATATATATATATATATATATATATATATATATATATATAAAAAAAAAACAGAAACTTGGATTACATACCTGGCCATGTATGTCTCCACAAACTGTAACTGGTGTTGACACCGGTTGAACATTTGACTCTTCCAGCAGAAGATCACAAACATAATCACATAAACGCTTTAGAAAAAAAAAAAAAAATGAAAGTATTTATTACATTTGTAAAGTGCAGATACATTTTTTCCCACAGAGTACACCGCAACATTCGTATCAGTCTATCCCCAAAGCAGCCTATACTGAAACTTCCAAGAACTGTCAACCACACACACGCTTGGTCAGACAAATCATTCAAATACTACAATAAAAAAAAGATATTTTAAAATCAAAACAGCCCGTCTATTACTTTTTTTGTTAAATATACAGCTTTAAAAAAATTGTTAAACATAAACCACTATCAAAAAGCACACCACAAGAAAAAAAAATCTAATAAAAAGGCGGGGAAAATACAAAAGAGGTTGAATATATACATAACATATATTGTACTTGTTCATTACCATATACGTAATTGAAATATACCACCAAGATATTCCCTAGCTCATGATCTTAAGACCCCTTTCACACTGAGGCGGTTTTCAGGCGTTTTAGCGCTAGAAATAGCCTCTAAATAATGCCTGAAAAAATTCATTTCAGTGTGACTTTTCACACTGGGGCGGTGCGCTTGCGCGACGTTAGGAAAAGTCCTGCAAGCAGCATCTTTGGGAGCACAGCGCTCCCAAAACACCCTGCCCATTGAAAAGAATAGGCAGCGCTTCCAAAATGCCTGAAAAGCTATTCGAAAGTGCCCCAACACAGGGCAACTTCTCTTAAACAGCGGCGTTTTACCGCTAATGGCCCACGCTGCCAGTGTGAAATCAGCCTTAACGTTAACAGTGACTTTTTCTTTATTAGGCTTTTAATACACTTTTACACATAAGGCCACCTGATAGCAACTGCACCTACGCTCCTGCCAAACAGGAGTACAGTTCCCCCCTCCCCCTGCAGTCTTCTGGGACACGTCACAGGTCCCAGAAGACTGCGGGACCATTTACAATGCGCAGCGTTGCCTGCACATGAACAGTGGGCACCCGGCTGAGAATCTGCAAGCTGTCACAGCTGGGTGCCCACAGTTAAGTTGCCGGCGTCGGGGACAGAAGACAAGAAGGTGATAATAGTTGGGGTAAGCACAGCGCTGGATCATGGGGCAGATGAGTGGCTGTTTATTAAAAGTCTGCAGCTACAGTTTTTGCAGCTGCTGACTTTAAAAAAAAAAAAAAGCCCCCCCCCCCCCCCCCCCCCCCCCCACTCAGGAGACTGGAGCTCCTCTTTAATAGGAATTGTCCTAAGAAATACAATACAATCTGGAAGCCTTGGTTGATGCAATAAAATGCTCCTCTTCCTTATTTGTAGTGGGTTTTGATCTTACTACTTGTTATAATTTGAGGGTCCCCCTTTTTTACTATTTTATTTTTATTATTATTTTTGTACCCTGTGTTTATATACTGTATATGTGACAGTGTGTCTTATGCTGTTTTGTACCACCTTGATATTATTATTACTATTATTGTACCATACCTTTGTTTCAATAAAGGGCAATCCTGGATGTTAAATAAAAAAAATAAAAAAAATAAACTCCCCAGCCAGTTCAACCTCCCTCACATGCACCAACTCTCCCTTATCTCAGTAGCTCTGAGCTCAGAAATGCTGCACTGGAGGAAGAGATAGTGGACCACATATGTGTACATGTTTGAGAGACTGCTGCTGTGATTGTGGGGATGAGCAGTAATGGCCGAGTGTCCTAGCAACAAGGAGGGATGGGATTATTCTACCTTTGAAAGTTTTTTTGACAGGCTTCTAGAGGTATGTTAATGAACTACACCTACAGAAACTGTATTAAAAAAAAAAAAAAAAGTTGTTTAACAAGGATTGCCCTTTATTAGCACACATAAGTGGTACATAAACAGGTATCCAAACAATAGTACAGATCAAATGAAAAGACAACCAAGAAAATGGGGTATAAGAGTGCACAAAAACGATTAAAAACAAAAAATATGGGGGAAAACCTATACATGTCAGTCTTAGGCCTCATGCACACGAGACGCTGTTAAACTCACGTTCAGAGGCAGTTGGACACTTGGAAACTGCCCCTGAACCCATTTAATGTTATCCTATGTGTCCATGTACACAGTCTCGTTTTTTGGCGTTTAGGCAGTTGCGTTTAACCTAGTTTTTCCAGAAGCAAAAAAATGGGTTCAGACGCAAAAGTTTCCCACATTTCAGACGCCATACGCGGCTAAACGCCGGTAAACCCATTTTTTTTTAATGTCAATGTAGAGTATAAGATTTCCTATCATTTGAGCCCAGTCTTGCCACAAAGAGTTAATCCAGCTCTGAGCAATCCTCTTATTGTTCGGTGAGATAAAACTTGACAGAGAAAAACTTTGTCAAATCCTCCCACTTGCTGTGAGTGACAGGTGATTTACATATCTAGCCTAAGACATGCATTATTTGTTAATTCCCACCCCCACTCCTTTCTTCAGCAGCTCTGCAAGGATTGGCTGTTCCACACCTCAGCATGATTTGGCATGCTGAAGTCATATTGTTACTTTCCTGTCTTTTCACTGGATGATAGAGATCATAGCAGAAGTTCAGTGTAAGAAATACACAGGAGAAAATTAATATTGACAAGGGGAGTGTAGAGGTGGGCGGGGACATCACGACTCCACCCACCGAGCTCCAGACAACAGACCTACCCACAGAATCTGCAGTTTCTCTGGTCTCAGACAGGGGAGACATTTGACAGGTAAAGGATATATCCTTATAGATAACCGCTATGGCAGTAGTTTAGAAAGGATGACATTGGGTTTACATCCACTTTAAGTAATTACTTAATGGGTTATAGGCTACCTTTAGGTGTTGACACTGGTAAACCCAATCAAGGAAGTTTACTCCCTATATAACCCCTCCTCCTTCCAGGAGCACAGCAGTTTTGGTAGCAAAGCAATATACTTAATCCCAAAAGAGGGACGGGACCTCTGTGTCCCATGATGTACTCCAAGAAAAGGATTTTACAGGTAAGCTATAATAAAAATCCTATTTTCTTTATTGTACATCATGGGACACAGAGCCTTAAGTAATCACTTAATGTGATGTCCCATAGCAATGCTACTTGAGGGGAGGGAGAATCAACCCGCAGGGCACCCACAGACTTGAGGATTTATACTGCTGCCTGCAGTACACTGCGCCCGAAGGCGATATCCTCATACCTCCTTACATCCACCTGATAAAATCTTGTGAATGTATGCACTGAAGACCAAGTTGCAGCCTTACAGATTTGAGCCATGGAGGCCTGGTGACGCACTGCCCAAGAAGCACTAACCGACCTGGTAGAGTGCGCCTTAACTTAAAACGGGGGAATCTTACCCCTTGAATCATAAGTTTGAATTATCAATTGTCAAATCCACTTAGCGACAGTGGATTTTGACGCTGCCTGTCCTTTCTTAGGACCCTCTGGCAGAATAAATAAGACATCAGTCTTACGAATCCGAGCAGTTCTCTAAAATTAGATTTTCACTGCTATCACCACATTAAGACATGTAGTGACTTTTCTTCTCTGGAACATGGTTTTGGAAAAAACGATGGCAGGATAATATCTTGGTTCAGGTGAAATCTGAAACCACCTTTTATAAAAAAAAGTCTGGACGAGGGCGCAACACCACTTTGTCCCCATGACAAATCAAATATGGCTCTTTGCAAGAAAGAGCAGCCAATTCCGAAACCCTGCTTGCTGAGGATATAGCAACCAAAAATACCAACTTCCTTGTCAGAAGGACTAGGGGAATATGTTGTATTGGTTCAAATGGCTGTTTTTTGTAACACAGACAAAACTAAATTCAAGTCCCAAGGGTTCAAGGGAGGTTTGACGGGCGGAATAAGCTACGTCACCACCTGTATAAAACCCTGGACTACAGAATGAGTAGCAAGTAGTCTTTTGAAATAAGACCGATATAGCTGAGACTTGGCCTTCAATAGTACTCAAGGCCAAATTTCATTTCTACCCCTAATTGCAGAAAGGCAAATATTTCTGCCTATGATATATCTCTGAGGGTGCCAACCCTTGGATTCACACCAGGAAACATAAGCCCTCCAGACTCTATAGTTCTGGAAGCTGGCTTCCTTGCACTAATCAGGGTAGAGAGAACTGATCTGGAAAATTCAAGTTAGACTTACCGGTAACTTGTTTTCCTTGAGTCTTTCAGGACAGCACTTGAGAGAGAGTGACTCCTCCCCTTGCAAACAGGAAAGACTGTCCTGAAAGACTCAAGGAAAACAAGTTACCGGTAAGTATAACTTGAATTTTCCCTTATCCTCTTTCAGGACAGCACTTGAGAGGATAATAGAGACTTACCCCCTAGGGAGGGACCACAGCCTGCAGAACCTTTCTGCCTAAAGCCTGATCCCCTGCTGATAGGAGATCGAGTCTGTAATGACGGACAAATGTTAAGTAGCTTGACCACGTAGCCGCCTTACAAATCTGATCTGGGGTGGCACCAACTCTTTCTGCCCATGTAGTGGCCTGGGCTCTCGTTGAATGAGCCCTAATTCCCAGCGGGGAAGATAAACCCATTTGAGAATAGGCTACAGAAATAGCTGTCTTAAGCCATCTAGCCAATGATGTTTTCGATGCTTGTTGGCCTTTTTTGTTTCCAGAAAAAAGAACAAATAATGAATCTGAAACTCTAAACCCTCCTGTTACTTCCAAATAATGCAATAGGCTACGTCTTACGTCTAAACTGTGAAACTGCTCTTCCTTTGCACCCGAAGGGTTAGCACAAAAGGTTGGTAGAGTGATCTCCTGAGACCTGTTACTAAAGCTTGCCACTTTTGGCAAAAACCCCGGATCTACTTTAAGGACAACTCTATCAGGAAAAACTGACAAAAAAGGCTCTTTTATTGATGGGGCGTGCAGTTCACTAATCCTTCTTGCTGAAGTAATTGCGACCAGAAAAAAAGTCTTCAAAGTTAAATTCTTTAGGGATATGGCCTGTAAAGGCTCAAATGGTTCTTTTGCCAGAGCTTGCAGAACCACCGAGAGATCCCAATTTGGGAAATGCCTCACCGGGACCGGTCTAGACCTGGAAAGTGCTTTGAAAAATCTCACGATCAGAGTTTCTGAAGATAAGGATCTCTCCAGATAAACTCCCAAGGCGGCCACCTGCACCTTAAGAGTGCTGACCGCCAGATTCTTTTCTGCACCTTTTTGCAAAAACTTCAGCACTGAAACTAGATCTTTAACCTCCCTATGTTCAGAATGACAGAAAGAAACATAGACTTTCCATACTTTGCCGTAAATATCCCTGGTTACCTTTTTCCTACTGGAAAGCAACATAGAAGTTAAACGTTCTGAAAAGCCTTTGCTTCTCATTAACTGCTCCTCAGATACCAGGCAGTGAGATTTAACCTGCCTACATCTGGATGATGCACTGGCCCCTGAATCAATAGATCCTGACTGAGCGGAGGATGCCAACATGGTTTGATTGCCAACTGAAGAATTGTGGAAAACCAAGCTCTCTTTGGCCAATATGGAGTAATCAAAATTATTGATACTCTCTCTCTCAGAATTTTTCTCAACACTAGAGGGATTAACCTGAATGGAGGAAAGGCATACCCCAGGTGAAAATCCCACGGATGTGACAGAGCATCTATCCCCTGAGAGCAATTGTCTCTCTGAAGGGAGAAAAAAATTTGGGAGCTGCGAGTTTTGTTTTGAAGCAAACAGGTCTACCTGCGGAAGGCCCCAAACACTGGTGATTAATGTAAACACCTTCCTGTTCAGACTCCACTCTGATTCCTGAACTTCCTGTCTGCTCAGATAACCCGCTACTTCGTTTAATGTGCCTTTTAGATGGACTGCGGATAGAGATAGTAAGTGGTTCTCTGCCCACTTCAGAATCTCTACTGACAGTAAGTGCAGAGCCCTGCTTCTTGTGCCTCCCTGTTTGTTCAGGTAGGCTATGGTAGTGGCATTGTCCGACAAAATCTGGACATGGCAACTTATGAGGTTTTTGGAGAAGAAAGCTAATGCTAGAGCAACCGCTTTCAGCTCTCTCCAATTTGAGGATTTTTGGGCCTCGAACTGGGACCATGTTCCCTGCGCTAAGGTCTGACCCATGTGGGCCCCCCATCCCTGCAAACTGGCGTCTGTTGTGACCACTTTTCCGGTCGGAAAAGACCAAAGAAGACCTCTTTGCAGTACCACCTGACTTTTCCACCAACAAAGTGAACGTTTGACTCTGGTGGGGATCTTTATTTTTGTATCCAAACTCTCTGTCCTGTGGTTCCATGTCCTTAGAAGGAACCTCTGGAGAGTCTTGAAATGCAGCCTTTCCCATTGGATGGCTGGCATGGAAGAGGTTAATGTCCCCAGAGCCGACATAACCTTTCGGACTGAAATCAGTTGATTTGTTTGTAGTGCCGTTATTACCCTTTGGACCCTGATCTTTTTCTCTTCTGGGAGAAAAATCTTTTGCTCCACCGAATCTATCAAGTAACCCAGAAACAGTACTTGCTGAGCTGGGAAAAATTTGATTTTTGAACGTTCACTATCCACCCTAGTGACTCCAAATGACTGCGGGCTATGTTCAAATCCTCCTGCAACTTTTCCCTGGATGGGGCAAAAAAGAGGAGGTCGTCCAGATATGGAATTACCGCAATCCCCTGGAGTCGAAGAGGGGCGAGAGCTTCCGCCATTATCTTCGTAAAAATACGAGGAGCTGACGACAGGCCGAAGGGAAGGGCCCTGAACTGAAGATGTATAATCTCCTTGCCCATATTCACCGCAAACCTCAGGAACTTCTGGGACTGAGGTGCTACAGGAATATGAAGATAAGCATCTCTCAGATCGATTGATGCCATAAAACAATCTTTTGTCAGAATGTTCCTGACAGTGAAAATTGAGTCCATACAAAACTTTTTGTATAGGACCGACTTGTTCAGGGGTTTTAGGTTGAGGATAAGACGGAAGTTTCCAGATGGTCTTCTTATCAGAAAGATGTGTGAATAGAAACCCTGACCCTGTTCTTCTGGGGATACTGGTATTACTACCCTCTCGTGCCTCAGATCCTTTAAAAGGTTCTTCATGGCCAGAGCCTTTGTTAGATCCCTTGGTAGGTTTGTTACAAAAAATCTTTCTGGCGGGCGATCCGAAAACTCTATCCTGTAACCTTGGGACAGCATGTCCAAAATATATAGACTTTTTGTCATGCTGGCCCAAAGGGGAAGGAAACTTTGAAGCCTTCCCCCCACTGGTACGCACAAGTCATTGCGTTTTACCGGAGGCTGCAGGAGGATGGAAAAAGGACATTTCCTTTGCCTTTACCCTTCTGCGATGCCCAATTTTTTCTTTTCTCCTGGGGTTTGGTTTGTTCTTGAGCCCTTTGGGAACGAAAAAAACGTTTAACTGGCTGCTTTTTCTTTTTGATGGGAAAAGACTTCTTTTTATCAGCTGTTCTGATCTAGAACCGCATCTAAGTCAGGTCCAAAAAGCAAGTCACCCAGGAACAGTATCCCACACAGCTTGTTTTTGGATGCCGTATCCCCCGGCCAAGTTTTCAACCACAGAGACCTTCTGGCTGAGTTGGCTAGGGCAGCAGATCTAGCTGTCATTTTAATTGATTCCACTGATGCATCAGATATAAATGCGACAGCGGCAGACAGAGTGGAGAATGAGTCCAAAATTTCTTGTTTTGGTGAGTCTGCTGAGATATGGGCCTTAAGTTGATCTAACCAGAACTCCATATTCCTGGATACCACCGTAGTTGCCATAGCAGGTTTAAGATTTCCCATGATGGATTGCCAAGCCCTTTTTAGTAGCTGGTCCATCCTTTTATCCATAGGATCTCTCAACACCCCCATGTCCTTGAATGCCAAATCTGTTGACCTCGAGACCTGGGAAAACGCGGCATCTAGTTTGGGGCTTTTGTTCCAAACCGCCGCTGGATCTTCATCAAACGGAAAACGCCTTTTTAAGGCTTTGGGAAAGAAAGGTTTTCTCTCTGTCCACTCTTTCTTAATAGCTTCAGAAATAACAGAGTGTACTGGGAAATTGCGATTTTTGTGTTCGCTAAGCCCTGCATACATTTTATCATGCAGAGATGACTCCTTTCTTTCCTCTTCCAGACCCAGTGTGGTATAGATTGCTTTTAACAGGCCATCTACCTGTTCTAAAGACAATTTAAATTTTGTAGGTAAATTTTTTCCTTCCTCCCCCTCATCAGAATCCTCAGATTGAGAAGGGGAATGTCCCTCTGGGGTAGGAGATGCCTCAGTCTCCACCACCGGGACTATAAGTGAGCCTTGAGAGGACTGTAAGGTAGTAGGCTGACTCAGGGATGGGTTTGCTAGTGAAGAGCGAAATGATTGGATAGTCGCATCAAGTTCTTTTTTAACTGATGCAATCAAGTCGCTGCAAGCGGAAGAAGCTTCTTCTTTAACTAGCAAATCAATACAAGCTTGACATAACGTCTTCTTCCATCCTTCAGGTAGCTTGGATTTACATGAAGGGCATTTCCTTTTTGCCACTGGATCAGAGCTCTTGGCCTGCCATGAGACAAAAAGAAGAAACCATCCCAGTGAGACAACCTGTCCTATTCCCAAGGATGCTCACCACAGGTGCACAGTAAGAACTAAACTGCCTTATGTGCCTAGACAGGCCCCTGCCACCGGGGGGGGGGGGGGGGGGGGAGAGATAGATAGAGAGAGACCCCACAGTACAAAGGAGGACAGTATACAACTGCCCCTTACCTGGGCCTTGCTGGTGCCTGTGCCTGTGCCTGTCCCACTCGCTGCCGCCATCGATTCCATCGAGGAGCGCTTGCTGTGTTGTGTGGCTAAAATGACTCCAATAGCGCCCGTGTGCCGGACCGGAACTGCTAAATAAGCACCAGCCCCATTCCTCCCCTCTCCCTCTGCGATTTCCGGCGAAAATGACGCCGCACGCCTGTTCCGTGGGCGCCGCCCCCTTTCCCGATGCCTCACTTCCGACGGATGGAGCCCCGCTGCCATCCCCAAGATGGCGGCGGTGCAATAAGCAACAGGCGGTGGACCTGAGAAAAAAACCACAGTAAACGTCCACCGCCTGTCTTGCCGCCGCCTAGGAGCGATGCCCACGACAGTCAGACTCACCCTGAGCCCAGATGAAGAGGGAGAGGGAGCCCAGCCAGCAGCACCTAACATCAGCTGTGGAATGGGAGGAACAGCTCTCATGAGGTAAAAAAAGCATTTGGTGAAAATACAGGAAACCTGAGCTCCCAGGACAGCACCTGAGAGCCCTGACTTCCCCACACAAAACACAAAAACTGACAATGTGTGGAAAGGAGCCTCCTTTTAAAGTTTGGTGGAAAAGGTGTTTCCTGTTTGCAAGGGGAGGAGTCACTCTCTCTCTCAAGTGCTGTCCTGAAAGACGATAAGGGAAAGCCCAAGTTTCTTCAGAATGTGGTTTTAATAGCCAAGCTGTTAAATTTAGAGACCGTAAGGTAGGATGGAATATCGGCCCCTGTGAGAGCAGATCTGGCTGTAGTGGGAGGGACCATGGGCCCTCCACTGCCTTCTTTACGATTCCTGCATACCATGACCTTCTGGGCCATGCTGGTGCCACCCGAATTACTGGCTTTCTTTCCAGCTTGATCCTGCAAAGAAATCGAGGCAGCAACTGAATAGGGGGGAATGCATAGATCAGTGAGAACTGATCCCATGGGATCACCAACGCATCCATTCCGCATGCGAATGGATCCCTTGTTCTGGCCACAAAGTTGACTAACTTCATGTTGAACCTGGACGCTAGAAGATCTACGTTCGGAGCCCCCCATCTTTGGTAAACAGCCTGAAATATGGCGGGGTGAAGAGACCATTACACTGGGAATAACTGCTGGAGACTCAAGTAGTCTGCCTGCCTGCCAATTCTCTACTCCCGGAATGAAGACTGCCGATAGGCACGGAACATTCCTTTCAGTCCAAGTTAGAATATGGTTCACCTCTCTCTGCGCTGAGAGACCTTTGGTGCCCCCTTGGTGATTGATATAGGCCACAGCTGTGGCATTGTCGGATTGAATCCTGACAGGACAATCCCGTAACCTGAAAGTCCAGGTCTTTAGAGCCAGACGTACTGCCTGAATCTCTAGGATATTGATGGACAAGGTTCTTTTCGGTTCTTGACCACTGTCCCTGGACAGTTGCCTTTTCTAGTACTGCTCCCCAGCATGAAAGGCTGGCATCCGTTGTTACCACTTTCCAGATGACTGGTCTGAAGGATTTTTCCCTTCAGCAGATTCTGGGTTAGTAACCATCAAGAGAGGCTTTGGGACACTCTTGGGGACAGCTGCTTTGGCAAGTCTAAAGCTTGAATAGTTTTGTTCCAAGCAGACAGGATACTGCTTTGCAACAGTCTTAAATGAAACTGGGCATAGGGAACTGCTTCGAATGAAGCCACCATAGTTCCAAGCAACCTCATGTAAAGGCGAATGGAGGGATCACCATTTGACCTGACCATCCGTACCAACTCTCTTATGGAGTTGATTTTTGCCTGAGGCAAGAACACCCTTTCCTGGGCTGTGTTTATGATCAGTACTCCAGTCTTTTTAGCGGTATTAAGGAAGATTCCTCAGATAGTTGGTTGTAGTGTGTACGCTTTGCTCCAAACGAGACACCGACTGATCTATTAGCAATAGATCGTCTAGGTACGCTACGACTGTTATGCCCTTAACCTGGCTAGAGGTGGGACCAGCACTTTGGTGAATACCCGGGGTGCTGTGGCTAGCCCAAAGGGCAGGGCTACAAACTGGAAATGCTGCTGTTCTAACTCGAACCGCAGAAACCTCTGATGAGCGGGATATCTAGGGACATGCAGATATGCATCCCTGATGTCGATTGATGTCAGAAGTTCTCCTCCTAGAAGGATAGAAACTACTGACCTGATCATCTCCATGTGAAAGGATCTTCAGGAACGGATTTAGATTTCTTAGATCTAGAATGGGTCTGACGTCTCCATTTGGTTTTGGTACCATGAAAAGATTTGAATAAAAACCCCAGACCTTGCTCATTTGTGGGGATCTGTATGATCACCCTTGGAGATATTAATCGGTCTAGTGCTTGAAACAGAGATTGTCTTTTCTCTGCATCTTTGGGAACGCTTGACCTCAAGAAGAGAGATGGTACCAGCGTTACCGTGGAGATGACCCATCTGTCCTGATTTTTTCAGGCTTCTGAAAACTGAAAAAGTCTTCCCCCCCCACCTTGGTGAGGGGGGTTGCCTCTTCATGATGAGGCTTTAGAAATCTTGCTTGCAGGTTTCCGACCCCAGGACTTCTTTTGAGCCTGGGTCTGACTTGGAGATCTTCCTCTAGAGTATGACGGTGGAGGCTGTTGCCGCTGCCTAGAGGCGGAAGCCCCTGGCCTAGGGAAAAGAGCCAGTTTAAATGAAGGGCATTTATACTTTTTTGACTGGCAAAAGTTTTCTCCAAATAGTCGCTCTCCATGAAAAGGGAGCCCAGTTAGGAGATCTTTACATGGTGCTTCAGCTGAAAAAAGATTCTACGCATATGCACAAGCATAGGGCGGGACACCTGGTGAATAGAATCTTTAATAACAATGCTTTTGGTAGTTCAGCCAAATCCCGAACTTGTTGTGCAGGAAGCCCTCTAAGGGCCTCTTTAAATTGGTCCTTTAGGGATTGACAGACGCTTATGGCAGCAACTGCAGACTGAGTAATGGCACCTGCCATGGAAAAAGTAAATCTTAACAGGGATTCCAACTCCTTACCTGTTGGATCCTTTAAGCATCTGTGCATTGTCTACTGGACAAGTTAGGCCTTTATTCACATTGGAAATCGCAACGTCAACTGCTGGTATTTTCCATCTCTCGGATTTCTCTTCCAGGGGATAGAGAATTGCAATTTTCTTAGGAAGGAGAAAATGCTTATCCGGGTGATCCCATTCAGCAAAAAATAATCTATTCTAGTAATGCATGCACAGGAAACGCATGCAAAGGTTGAGGGTTTTAAAAGGAACCCAAGGAAGAAACCGAACTTTCAGGAGACTCCGTTAGGGGTAGCATGAAAGTAGAAGAACCATCTCTGTAAGAGATTGTATCAGCAATTCCTCAGATTTGAGAGGCTGAAAAAGGCTCATCTACCGATGTTGCATCCGCAGAGGAATCATCATCGGTTTGTTTTTCCTCCTGATCAATTGAGGGTAACACCTCATGGATGTAGCAGACTTCCCATTCATTTGAATGGAGGATGCGATTAAAGCCGCTAATCTTTCTTCCAGACCCTGCAGGGAGGAGGAAAAACCAAGTTAGACTTACTGGTAACTTTTTTTCCAGAAGTCTTTCAGGACAGCACCTGAGAGATAGTGACTCCTCCCACCGGACCATAGGAAACACCTTCTTCTTCCAGAACTTTAAAGGGAGGCACCTCCCTACCTACGTCAGTTGTAGAAGAGAAACCTCCGGCCCCAGCTGGAACACAAACACATACGTTAGTCACAGCATAGTATATTAAATACAATAGGGCGGGATGTTGCTGTCCTGAAAGACTTCAGGAAAACAAGTTACTGGTAAGTCTAACTTTGTTTTTCCCAAGGCGTCTTTCAGGACAGCACCTGAGAGGATAACAGGGACTTACCCCCTTAGGGCGGGACAACAGCTTGCAGGACCTTTCTGCCAAACGCCTGATCACTAGCAGATGCGAGGTCCAGCCAGTAATGTTTCACGAATGTGTGAAAACTTGACCATGTTGCCTCCTTGCAAATTTGTTCAGGGGTGGCACCAGCTCTCTCTGCCCAAGTGGCTGCTAGTGCTCTGGGTGTGCACAAATTCCTGCTGGTGGAGACACACCTGCATGCGAATAAGCCTCTGAAATGGATAGTTTCAGCCATCTTGCTAAAGAAACCTTAGAAGCCTTGCAACCTTTCCTGTTGCCCGAAAATAGCACAAATAGTGAATCTGAACGTCTAAAGAGCTTTGTTCTTTCCAACACAACAAAGTCCTCCTGACATCCAACATGTGGAAACAAGTCTTCTTCTCCCCTGCTGGGTTAGGGCAGAAGGTTGGAAGAACAATGTCCTGAACTAGATTCTGTACTGAAGCTACCTTTGGTAAGAATTTCTGGTCTGTCCTAAGTATAACCCTATCTGGAAAAATAGACAAATAATGTTCCTTAATTGATAAAGCGTTAAGCTCACTGATCCTGCGTGCAGAGACCATGGCAATCAGAAACACAGACTTAAAAGTGAGATATCTGAGTGGCACTTCTTCCAAAGGGACTCTTTGTTAGAGACTGAAGGACTACCGACAGATCCCATTTAGGAAAAGACTTAAGCGGTGCTGGTCTGGATCTCGTAAGAGCTCTAAAGAATCTAATTACCAATGGATTCGAGGCCACAGATTTTTCTAAGAACTCTGCTAGCGCAGCAACCTGCACCTTCAGGGTACTAACTGCTAGCCCCTTGTCAGCTCGAACTTGTAAAATTATAGAATGGTAACAAGACTTCCTGGGTCCTGGTCAGATGAATTACACCATGCATTATAAACCTTCCTTTTTCCTACTTGATAATAGTGTTGAAATCAACCAGTTGGAAAAGCCCTTGCTTTTTAGGAGCTGCTCTTCAGATACTAAGCTGTGAGCGCCAAAGTGGCTACCTCTGGATGATTTATGGGACCTTGTAACAGTAAATCGTGCCTGAGGGGCAGATGCCAACAAGGCTTGACTGCCATTCTCAGAACGGTTGAAAACCAGGCCCTTCTTGGCCAAAAGGGCGTGATTAGGATGACTGGTACCATTTCCTTCTGAATAGGGCTGAAACAACTAATCGATTAATCGACAACTAATCGATTATGAAATTAATCGATTACTATTTTCATA
The DNA here is from genome assembly GCA_037952835.1 of Lithobates septentrionalis. Taxonomy (NCBI): domain Eukaryota; kingdom Metazoa; phylum Chordata; class Amphibia; order Anura; family Ranidae; genus Lithobates; species Lithobates septentrionalis. Next base: position 1,246,242 of record JBBDGP010001120.1, on the reverse strand, counting down.
ATTTATTTATTGGCCAGTAACATAATGGGGTTAAAAAAAAAAAAAAAAAAAAAAACTAAAATCTGCCCAACAACAAATTGGCCAAAAAAATGCAAAAACGCAAATCGCAGCAAAATAACGTGCACAAAAATCAAAAACGCACAGCAAAAAGCACTGCAGAAACAGATGAAAAGCAAACTGCATAGGTGTGTACTGAGCCTTATTCCGGCCACACGGATCAATTTTCAGACGAGAATATTCAGACCAAAAATCTTTGTACATTCACTGAATGAGAGAACGAACGTTCTTAAAAATTATATTTTTTTTGAAGGAAGACATGTTTTTGTTTGTTTTTAATAAAAAAAATGTGATCACTGAGTCTGATGATATTTACCAGATTCACCCTTTAATAGTGTATACAGTATGTCTCTCCTCTAATAGTATATACAGTATCTCTCTCCTCTAATAGTATATACAGTATCTCTCTCCTCTAATAGTATATACAGTATCTCTCTCCTCTAATAGTATATACAGTATCTCTCGCCTCTAATAGTTTATACAGTATCTCTCGCCTCTAATAGTTTATACAGTATCTCTCGCCTCTAATAGTTTATACAGTATCTCTCGCCTCTAATAGTTTATACAGTATCTCTCGCCTCTAATAGTTTATACTGTATATCTCTCCTCTAATAGTTTATACTGTATATCTCTCCTCAAATAGTATAAACAGTATATCTCTTCTGTCCGTTATGCTCAGAGTGGATTCGATATTTTGCTCCCTAACCATAGAGTTGATTATTTATATTTACCACTGCATATAGATATTTAAGAATAAATTACCTTTTTTTAAAACTGTACACATTAACAAAATTATACACCACACTTTATTTTTAAGGTTATTAACTGAATAATCGATTAATCGAAACCATAAATCGGCCAACTAATCGATTATAAAAATAATCGTTAGTTGCAGCCCTACTTCTGAAGTTTCCTTAATATTAAAATGGAATTAACTGGAATGGGGGGAAAGCGTAGCAAAGATGGAATTTCCATGGATACGCCAAAGCATCTGTCCCCAGTGACCCGTCGTGATTGTTTAGGGAAAAAAAAAATTCAGGAACCAGGGCATTTTCCTTTGAGGCGAACAGGTCCACCTCTGGCAGCCCCCATTTTTCAGCAATCATAGCGAAAACATCTGGGTTCAGAGACCATTCTGCTTCCTGAATGGGGTTCCTGCTCAGGAAATCCGCCACCCTGTTCAGAGACCCCTTTAGGTGGACTGCTGATAGAGACAGCAAGTGTCCTCCTGCCCACCAAACAATGTTCATGGCTAGTACCTGCAGTACCTTGCTCCTTGTACCTCCCTGCCTGTTTATATAAGCCACGGCTGTGGCATTGTCTGTTAGTATCTGAACATGCGGAGTTTGAAGATGCTGAGCAAATGACTTCGGAGCCAAGTCGATCGCCTTAAGCTCTCTCCAGTTTGAGGACTTTGTTGCCTCTTTCCTGGACCAGTTTCCCTGAGTGAAACCCTTTCCTAGGTGGGCCCCCCAACCCCAGGAACTGGCATCGGTTGTCAGTCTTTTCTCGATTGGAAAAGCCCAGACTAACCCCTCCGATAGGATATCCTGCCTCTTCTACCACCATAGTGACCTCTTCACCTGAGTAGGAACTTTTACCTCTGATTCTAGGGATTCCAAATTGTGATCCCAAGATCTCAGAAGAAAGGCCTGCAGACGTCTGAAGTGTAGCCTTGCCCACTGAACAGCCGGCGTTGATGAAGTCAGAACACCCAAAACTGACATGACCCGTCTTACCGTCATATGCTGATTGGTCTGAAGTAAAGACACTGTATCCTGAAGTTTTTCCTCCTTCTCTGAAGAAAGATCTTTTGATCTACAGAATTTATTACATACCCTAAAAACCTAATCTCCTGAGATGGGTCTAGGGAAGATTTTTGGAGATTTAGAATCCATCAGAGAGACTCCAGATGGCTGCATGCTCTGCCTAAATTGCCCTGCAATTCCTCTCTTGAGGGGGCGAAAAAAAAAGATTGTCTAAATAAGGAATTACTGCGATTCCTTGAAGAAGCAGCGGAGCTAGGGCTTCTGCCATCACCTTGGTGAAAATTCGGGGTGCGGATGATAGCCCAAAGAGTAAGGCTCTGAATTGTAGATGATGAATCCTACCTTCCATCCTTACCGCCAACCTGAGATACCTCTGGGACTGGGACGAGATTGGAATATGCAGGTATGCATCCTTTAAATCCACTGACGCCATGAAGCAACCTGGAGTCAGTAGATTTCTTTGAGTCCATCTTGAACTCTCTGTATTTGATGGCTACGTTTAGCGGCTTTAGATTGAGAATTAATCGAAATCTTCCTGTTTTTTTTTTACCTGGAAGACATGAGAATAGAACCCCTCCTGCCGTTCTTTTAGTGGCACTGGGATTACTACACCCTGCTGCATCAGTTCCTCGAGAGAGGACTTCATGGCCAGGGCCCTTACTGGATCTTGAGGGGATTTTATCAGAAACCTTTTTGGGGAGCTTTTGGAAAACTCGAGAGTATAGCCCTGCGAGAGAGTGGTCAGAATAAACTTATTTGAAGTTATCCCTGACCACTGCGGAAGAAACTCGTAATCTTACGCCAACCCGCAGGGACGAGTCCTTGTGATTTCTCGGCCTGTGAAGGAGGACGGAAGAGAATTCTGCCTTTACCCCTCGCTTTGTGCGGACCAACTTTTCTTCCTCCCCTGAAACTTGCTGTCCTGCTCTTGAGCTTTTTGAGGTCGAAAAAGACATTTTGGGACCTGCTTTTTCTTTTTGACCGGGAAGGACCACTTTTTATCGTCAGTTCTGTCGAGGGTATTATCTAGATCAGGGCCAAAAAGGTGGTCTCCTGATAAGGGAATACCACAAAGCTTGCTCTTTGAAGCTGTATCACCTGGCCAGGTTTTTAGCCATAAAGCTCTTCTTGCAGAATTTGTCAAAGCTGCTGACCTAGCTGACATTTTGATTGCTTCAGCCGAAGCATCCGCAATATAAGCAACTGCAGAGACCAGGGTAGGAAAGGAATCTAAGGTCTCCTGCTTAGGGGAATCTGCCACTATATGTGATCTAAGTTGGTTCACCCAGTATTTCAGATTCCTGGCTACACATGTTGTGGCCATTGCTGGCTTCAAATTGCTCATGATTGATTGCCACGATCTCTTGAGCAAAAGATCCATACGTTTATCCATTGGATCCTTCAGAATCCCCATGTCTTCAAAAGATAGGTCTGTGGATCTTGAGCAAAAAAAAGGAAAAAAACAAAAAAACAAAACTGCGCAAAGGTGAATAAAAAATACACATATAGCCAATCCCAAAGAGTGCAGTAGATTAACATGTGAGCAATTACAGCAGCAATTCTCCTGAACATAAATACAGTAATCAAAATTGGAAACTATAGAATCGCGCTAGACATAAAAATTATATATAGAATAAGTGTGTTCTCATACACCGACCTAATAATGAAATGGTCATAAATCCCAATAGGTGCAATCATATAAATGCTAAACAAAATAGAAATAAAAAATTGGCAAAACACCTATATGTGAAATTGTCCAAAAAGTGATCTCATGATAACATTAATGAACCAAAAATTGTGTCCAAAGAGCATACACGGCAGTATCACCCGTGAACAGTAAAAGTCAATCCATACACGGTGCAATCTTTAAAATAAAAAGAGAACTAGTGAAGAAATCCACCACCGGTAAGTAAGGGGTTACTGCTTACCAGAAGCCCATGATCCCTCGCTACAGAGGATCAAGGGAAGCCTGCATATAGAAAAGCCTTCCAGAGCATATCAGGTACATCAGCTATCCTCGATGGATTGGGGATAATGTTGCGATCTCCAGAAATACCCAACGAAACTCCTGACACTCAAAATCTCCTCATATCGTTTCAAAATTATGGATGGATGTGCATAGCATGGAAAGATATAAGTGCTCCATAGTGTAAAACCTTCATAGGTTTATTGAATAATAAGATACAATATTGCACTTACATAAAGAAGCAGAAAAAACGCCTTATTGCCTGGTGCGCCGGCCGGTAGCACACAGACCAACCCGTCCTTCTGGAATGATCAATAGCAACACGAGGTGACGTCAGCACGTCGCTCCGCCCAGGCTGTGAAAACAGCACGTGACAAGGACAGATTATCACTCTTGTCAGATAGACACCCCAATGAGAAGGATAACCCTAATGTTGCACCGTTTATTACCACTTTTTCGGTGCAACATCATAGTATGAAGAAATTGATCCAAAAACACTGGCATGTTTTGACAAGTGATCAAGTGCTTGGTACCATTTTACCTGACAGACCTTGGATTGTTTTTAAGGGGGCACCCTCTCTAGCGAGTAAGATAGTAAGATTGCCCCGAGTGTTCAAGACCCCCCAAGAAACAGGTGTTTTTTTCAGAACCTTACTGGGTACTATAGATGTAGGAATTGCCAGGTTTGCTCTCTTAAGTGCAAAGAGAGAAAGATCTGCCAATTTATGTCCACCAGTACTTCAAACTTATGAGGTGGAACCCTTCATTACATGTGCATCTGAGGGTGTGGTCTACCTCATACATTGCCCATGCGGGCTACAGTATGTAGGGAGGACCAAAAGTGCACTTCGTGTGCGATTAAACAAACACATCAATAATATTAGGAGAGGTTATGATAAACACCCGGTGTCTAGGCATTATGATCAAGTACACGACAGAGATCCATCAAATACTTTGGCTGCAATTCCGGCCATTAGATTTATATCCAATGGCAATAAATGCTTTACAGCACTGTAGGCTTCAGTGTCCTTTTAGATCAAATCAGTTTGCGAGATTATATCTAGGAACGTCCTAGTCCTTTGCCATTGGACGTTGATTTTATTATTTTTTCCTTTTGTTTATATTCTAATGTGATACATGGCCTTGACCACTAGGTGTCACACGGCATAGCGGCTAGGATGACACCGGTGGGAACATGTAACTCATTTCCGTCTAAGTTGGGTGACACCAGGCATTCTGATTTTTTAGTTTTATCTTAATTTCTCCCTGTGTCCCTACCATTTTGGTTCGGTCAGCGAGTGAATGCTTTTGAGTTTATGAATTTGATGTTCATTACATTTAGGTTTTAATCTATCGAGGATAGCTGATGTACCTGATATGCTCTGGAAGGCTTTTCTATACGCAGGCTTCCCTTGATCCTCTGTAGTGGGGGATCATGGGCTTCTGGTAAGCAGTTACCCCTTACTTACCGGTGTTGGATTTCTTCACTAGTTCTCTATTTATTTTGAAGATTGCACAGTGTATGGATTGACTTTTACTGTTCATGGGTGATACTGCCGTGTATGCTCTTTGGACACAATTTTTGGTTCATTAATGTTGTCATAAGATCACTTTTTGGACAATTTCACATTATAGGTGTTTTGCCAACTTTTTATTTCTATTTTGTTTAGCATTTATATGATTGCACCTATTGGGATTTATGACCATTTCATTATTAGGTCGGTGTATGAGAACACACTTATTCTATATATCATTTTTATATGTCTAGCGCGATTCTGTGGATCTTGAGACCTGGGAGAATGCAGCATCCAACCTGGGCACTTTATTCCACACCGCAGAGAGGTCCTCCTCAAAAGGAAAACGCCTTTTGTGGGCTTTAGAAAAAAAGGTTTTTCTCTGGATTTTGCCATTCCTTAGCAATGGCGTCAGAAATGACCGAATGGGCCAGGAATGTTTGCCCCTTAGGTTCGTTTAACCCTGCATACATGCAGTCATGAGGAGATAATTCCTTCTCCTCGCTTAAGCCAAACGTAAATATGAATAGCTTTAAGGAGCTCGTCTACCTCTGCTAGGGGCCGCCTCAGCCTCCTCACCCTCCGCTTCCGAATCTTTAACGGAAGGAGCAGGGGACTGCTCTTCCCTGGTTGAAGGGTCTTCAAGTAAAGCTTCCACCACCGGGATAGAAAGGGAACCCTGGGAAGACTCAGAAGTGGATGGCGGACTAGCAGTTGGATTAACTAAAGAGTCACGAAAAGTTTGAATCGTGGCATATAGTTCCTTCTTTACAGAGGCAACCAGGTCATCACAAACCGAAGCCGATTCCTCCCTGACTAAATAAGTGATGCAGGCACTGTACAGGGCTTTTTTTTAAATTCTCTCCCACTTTGGCCCTGCAAGAAGGACATCTCTTTTTTGAGTTAGAGCTTTTAGCCTGTGAGAAAAAGGGAAAAAAACCAGGGGACCTTTTAATGAGACCCAGTCTCTGCTTCACAAGGATCACCCACAGGTGCACTAAGAAGAAACCAGTCAGCCTCTAGTGCCCAGACAGGCCCTTTGCCACTAGGGGGTAGAAAAAAAGAGATAGACCAAACACTAGGTAAAGGAAACAAAGCAGACTTTAACCGCTGCTTTCTCTTACCTTGCAGAGTCTCCCTCTACATGCTGCTGCAATCACACACGGACTGAGCTTACAGTGAAGACAACAGAGTAAGGTATGTGCATAGACTCCCTCTAGTGGAGATATAAGGCATGACAACATTTTTTCCCTAATGGAAGAAATACATAGATATTTTTAATACCCAAGTTTCTTCCCATACCTTATGCTCGCCGCAGGATTGAATTAATAATCCAACCTTCACCCATCTCGGCGGGCTGCGTAACAAACCTTCAGGGACTGGGTCCCTAAAACGGGGTTCCAACTGCCCTAGACCTGTAAAGCAGTGGTCATCAACCCTGTCCTCATGGCCCACTAACAGGCCAGGTTTTATGTATTACCTTGGGGAGATGCAGACTAGAATACTGCAATCACTGAGCAGCAAATGATATCACCTGAGATGTATTTCAGTTATCTTGGAAACCTGGCCTGTTAGTGGGCCCTGAGGACAGGGTTGACGACCACTGCTGTAAAGCACCCCATCACAAAGTTTAGGTAATGTGGCAAAACCTAAGCCCTGGGTTCCTGGGGTCCAGCCCTACAAAGTGAGGTGTTACAGGCAAAACCTCATGCTTCAGATACGAGGCCCCAGGTACCATCCTTTTAGGCCTCAATGGCACTTTGGATGGATCTGGTCTATGGAGGCTATTTAAATCCAGCATGGATCCCTCCTAGAGCGCCTCAGAGCACATCTTCACTCGTGACCAGCACCTTTAGACACTGGCGAAAAAACTGATGTGTTCCTGGAAGGAGGAGGGGTTATATAGGGAGTAAACTTCCTTGATTGGGTTTACCAGTGGCAACACCTGAAGGTAGCCTATAACCCATTAATTACTTAAGGCTCTGTGTCCCATGATGTACGATAAAGAAATGGCACTTTGCTATAATTTGCTGTTCCCCTCAAAATAACAACACAGCCATTAATGTCTAAACCGCTGGCAACAAAAGTGAGTACACCCCTAAGTGAAAACGTCCAAATTGGGCCCAAAGTGTCAATATCTTGTGTGGCCACCATTATTTTCCAGCACTGCCTTAACCCTCTTGGGCATGGACGTTCACCAGAGCTTCACAGGTTGCCACTGGAGTCCTCTTCCACTCCTCCATGACGACATTGCGGAGCTGGTGGATATTAGAAACCTTGCACTCCTCCACCTTCCGTTTGAGGATGCCCCACAGATGCTCAATAGGGTTTAGGTCTGGAGAAATGCTTGGCCAGTCCATGTAATATTATAAAAAGGGATGAAATATAGGGTATTGAGATAATAAAAAAAGACCATAATAACTCAAGTGATTCGTAGAGTAATCTGCAAAACAACTCACCTATTGGAAGGTGAAGTTTGAAAAATATGCTGGAAGGCTGGGGTTATTGGGGACAAAGAAGTCTTGAATGGGGTACTATTCGGTAATAGAGGTGTAAGAATCCAGCGAGGTATTTAGCGTATGCATATAAAAAAGGAACCTTCCAGAGGATAAGCCGGGACGATGGGGAAGGGGAGGAGGGGAATGGGGAGAGGGAGGGGGGATAAATGAGTGTCCTATAAAGTAAACAAACATAGAAGAAAGTAAGCAATTAGGAATTGTTTTTAGGACAGGGATGAGTGACGAGTGGGGTAGGCCCATAAGGGTAGATGGATCATACCTTGAAACAATGGACAAAGTGAGCTGGACAAAGTGAGCTGGACAAACCCGGCGACCGTCAGTGGTATCCACTGCTGGAAAATGCCACAGCCCTGTCCGCTTTTGAATGCACGTCCCGCCCGTCATCATCAATCGGCGTAGCCGATGTGACGTCATCCGGACCTGCCGAAAATGTTCACTGCGCATGCGCCCAATCAGCGAGCGCTTCATAGCTGTTTTGACTGATGATAAATATGAAGCCATTAAGGATCTATACCTGTTTTTGCGAAATCTGACATATACATTTTGTTTGATAGTGACCATCTTCGCTCTATACTAGGGCTGGGAGATTTTCTAAAAAAACAACAAAAAAAAAAATTCTTCGATTTTCTTAACAAAAACTCGATTCACGCTTCGAAGAGTTTTTTTTTTTTCTTTTGGACACCGCGGCGGTCCTGAGGAGCTGCGGGCATATAGTTTTTAGGCGAGGCTGCAGCTGAGGCCGGCCTCGCGGCCTCACCTAAAAACTATATGCCCGCAGCTCCTTAGGACCGGCGCGGTGTCAGCGCCGGTCCTGGGGAGCTGCAGGCAGGAGTTTTTAGGCGAGGCCGCGGCTTCGGCCTAGTCCGCGGCGTCCGGCCAAAGCCGCGGACTAGGCCAAAGCCGCGGCCTCGCCTAAAAACTCATGCCCGAAGCGCCTCAGGACCGGCGCGGTGAAAAAAAAAAAAAAAAAATTGATTTGCTTAAATTTTGAATCGATTTGACCTCTCAACTCGATTCAAGATTTAAATCTATTTTTTCCCCAGCCCTACTCTATACAAGACAAACAAATCTCAGAACAAGTTAAAAAAAACTATACAATGGAGGACTTTCGAGCCCTCCCGGATCTAATACTATTGCTAGATGAAAATGACCACGTAGATCAGACTGATAATTCATTAGTCTCTAACTGCCATTCAAATTATCTACTTCTCCAATTACATTCAAATGTAAATCAACGCTTTCCTGACCTTATGACCAATCCAAACATTTGGGCCTTCCTGATGGGGACAGTCAATGATATCAAACAGCTAATTCTCACTCCCAAACCCAGTAACTTGACTTCTCTACAGATACAGATTTCATGGCTACAAAATCATCCTGACCTTGAAATTAAAGCTGCCGACAAAGGCGGCAATATTGTCCTTATGACCAAGAATAATTATGAGCACATGGTCATGAACATTCTATGCAACAAGGAATGGTACGTACGTATCAATGCATCCAAAATTGATCAATACATCTGAATCTGAATTTCTGTCTATCATTGGCTCTGCCCATCAAGGAGGCCTTATCGATCTAGATCTATACAATTTTCTTAATATACGAAACCCTAGACTGGCCACATTTTATGCCTTACTGAAAATACATCAACATCCAACTAAACCTCCTGGTAGACCCATAGTATCAGGCATTTGTTCTCTTACGGAAAACGCAAGTCGTTCAGTGGATTCCATACTCATGCCGCATGTTCTATCGATACCATTATACACTAGGGACACACTAGTTCTTCTCAAACATATTGAGGGTATGGTCGTACCTCCTGATGCCCTGCTCGTGACTTTGATGTTGAGGCCTTGTACTCTAGCATCCCTCACGAGCAGGGCATCAAGACAGTGCGTACCTTCCTGCGAGAACAAAAACCACGATTGATGGGAATATTGTGAATTCATCTTGAACCTTCTACGGTTCATATTGACACGTAATTGTCTGACTTTTAAGGAGTCCCACTTCCTCCAGGTACAGGGGGTGGCCATTGGCACTTGTTGTGCACCGGCCTACGCCAACCTGTACCTGGGGGGGTGGGAACGCACGCATCTTTTCTGATGAATCTATCTGAATATACGAGCCAGGCGCTATGCTGGCTACGCTATATTGAGGACATATTCATCATATGGTCAGGCACTGTGGCTACGCTCAATACTTTCATTGACATTTTGAATTGTAAATCAATTTAAAATTTACAGTATCTAGTGATACATTCAAAATTACTTTCCTTGACCTCACCATCTTCAAGGATAGCAACAGTTGCCTGGCCTCTACACGTTTCAGAAAAGAAACAGCAGGCAACACACTACTACATGCCGATAGTGCCCACCCATATACCCTCATCCTTAGCATACCCTATGCACAGAACCTGAGACTTCGCCGTAATTGTACCCACACTGACCAATTCAAATTACAGGCTAATCTACTTCGTGACCGTTTGAAAGCAAGGGGCTACAGTAAATCCCTGCTACGCAGAGCATATAACAGGGCGTTGCGCCAATCCCGCAACTCCCTGTTATATAAAACGAAAAATAAAAAAACTAACCAACCAGTAAGATATATAACTAGGTATTCAGAACATCACGCATAGTTGTGTGATGTTCTGACAGCACACTGGTCCTTACTGCGGGATGATCCTGTCCTTGCTAAATACATTGGCCCTACTCCTGACATTACCTTCCGTAGATCCAGGTCCCTACGTGATAGACAATCCTCTAGCCATTATTCCATAATCCAATTATCTCATCATCACCCTAATGGTATTATGAGATGCGGCAAAAGTAATTTTTGTCCCTGGATCCATACGGCACCCGTTTTCTACTTCCCAATTGTGAAGCTTTCACCCCCACTTTCCATGCGGACTGTGAGACTCAAGGAGTTATTTACCAAATGACCTGCAAATGCAAAGCCTTTTATGTGGGTAAAACCATTAGACATTTTGATCCCGTATCAAAGATCATTTCTACTACTCTGCGGGTGGTAAGATGGTCACCTCAGTGAGTAGACATCTTGACCTTTACCACAAATTCGACACTTCGGTGGGCTCCTTTATTAGCCTTGCAGTTATCCCCAAAGACCCATGTGGGGGTGACTGGGACAAACAGATACTTAGAAAGGAGACTTTATGGATAGAGCGTTTGGATACTACCCACACTCCTGGTATTAACGAGGCCCAGTCTTACAAACCATTTCTGTAGTGATTTTTCTCAGACAATAAATCTCCATTTTGAGAATTCTCTTCTTTCCTTTATCTAAACCTATTGGGTCCCACATTCTATATACACCTATTGTCTCTCTGAATTGTTGTTCCTAGTCCTAAGCTGTGATCTTTCAATCTCGTTTAAAAATAATGGTAGTTTGCATCATTTATACTATACCTGAATATTTGCTTATTGTGTTGTCAGTTTCGGTTCCCAAATTAGGCACCAACCACTGTTATGGCTATTTGAAACTATTGATGAATTACTTATTTACACATATATTTTTCTGTTACTATTATATATCTTCTTTGTTTTATAGTCTAGCAGCTTGTCCCCTTAATTGTCAGACTGTGCGGTTCGGGTGGGTGCCCTCTAGGGGCGGAATATGGTCACCACCCAGCCGCCCAGCGTCACATCACATATCCACCTTGTTGTGACGCAGGCTCTGGCCAGCAGGGGGAGCTCCTTGCTCTCCCAATTGCGGACCATTGCTAGTTCACCTTGCGTGTGTCCTTTTCCGCCGGGCTCTGTCATCACGTTCTGAGGACGTGCTCGCTGATTGGGTGCATGCGCAGTGAACATTTTCGGCCGGTCCGGATGACGTCACATCGGCTACGCAGATTGATGACGACGGGCGGGACGTGCATTCAAAAAAGGACAGTGCTGTGGCATTTTTCAGCAGTGGATACCACTAACGGTCGCCGGGTTCATCCAGCTCGCTTTGTTCATTGTTTCAAGGTATGATCCATCTACCCTTATGGGCCTACCCCACTCATCAATCATCCCTGTCCTAAAAACAATTCCTAATTGCTTACTGTTAGGAATACTCTCCTCTTGTGATCAGTCGAACTCCAGGTGTATTGAAAAGCAGACAATTTATTTCAGATGTGTCACACAAATGGATGATGCTTACAAGTCAAAAGATGCAGTAAGAATCATACAAAGAGATGTACATCCCCCCTCCTAATACCTACAATAATATAGAGATAACGCTTCTATTTGCTGAGGAAACACACATAGCGTGCCTGGTACAAAATGGTACTTTATTTGCTAATTAGTGATTCCTGTACATTCTTGTTCTACCATATATGGTTAAGCCTAATCATCCTACAACTTACTATGGAGTTAGTTAAAGCAAACGATACAGCAAGTTAATACAACAATGTGCTCAGAAGTCATCTTAAGAAAAGTCTCAGGGTTATTGTTTTTCTAATAGTTTTTCTAATAGTCACACAATAAACATTTAAAACTTTTCTAACACTTACTTTGTTCTATGTTTGTTTACTTTATAGGACACTCATTTATCCCCCCTCCCTCTCCCCATTACCCTCCTCCCCTTCCCCATCGTCCCGGCTTATCCTCTGGAAGGTTCCTTTTATAAGCATACGCTAAATACCTAGCTGGATTCTTACATAATGGATCTCTATTACCGAATAGAACCCCATTCAAGACTCCAATAACCCCAGCCTTGAAGCATATATAACTTCACCTTCCAATAGGTGAGTTGTTTTGCTGATCACTCTACGAATCACTTGAGTTATTATGGTCTCTTTTTTATTATTATCTCAATACCCTATATTCCTCTATAGGCAAGTAGTATATTCATTTCGGGTCAGATGGTCCCGACAAAAACTTTGGTGAGTATTGGACTTCAAAGCTCACTGAGAATTAAAAGTCCCCCCACTCAACGTTAGTGGTGAAATAGGGGCGGGGGCCTGAAACCCAGATCCACTGTCTGGTTTCGAACTTCGTGAACCAGTTCTCCTGGTGTTCGAGAGGTAAGATAGAAAAAATTAAGAATAATTTAAATTAAGAGTTTCTTCTCTGTTTGATTCTGGTTTAATGTGTTGTAATTGCCGACACTGGTATTGATCGTATAATATCTTGATAATCCAGTGTGCGAAGACAGAGGCACTTGGGGACGTTGTCTAAGGTAAAAAATTGCGTCACCCGCTGTCCAGGACAGATAAAAAGAAGATTTGAGGTATACCGAACGTCAGGAGGTTGATTGCCTGACGTCGTCGGTTGATTGCCTGACGATTTAAAGCGGGAGTCCGGCGACCACTCTTTTTTTTTTTTTTTAGGTCATTGAGACACTTTGCTAACCCCAAAATAATACTCACAGTTTGGGTGTAATATTTCCGCCTCTGTCTGTTTTCGTACTGAAGAATAACTTAAAAAATGTGATGCTGGCCGTTTCCATCTTGCTTGTGGGCATGTGAAGCCCACAAGCATTGATTTCCTGGATGCGGTGAATGCTGTTCATTCACAGCTTGTTCACACGCATGATCATTGTTTCCGCACTGAATCTTGGGAAGCCCGACACTAAGCTCCCAGGAGACCATGCGGCGCCGGGGAAAGGCAATAAACACGCCTACTCCCATGGGAGGAGAGACAGGAAGTGCCACAAAGTACAATATAAAAGGTAATTACAGCGATAAAAAAAAATGTTTGTGCGGCATTTGAACATCTATGCAACTGAAGGGGGTAAGATGAAGTTAAAAATTTGAGTGGAACCCCGCTTTTAGCACTATTTAGTTAAGTGATCTAGAAAGATCGCAAGGCTAGCTTTCTTCTGTGTTTAGTTTCTCCTTTCTCATGTTTAACCTTTCTGTTGATGCTGTAACCTTATTGAAAAAAATAACAGTACTGCAGAGACAAGTTAATTATTTTTTTGATTCTCCCCATAGTGTGGGGAGTGATGATATTTTTATTCTTCTTGTATTCCTATTGTTACCGTGGGCTGAGGTTCACTATCCTAGTGTTTTATAGGTAAATGAGAGACCCAACTGGCGCTGACAATAGGCAATAGTCTCTGTAAAAGAATGTTTTGTGCCTGCTTATGAGGTTGCTGTGTTCCTAATGTGCCAAGTGGGAGACTGGAACTCCTCTTTAAGGACACAGGGCTTTATAGGGAAGTTTGGATTCAATAGTAAACTAACCAAGTGTCAGGATTTGGTGGATAAACTTAAATTGTTAGGACCCAAAGAGCAAAAAAGGTATGGGTTGAGAATAGGAGTTTAAATAACCAGCAAAAAATCATTCTTCCCATCTCATGTTCTGTGCGTCTGTAAAACTGGCAGTTGGACACTGGACTCGCTTCACCCCCCTCCCCTTGTGTTGTAGCCTGCTTGCCTAATAGTGACAGATTGGGAGCTGGCAGAGAAGCAGGAAAATTTGCAAAAGCTTAAAGAGATACTTGGTTTAATTGTCTTATGGCTTCGCTCTGTAAGGCAGCCAACACCTTGCTAGCCAATGTATTAAGCAGATAAATATGTAAAATACCAGGTGACATTGCACTATATGGCCCATGGGGATTGGACCGAAGCCGGAGTCTTGGATTACTGCACCCTCTCAAGTACCACTGGACAACATTGGCTGGGAGACTGTGCTACATCTGGGCTGCCTGCTCGGGGACAACCGAGGGTTGTCCCCGAGAAAGTGCGAAAAATCATCACAGGGAGATTAAAGCCTGCAATTTTTTTCCTCACCCCCTCCCCTCGTGTGAATCTCCTATAAGGAGGGAGTGAAGTGCTCCTCCTTTCAAATTCCTGTGTGGGAGATTGTGTCTGTAAAAAAAATATTAACTCTTGACCAGCTATGACAATACAGAAGGGTTATATTGTAAATATTGAAACTGAGCTTAAAAAAAAAAAAAAAAAAAGGGTGCTTTATTATTTTAGCATGCCATGGTGTTAAAGGAAGCACATGGCAGAAATTGTTGATGGTTTTAAAGAAGTAGATAGGAAACATGAAAATGAACAGAATGTTGTAGAATTATTATCAAGTGGCTTGATGAATGTGAGAAAAGAAAAGGCAGAGAATGTTTTGATTACTTTAAAATGTGTCCCGTCCAGAGACAGTATGTGACAGTGCTAATTTTACTGCCATAAGAAAAATGGGGATTTGAATGGGCTTTGCTAAGAGAAGCGTGCAGTAGTTTTGAAGCCCAGAGAGAGGAGAGAAGGGAATACAACAGACTTGATGCTTTTATAGCCCAAAAAAAATGATAGTCAAGAAGCTATTTCTCAGAAAGAAGAAAATGCAGATTGCCTGACAGACATAGCAGAAGAGAGAGGGAGATGATGATGGATGACTAGTAGGGCAGCATTAACTCTTTGAGCACACTGAGGTTAATTTGTGCATCTGTGAAAATATTAGGATTTTCGGTGGGAAAGGAAGTCCAAATAATAGTCTTAAAGTAAATATTTCTTGGATATGTTACTTTTAGAATTCCCAGATTTTCAACTGTTAAGTGTTAATGATGCAATGCTGTTTATATTTGGGTACATTTATAAAGTTAAAAGGCGAAGTTCTGAATCAGAATATGTGTTTGGGTTAAATTAAAAAAAAAAAAAAAAATGTTTTGGGACCCTTTGGATTTCACTTGGGACCAGAGAATAAGGGGAACAATACAAAAGGGAGTTAGTTTCATGTTTTATTTAATTCTGCTAAAATATCGGGGTCTGAGAGAAATTATATATATATATATATATATATATATATATATATATATATATATATATATATATATATATATATATATATATATATATTAGGGTTGTCCCGATACCACTTTTTTAGGACCGAGTACAAGTACCGATACTTTTTTTTCAAGTGCTCGCCGATACAGATTACCGATACTTTTTTTTAATGTCACGTGACAGTTTTTTTTTTTTTTTTTTTTTTTGAGGGGGGTGGGGGGTGGGGGTGGGGGGCGGGTGGGGGTATAGTGAACGGTGTCTGTGTGTGTGTTTTTGTTTTGGTTTTTTTCATTTACATTTATTATTTTTTACAATTTTTTTTTTTTATTCTTTATTGCACTATGTGTGTGTTTTTTTTTTTTTTTAATCAGCCCTGTTGGGGGGCTTTGGTGAGATATCAGGGGCCTTAACAGACCTCTGATATCTCCCCCTTGAGACAGAGAAATAGACTGAGGATAGAGATTCCCCAGTCCCTTTCTCTGCAGCCTCAGCTGCACTGAGAATGAATGGAGAGAACACAGCAGCTTCTCTCCATTCATAAACTGACACATTGTAATCACAGGAGATTACAATGTTTCGGTTATGTGAAAGGAAAGAGTCAGCTGACTCTCTCCATACACACAGCGGAGAGACAGCAGAACGGAGGGGACAGAGGAAGAGAGAGGGGGACAACGGAAAGCCGGAACGGATGGGGACAGCGGAGGGGGACAGAGGAACGCATGGGGACAGCGGAGGGGGACAGAGCAAAGAAGGACAGCGGGGGGGGACAGAGCAAAGAAGGAGGACAGCGGAAGGGGACAGAGCAAAGAAGGACAGCGGGAGGTGGACAGAGGAACGGAGGAGGACAGCGGAAGGGGACAGAGCAAAGAAGGAGGACAGCGGGGGGGGACAGAGGAACGGAGGAGGACAGCGGAAGGGGACAGAGCAAAGAAGGAGGACAGCGGGGGGGACAGAGGAACGGAGGGGGACACAGCAATGGAGCAGGACAGCGGAGGGGGACAGAGGAACGGAGGAGGACTAAGGAGGAGGAGGTGGTGACAGTCAGCGGTGATCGCGTGTGGGGGAATTACAAGCACCGATCACCGCTGTATGTCACTAAGCAGCTGAAAGCCGCGGGGGGAGAAGCTTGTAACTCCCCCACACGTCCATCACCGCTGACAGTCAAGGTATCGGCGGAAGCATCGGGAGCATTTGCCCGAGTACAAGTACTTGGGCAAATGCTTGGTATCGGTGCCGATACCGATACTAGTATCGGTATCGGGACAACCCTAATATATATATATATATATATATATATATATATATATATATATATATATATATATATATATATATATATATATATATATATATATATATATATATATATATAATCAAAAAATGTAAATGTCGCTAGGAAACATTTTATGTCTGCATACTTGGTGGACTTATATTGGAATAAATGAAAGAATATTGTTTTTAACAACTCCAAAGTAAGGAAGGCTTTCTTTGGTAGTTTGATCTGTGATCCCGTGCTCATTCAAGTTAGATCAAGAGTATCCATTTTCCTCAGCCAATTCAAGTGCAGATATGACACCCCCCCTGCTCCTTCTACACAACTGAAGAATGAGGCGAGTTCCTTTTTTATGGGGTGGGTGTTTAGTGATTACATGAATGGGTACAAAATTGAACTTTTAGGAGGTATTTTAGAGTTTAGAACATTAAAGGAAGGTATGAAATAATGTAGACTACACAGTCCTTAGAGACAAAGAAACAATTGATGTCCTTCCTGGGTATAACAAATTTTTGTAGAGCCTGAATTGCCAGGTATTCCATGCTGACGGCCCCGTTGGTTCAGGCAATACATGGGAGCCCTATGGCCCCCCAGGATGCTATAAAATGGAGTGAGGAAACAGACAGCCTTTACTGGCCTAAAACAAGTCCTTTCTAGTTCATCAGTGCTAGCCTTACCAAACTATGACAAACCTTTCGAACAAACAGTAGACTCAAGGGAAGGTCACATGACATCAGTACTTACACAGTCACATGGCGGGCGCCAGAGGCCGATTGCTTACTATTCTACAAAATTAGACAGTGTAACTAGAGCACTTCCACCCTGTGTACAGGTAGTGGTAGCTGCAGCGGAAGCAGTTAAAGCGGGGCGCCGCCGAAAGAAATTTTTTTAAAAGTCAGCAGCTACAAATACTGCAGCTGCTGACTTTTAAAACATGGACACTTACCTGTCCAGGGCGCCCGCGATGTCGGCACCCGAGGCCGAAGCGTCTCTCCGTCCTCGGGTGCTGCCGCCTCCATCTTCGGTAAGGGAATCAGGAAATGAAGCCGTGCGGCTTCACTTCCCGATTCCCTACTGCGCATGCGCGAGTCGCGCCGTGCAATACGAATGCTCCCTGCTGCCTCTGGGACCCGTGTGTGTTTCCCAGCAGGCAGCGGGCGGGAGCAGGAAGTGGCGTAAATAACCGCAGATTCTGCGGCTATTTATGCCGGAAGTGGGTACAGATACCTGTAATATACAGGTATCTGTACCCCCCTCCCCCCTGAAAGGTGCCAACTGTGTCACCGGAGGGGGGGAGGAATCTGATTAGTGGAAGTTCCACTTTTGGGTGAAACTCCACTTTAAGGCCTCAGTATCTATAGTGCTATATCACCTGCTGATACTTAAAGTACCACATGCAGTATCTGTTATCCTTTTACAACAAAAGATATCACATTTGAGCCCAGCATGACACCTTTCCTGTATGACAATACTCTTGACACAACCTCACTTAACAATACAGAGATGTACTACATTAGACCCATCCACACTAATACCACTTCCTACTGATGGTCATAAACATGACTGTACTAGTGCCATCACTGAAAAGGTACTGCCACAGAGTGATTTGAAACATGTACCGTTATCTAACCCTGACATAACACTTTTTGTTGATGGCTCCAATAAGAAAAATCACACATGCAACTGGATATGCAGTAGTGACACAGGATGAAATTTTGGAAGCCAGGCCATTACCAAAACATTATTCAGCACAAAGTAGCAGAACTTGTAGCACTGACAAGAGCATGCATACTATCACAAGAAAATCAATAGAGATAGATCATACAGTCCTTACTGATATGCAGCAGAATGCCCCCCCCCCCCGGGGAGGAACAATATTGGAAAACAGAAGGTTGCACAAGTATAGATAACATCTACATGCCACCTGACTGACAACCGGTATTGCCAAAAACCTTATTTAGGTATGCAGCAGTATTGACACATGGAGTAACACATATGTCAAACAGGGGGATGACTGAGATGTTAAATAAGGTATGTACAGCCTATGGCTTCACTAACTACTAAAAAAAAACTTTTTGCTCTCAATGGATTATATGTGCAAGATACAATGCTTAGGGAGGCATAAGACCACGGAAAGGGAAGTTTCCCACACTGCAATATCCATTCCAACACATTTGCATGGATTTTATTGAATTGGACAAATGTGAAAGGAAGAAATATTGTTTGCTAATCATAGACACCCTGACCAAATGGGTGGAGAATTCCCGACAGGAAGTGCAGATGCACAGACAGTGATAATGGACCCTATTTTGTAAATAAAACTATACAACATTCGACAGAAGTGATGGGAATTCAAGTGAAATACCATTGTGCCCATCATTCCCAATCAGCTGGATTGGTGGAAAGACATAATGGCATTCTAAAAAGCAAACTGAGGAAAGCTAAGAAACAGGTAAAAATTGGATGTACTGCCTACTAGTAGCTGTGACCAGTATGCATATCACACCCACAAAAGAAGGTTTAAGCCCATTTGAAATGATACATGGAAAGCCACATAAGATACCCTTACAACCAAAATGAAACACCTACTGAGTAGTCTGAGCACACACTAGCAGAATACATGTCTAGGCTGTTCTGTCCTAGAAGGTCCATTTCGAGAAGATGAAAGGGTGCATGTGGGAGATTGGGTCTTAACAAAAAGTAATAAGAAAAAGCAGTGGTACTCCCCAAGGTGGGATGGTCCTTTCAAAGTCCTCCTAACTACCCCTACTGCAATAAGGATTGCAGAGAGGTCTACCTGGATTAACCAGTCCCATTGCAAAAAGGTTTTACAGGCAGAATAGGGCCAGTTGGCTGCAAGAGGTTCAGAAAATCCAGCTACAAAGGGAGGTCTCACACAAGGTGGGATTTGTCTCAAACCGGTGAAGTCTCGCTCCCCTTCCAACTCTCCTACCCTATCCGCTGGAACTCTGTAGCTGGTTAAGATAAAAGGGACAGTAATTATCCTTGGGTTACTGGTGATTCTAGGAGAGGAATCCATAAGAGGGGTTATACATTATGAAGAACCTTAGGGTTGGGAAAGAACAGGAAAAACATTGAATCTAACCTTTATAGAGGGAATAACTAGCACTATACTGGTAGACTTCTGTCAGATTGCAGATTGTGGGGATACAACTGGGGCTAGAGGAATTCTATGGGCAGATAAATACATTTGCTGGCTCTGGAATAGGGCAAGATGTCAAGCATGGAATCAGGCCCTGTGGACCAGTGTATTAAGATTGGGGGTATAATATACCATGGCCTAAAAAGAGTGGAATAAAGGAAAGATTCATAATTACTGAAGCGGCCAACTCCCCCTGCACACAAGTAAGAACTGTAAACAATTATTGATAACATTAAAAGGAGTCGAGGAAGGAAGATCAGCGGTTGTACTCTATGGGAGCATGGGTGTCAGGAGCTGACCCCTCAGGCAAATTTTTCCTCAAGGTATTACCACCTAATAAAACCAAACAGGAAAAGGTAGATTATGGGAGTGTAGACGTGGCGCTACTGCCCTTCAAATTAAAAAAAATCTATATGTAAAATATTAGGGGAGGTATGCCTCAAATAAAATGAACTGTGATACACCCTCTGTCTGTTGGTCTCAAAATGTGTTAAAAAAAACCAAATAAAAATATATATAAGTGCCACTACTTGTATTAAACCTCTGATGCAGTAAACCACTTTTGTGTTGCACCCCCTGAGGGCAAGAATTAAAAATAACCTATACAAGCGATAGTGTTACACCCCGTCGATGAATATCAGACTGTGTGTGTTGAAGGTGCTGAACTTCAGATAGGGTGTGCTACACCCTCTGTAGTCCGCAAACTAAAATCTATGATCTAAAATATCTGGAACTGTAGAAATGCAGTGATCTAATCCCTAGTTGGCAAAGTGATAAATATGGATGTCTGGTGTATCAAAAATCTGGTATGTGAATAAAAATCAAATTATGCCAATAGATAAACTTAAAGCAGAAGTGAAAAATAAATAAAAAAATAATAAACAAAAATGTGAACGCACAATTCAATATACGTCTGTGTTACACCACAGTAGGACCACATTCAAAACCAAAGCAAGTGATGAAATTATTGCAAACACTAAATCATTAGTAGATAAGTCCATACAATAAATAAAGTGACATGCTCAAAAAACAGTGTCCAGTGCTTCACCAAAATTTGGTGCTGATTATCCTTTCAAGTGACAGTGGAGCCAGGTGATATTATCCGTGTTGATAATGTGATTGCACTCACCAGATGACATTACCCCCCCAGGGGTGTTATGCCTTCACAGTGTGAGCCACTGTGCAGCCCTCTGGAGTTCTGCTGGGCAATCTGAGAAACGTTTTGCTGGCTTTTCCACCGAGATGTCACATGGGGAAAGAGCAATGCCCATAGTGTAATATTGTTTAAAAAGGCTTTATTTAATAAAAAGTTTAGGAGATATACTCACATTTACAACGTTTTTGACATACAAAAAGATAAAACAAGAGCCGGCGCTGTGTAAACAACAATCGCCGCTCAGACCGGAAGTGACGCCATACTAAAATAGAAGTTCTGCGTAAAACTATAAGATTTACTAACCTAACAGTAGAAGATGCAATAGCTTTGGAGACAGGATACCAAGAAAAAAAATGAGTAGTTAGAATTGTTGAGGTACACGGTTAAAACTTAAAAAAAAAAAAAGGAAAACAGTTTAGTTTGTGCCAGAGCCAGATTACATTTAGCAACTATTCCTTTTCCTCTAGATCAAAAAGATCCCCGCTGAGCAAACGGAGTACGTCAAAGACAGACATTGGGGTTGATTAACGAAAGGCAAATCCACTCTGCACTACAATTGCACTTGTAAGTGCAGTCGCTGTAGATCTGAGGGGAAGCTCTGCTTATTTTATCATCCAATCATGTGCAAGCAAAAAAGCCGATTTTTATTTTCTTTGCATGTCCCCCTCAGATCTACAGTGACTGCACTTGTAGTGCAAAGTGGATTTGTCTTTAGTAAATAACCCCCATTAAGTGTGAAAGTGCCCTTAGATGAAAGGAATAAAAGGTCTGTAAGGAAAGTTTAACCACTTAAAGACTAAACCTTTTCCTGACACCTGTTTCTTACAAAGTTAAAATCAATATTTTTTGCTAGAAAATTACTTGGAACCGCCAAACATTATATTTTTTTAGCAGAGACTCTAGGGCATAAAATGACGATTGTTGCAATATTTTATGTCACACCATTTGCGCAGCGGTCTTTCAAACACAATTTTTTATGGGGGAAAAAAAAAACAAAACACTTTAACCACTTCAGCCCCGAGCCTTATTTTGAGATTTGGTGTTTACAAGTTAAAAACATTTTTTTTTGCTATGTTTGGGGTTTCCAACAACCTAGAGAATAAAATGGTGAGCGTTGCAATACTTTGTCACACCATATTTGCACAGCGATCTTAGAAGCGCACTTTTTTTTATTTTTGGAAAAAATACACTTTTTTTGAATTAAAAAAAAAAATAAGACAACAGTAAAGTTAACCAATTTTTTTTTATATTGTGAAAGATAATGTTACGTCGAGTAAATTGATACCAAACATGTCACGCTTCAAAATTGCACCCGCTCGTGGAATGGCGACAAACTTGGGCGGCACAGTGGTGTGGTGGTTAGCACTCTCGCCTAGCAGTAAAAAGGGTCGCTGGTTCGAATCCCAACCACGACACTACCTGCCTGGAGTTTGCATGTTCTCCCTGTGCCTGCGTGGGTTTCCTCCGGGTGCTCCGGTTTCCTCCCACACTCCAAAGACATGCTGGTAGGTTAATTGGCTTCTGTCCAAAATTGGTCCTAGTATATGAATGGGGATCTTGGATTGAGGGTAGGGACTGATGTGAGTGTGCGATGTACAGGGTTAGGGACAAGGGTCAGGGTTGTAGACACACACTCACTCAGGTTGAACTGGATGGACTGGTGTCTTTATTCAACCTTACTAACTATGTAACTATGTAACTTTTAGCCTTAAGAAATCCATAGGCAATGTTTAAAAAAAATGCTACAGGTTGCATGTTTTGAGTTACAAAGGAGGAACCTAAGGACCTAAGACTAATGCCCCGTACACACTGTCGGATTTTCCGACGGAAAATGTGTGATAGGACCTTGTTGTCGGAAATTCTGACCGTGTGTAGGCTCCATCACACATTTTCCATCAGATTTTCCAACACACAAAGTTTGAGAGCAGGCTATAAAATTTTCCGACAACAAAATCCGTTGTCGGAATTTCTGATCCTGTGTACACAAATCTGACGCACAAAGTGTCACGCATGCTCAGAATAAATAAAGAGATGAAAGCTATTGGCTACTGCCCCGTTTAGAGTGCCGACATACGTGTTTTACGTCACCGCGTTCAGAACGATCGGATTTTCCGACAACTTTGTGTGACCGTGTGTATGCAAGACAAGTTTGAGCCAACATCCGTCGGAAAAAATCCTAGGATTTTGTTGTCGGAATGTCCAACCGTGTGTACGGGGAATTAGACTTAATTTTCGCCCAAGGTAGGCTCCTACTTTCAGCCTAACTAGGATGTCCTCCTGTCTTACTTTCTGGCTCCTAAAAATTCCTTTTATAGATGTTCTTGCGGTGCTTGCTTAGATATAAGTCTCTTTTAGACTTTCAGATTTTTTTCCTTCCTTAAGGCTCTGTTCACACCTAGGGGTTTTTGGGCGTTTTTCTGCTGTAAGCCGCAGCTCTAAAAAGGCGTTGCCCAACAAGACAGATCCCATTCATTTCATGGCCCCTGTTCACATCTGCGCGTTTTGTCATCTGAAGCAAAAAAAAAAAAATATTAAAAGCCAGTAGCTACAAATATTGCAGCTGCTGACTTTTAATAAACGGACACTTACCTGTCTTGGAGTCCAGCGATGTCGGCAGCCGAAGCCGAGCAATCGCTTGGCTGCTGCCGCCGCCATTCTCTGTGAGGGAA
Source organism: Lithobates septentrionalis (assembly GCA_037952835.1). Taxonomy (NCBI): domain Eukaryota; kingdom Metazoa; phylum Chordata; class Amphibia; order Anura; family Ranidae; genus Lithobates; species Lithobates septentrionalis. The sequence continues at coordinate 1,222,427 of JBBDGP010001120.1, read as the reverse complement.
TCAGGAAGTGAAGCACTTTCCGTTTCCCTACTGCACATGCGCGAATCACGCTGCACGTCCTAAGTGGTCCCCGCTATCTCCTGGGACCTGTGTGTTTCCCAGGAGACAGCGGGGGGGGGGGGGGGGTTTGCGGGAGTCTATCCCCGGAAGTGGGTGCAGATACCTGTCTAATACAGGTATCTGCACCCCCCTCCACCCCTGAAAGGTGCCAACTGTGGCACCGGAGGGGGGGGGGTTTAATCAGATGAGCAGAAGTTCCACTTTTGGGTGGAACTCCGCTTTAAAGCTGTATTAATTCCTATAAAAAAAACCCAAAGCCCTCCAGCAACACGCTGTCACCACTGACAGGGCTTCCATCTTCACTGGGTCTGCCTTCCGTATTTGCGGGCTTCGGCCGCTTTAATAGCAGAGCCCCAGTGATGTCATGGCCGCGGCAGAGTGCAGTGCAGATGTGCCGTGCTAGTCATTGGAATATCTTCTAAACAGTGCACGTTTAGGAGATATTCATTTTACCAACAGGTAAGCTTTATTATAAGCTTATCCATAGGTAAAAGTGGCATAACAAACTTTACTACCACTTTAAAACAGCCTCATCTACAGTATCTCACAAAAGAGAGAGTACACCCCTCGCATTTTCGTAAATAGATTATAACTTTTCATGTGACAACACTGAAGAAAGGACACTTTGCTACAATGTAAAGTAGTGAGTGTACAGCTTGTATAACAGTGTAAATTTGCTGTCCCCTCAAATAAAAAAGCCATTAATATCTAAACCGCTGGCAACAAATGTGAGTACACCACTAAGTTAAAATGTCCAAATAGGCCCAATTAGCCATTTTCCCTCCCCAGTGTCATGTGACTCATTAGTGTTAAAAAGGCCTCAGGTGTGAATGGGGAGCAGGTGTGTTAAATTTGGTTTTATCGCTCTCACTCTCTCATACTGGTCACTGAAAGTTCAACATGGCACCTCATGGCAAAGAACTCTGAGGATCTGAAAGCCTGTCGGTGCTCAGACCATATGCCGCACACTACATCAAATTGGTCTGCATGGCTGTCGACACAGAAGTCTTCTAAAGTTGATGCACAAGAAAGCCCGCAGTTTGCTGAAGACAAGCAGACTAAGGACATGGATTACTAGAACCATGTCCTGTGGTCTGATGATACCAAGATAAACGTATTTGGTTCAGATGGTGTCAAGCGTGTGTGGCGGCAACCAGATGAGGAGTACAAAGACAAGTGTGTCTTGGCTACAGTCAAGCATGGTGGTGGGAGTCAAAAAATATCAGAAACACAACGTGTTGCTGATCCAAGCGCTCAAAATGGATAAATGTTAGTGCACTGTAGCTGTTTTGAGGAAAAAAAAAAAAAAAAAAAAAAATCAATAAAAAGGATGCAAAGATAAAATATAAATAAAATATCCTAGCATTAACAGCACTTAAAAAACATATAGCCAAAGATGTTACAGTACAATTAAATATACCGCACATGAAACAAATGTTCATATATAGCAAAGTCCCAACAAAAGTCCATAGGGTAGGTGTAGTGCTCCGTGACCCCTCAGAAACGTAGGTCTGCTTCAAAGACTACACACCATCACCAAAAGAAGAAACCTTGTGCTCAGAGTGGTCCCCTTTAGTAACGCACTTACCCCCAATGGGCTAATAGTGGGCCTTAAAATTTCCAGGAAATACTGCATACGCCATTAATCTGGACTGGAATCCTTCCAGGGACAACAATCAAAACGTGGGAAAACCTGGACTCTCTTTTATGGTGTGACCTGAAATCCTGTTCTTGCATATACCACGGTAATTGTTTAGGATTGCTCACCATATCAACCATGCAAAAAGAAGGGATTCTCCTAGCAGAACACCGTTATTATTTGGGAAAATCCCCACAAACCATACAAATATGCTTACAAGATAAAACAGATCAAACAGCATTGGAGGTGTTTAAGTCAATACCACACAGCTCAATTCTCACCGCTTCCTAAGATGTCGTTTGGGCTTGGTGAGACCCGGGATGACAGACGCTGAGGCTGGTAGACAGAGGAGCTGAGTGGACATGCTCTAACGCGTTTCGTAATCACGTCTTCCTCAGAGGGCGGGTGGTGGGAGTGTCAAGGTCTGGGGCTGCATGAGTGCTGTCAGCACTGGGGAGCTACATTTCTTTGAGGGAACCATAAAAGCCAACATATACTGTGACATACTGAGGCAGAGCATGATTCCCTCCCTTAGAAGACTGGGCCACAGGCAGTATTCCAACATGATTATGACCCCAAACACACCTCCAAGACGACCACTGCCTTGCTAAAGAAGCTGAGGGTAAAGGTGATGGACTGGCCAAGCATGGTTCCAAACCTAAACCCTATTGAGCATCTGTGGGGCATCCTCAAACGGAAGGTGGAAGAGCGCAAAGTCTTTAACATCCACCAGCTCCGTGATGTCATCATGGAGGAGTGGAAGAGGAATCCAGTGGCAACCTGTAAAGTTCTGGTGAAATCCATGCTGGAAAATAATGGCGGCCACACAAAATATTGACACTTTGGGCCCAATTTGGACATTTTCACTTAGGGGTGTACTCACTTTTGTTGCTAGCGGTTTAGACATTAATTGCCATGTATTGTTATTTTAAAGGGACAGCAAATTTACAATGTTATACAAGCTGTACAGTCAAGCAAAGTGTCATTTCTTAAGTGTTATCACATAAAAAGATATAATAAAATATTTACAAAAATGTGAGGGGTGTACTCAGTTTTGTGTACCTCTAATTGCCGTACTACTGTGTCACAATTGCATCCCTAGCACTCCAAATCATGGGTTTAAATCATAGTTTCATACTGTACTTGGTAAGGCTGAATAAAGACACTAGTCCATTCAGTTCAACCTGTGTGGGTGTGTATGTGTCGATAATCATTTCCCATATCCATGTAGATTGTGTTTGCTGAAATGCATGTCCAAGAGTCTCTTAACCACTTGACGACCGCCTCACGCCGATGTACGTCGGCAAGGCGGCACGGACAGGCAAAATCACGTACATGGTACGTGATTTGCCTTCCGCGGGTGGGGGGTCCGATCGGACCCCCCCCCGCCGCCCGAGGCGGTCCCGTTTTGTCCCCCGGCGATCGGAGACGAGGGGGAGGCCATCCGTTCGTGGCCCCCCCCTCGCGATCGCCGCCGGCCAATGGGAACACTCCTTTGCTGCTGTATGCTAAACAGCAGCAAAGGAAATGATGTCATCTCCCCTCGGGTCGGTAGTTTCCGTTCCGGCCCGAGGAGAGACGACAAGTGAGTGACTGCACCAACACACACACAGTAGAACATGCCAGGCACACATATTACACCCCGATCCCCCCCCAATCCCCCCCCCCCCCCTGTCACAAACTGACACCAGCAGTTTTTTTTTTTTTTTTTCTGATTACTGCATAGTGTCAGTTTGTGACAGTTACTGTGTTAGCACAGTTACTGTTACCCCCCTGTAGGTCTAGGGTACCCCCCTAATAAAGTTTTAACCCCTTGATCACCCCCCGTCACCAGTGTCACTAAGCGATCATTTTTCTGATCGCTGTATTAGTGTCGCTGGTGACGCTAGTTAGTGAGGTAAATATTTGGGTTCGCCGTCAGCGTTTTATAGCGTCAGGGACCCCCATATACTACCTAATAAATGTTTTAACCCCTTGATTGCCCCCTAGTTAACCCTTTCACCCCTGATCACCGTATAACCGCTACGGGTGACGCTGGTTAGTTTGTTTATTTTTTATAGTGTCAGGGCACCCGCCGTTTATTACCGAATAAAGGTTTAGCCCCCTAATCGCCCGGCGGTGATATGCGTCGCCCCAGGCAGCGTCAGATTAGCGCCAGTACCGCTAACACCCACGCACGCAGCATACACCTCCCTTAGTGGTATAGTATCTGAACGCATCAATATCTGATCCGATCAGATCTATACTAGCGTCCCCAGCAGTTTAGGGTTCCCAAAAACGCAGTGTTAGCGGGATCAGCCCAGATACCTGCTAGCACCTGCGTTTTGCCCCTCCGCCCGGCCCAGCCCACCCAAGTGCAGTATCGATCGATCACTGTCACTTACAAAACTCTAAACGCATAACTGCAGCGTTCGCAGAGTCAGGCCTGATCCCTGCGATCGCTAACAGTTTTTTTGGTAGCGTTTTGGGGAACTGGCAAGCGCCAGCGGCGTAGTACACCCCGGTCGTAATCAAACCAGCACTGCAGTAACACTTGGTGACGTGGCGAGTCCCATAAGTGCAGTTCAAGCTGGTGAGGTGGCAAGCACAAGTAGTGTCCCGCTGACACCAAAAAGACAAACACAGGCCCGTCGTGCCCATAATGCCCTTCCTGCTGCATTCGCCAATCCTAATTGGGAACCCACCGCTTCTGCAGCGCCCGTACTTCCCCCATTCACATCCCCAACCAAATGCAGTCGGCTGCATGAGAGGCATTTTTATGTCCTCCCGAGTACCCCTACCCAGCGAACCCCCCAAAAAAGATGTGTCTGCAGCAAGCGCGGATATAGGCGTGACACCCGCTATTATTGTCCCTCCTGTCCTGACAATCCTGGTCTTTGCATTGGTGAATGTTTTGAACGCTACCATTCACTAGTTGAGTATTAGCGTAGGGTACAGCATTCCACAGACTAGGCACACTTTCACAGGGTCTCCCAAGATGCCATCGCATTTTGAGAGACCCGAACCTGGAACCGGTTACAGTTATAAAAGTTAGTTACAAAAAAAGTGTAAAAAAAAAAAAAAAATATATATAAAATAAAAAAAAATAGTTGTCGTTTTATTGTTCTCTCTCTCTATTCTCTCTCTATTGTTCTGCTCTTTTTTTTACTGTATTCTATTCTGCAATGTTTTATTGTTATTGTTATTATGTTTTATCATGTTTGTTTTTCAGGTATGTAATTATTTATACTTTACTGTGCTTTATTGTTAACCATTTTTTTGTCTTCAGGTACGCCATGCACGACTTTGAGTGGTTATACCAGAATGATGCCTGCAGGTTTAGGTATCATCTTGGTATCATTCTTTTCAGCCAGCGGTCGGCTTTCATGTAAAAGCAATCCTAGCGGCTAATTAGCCTCTAGACTGCTTTTACAAGCCGTGGGAGGGAATGCCCCCCCCACCGTCTTCCGTGTTTTTCTCTGGCTCTCCTGTCTCAACAGGGAACCTGAGAATGCAGCCGGTGATTCAGCCTGCTGACCATAGAGCTGATCAGAGACCAGAGTGGCGCCAAACATCTCTATGGCCTAAGAAACCGGAAGCTACGAGCATTTCATGGCTTAGATTTCGCCGGATGTAAATAGCGCCATTGGGAAATTGGGGAAGCATTTTATCACACCGATCTTGGTGTGGTCAGATGCTTTGAGGGCAGAGGAGAGATCTAGGGTCTAATAGACCCCAATTTTTTCAAAAAAGAGTACCTGTCACTACCTATTGCTATCATAGGGGATATTTACATTCCCCGAGATAACAATAAAAATGATTAAAAAAAAAAAAAAATATGAAAGGAACAGTTTAAAAGTAAGATTAAAAAAGCAAAAAAATAATTAAGAAAAAAAAAAAAAAAAAAATAAAAAATAAAAAAAAGCACCCCTGTCGCCCCCTGCTCTCGCGCTAAGGCGAACGCAAGCGGCGGTCTGTCGTCAAACGTAAACAGCAATTGCACCATGCATGTGAGGTATCACCGCGAAGGCCAGATCGAGTGCAGTAATTTTTCCAGTAGACCTCCTCTGTAAATCTAAAGTGGTAACCTGTAAAGGCTTTTAAACATGTATTTATTTTGTTGCCACTGCACGTTTGTGCGCAATTTTAAAGCATGTCATGTTTGGTATCCATGTACTCCGCCTAAGATCATCTTTTTTATTTCATCAAACATTTGGGCAATATAGTGTGTTTTAGTGCATTAAAATTTTAAAAAGTGTGTTTTTTCCCCAAAAAATGCGTTTGAAAAATCGCTACGCAATTACTGTGTGAAAAAAAAAAATGAAACACCCACCATTTTAATCTGTAGGGCATTTGCTTTAAAAAAATATATAATGTTTGGGGGTTCAAAGTAATTTTTTTGCAAAAGAAAATAACTTTTTCATGTAAACAATAAGTGTCAGAAAGGGCTTTGTCTTCAAGTGGTTAGAAGAGTGGGTGATGTGTGACATAAGCTTCTAAATGTTGTGCATAAAATGCCAGGACAGTTCAAAACCCCCCTAAATGACCCCATTTTGGAAAGTAGACACCCCAAGCTATTTGCTGAGAGTCATGTCGAGTCCATGGAATATTTTATATTGCGACACAAGTTGCGGGAAAGAGACAAATTTTTTTTTTTGCACAAAGTTGTCACTAAATGATATATTGCTCAAACATGCCATGGAAATATGTGAAATTACACCCCAAAATACATTCTGCTGCTTCTCCTGAGTACGGGGATACCACATGTGTGAGACTTTTTGGGAGCCTAGCCGCGTACGGGACCCCGAAAACCAAGCACCGCCTTCAGGCTTTCTAAGGGCGTGAATTTTTGATTTCACTCTTCACTGCCTATCACAGTTTCGGAGGCCATGGAATGCCCAGGTGGCACAAAACCACCCCAAATGACCCCATTTTGGAAAGTAGACACCCCAAGCTATTTGCTGAGAGGTATAGTGAGTATTTTGCAGACCTCACTTTTTGTCACAAAGTTTTGAAAATTGAAAAAAAAAAAAATGTTTTTTCTTGTCTTTCTTCATTTTCAAAAACAAATGAGAGCTGCAAAATACTCACCATGCCTCTCAGCAAATAGCTTGGGGTGTCTACTTTCCAAAATGGGGTCATTTGGGGGGGGGTTTGTGCCACCTGGGCATTCCATGGCCTCCGAACCTGTGATAGGCAGTAAAGAGTGAAATCAAAAATTTTCACCCTTAGAAATCCTGAAGGCAGCGATTGGTTTTCGGGGTCCCGTACGCGGCTAGGCTCCCAAAAAGTCCCACACATGTGGTATCCCCATACTCAGGAGAAGCAGATAAATGTATTTTGGGGTGCAATTCCACATATGCCCATGGCCTGTGTGAGCAATATATCATTTAGTGACAACTTTATGAAAAAAAAAAAAAAAAAAAAGTGTCACTTTCCCGCAACTTGTGTCAAAATATAAAATATTCCATGGACTCAATATGCCTCTCAGCAAATAGCTTGGGGTGTCTACTTTCCAAAATGGGGTCATTTGGGGGGGTTTTGTGCCACCTGGGCATTCCATGGCCTCCGAAACTGTGATAGGCAGAGAAGAGTGAAATCATAAATTTACACTCTTAGAAATCCTGAAGGCAGTGATTGGTTTCCGGGGCCCCGTACGCGGCTAGGCTCCCAAAAAGTCCCACACATGTGGTATCCCCATACTCAGGAGAAGCAGCTGAATGTATTTTGGGGTGCAATTCCACATAGGCCCATGGCCTGTGTGAGCAATATATCATTTAGTGACAACTTTTTGTAAATATTTTTTTTTTTTTGTCATTTTTCAATCACTTGGGACAAAAAAAATAAATATTCAATGGGTTCAACATGCCTCTCAGCAATTTCCTTGGGGTGTCTACTTTCCAAAATGGGGTCATTTGGGGGGGTTTTGTACTGCCCTGCCATTTTAGCACCTCAAGAAATGACATAGGCAGTCATAAACTAAAAGCTGTGTAAATTACAGAAAATGTACCCTAGTTTGTAGACGCTATAACTTTTGCGCAAACCAATAAATATACGCTTATTGACATTTTTTTTACCAAAGACATGTGGCCGAATACATTTTGGCCTAAATGTATGACTAAAATTTAGTTTATTGGATTTTTTTTATAACAAAAAGTAGAAAATATCATTTTTTTTCAAAATTTTCGGTCTTTTTCCGTTTATAGCGCAAAAAATAAAAACCGCAGAGGTGATCAAATACCATCAAAAGAAAGCTCTATTTGTGGGAAGAAAAGGACGCAAATTTCGTTTGGGTACAGCATTGCATGACCGCGCAATTAGCAGTTAAAGCGACGCAGTGCCAAATTGGAAAAAGACCTCTGGTCCTTAGGCAGCATAATGGTCCGGGGCTCAAGTGGTTAACCACGATATATCCGAACGACGGCTACAGCGCGGCTCGATAATTCCAGGAGGGTGACATCCTCCCAGAATCGTGCCCACCCAGGAATATCATGGATCACGTTAAAATGGTAGATGACATCGGCCATTCACCACGTGATCACGCCTTCCAATGACGGCGTGATCACTTGTAAACAAACCGGAGATTGTCCAGTTCGGCTCCTCCCGCCGATCGGTACAGCGTGTGAGGAGAGGGGGAGAGCCGGGTGCAGAAGTGCTGTGGGATGCATCTGAAGTTCCCACAGTGCTGATCTGTGCCCAGCCATGGATCATCCATCCATGGCTCATCCATGCTCCATCCATTCTCCATGCATGCTCCATCCATGGCTCATCCGTGCCTCACAAAAGTGTAATAGGTAGTCAAATTAGATTTGAAATGTATGGTCCCTGATGGTGCTCCCTGTATGTTGGGCCTCTCTATGTGGCCAGGCTGTGGAAAAGTCTCACATGTGTCATCTCCATACTCAGGAGTAGCAGAATGTATTTTGGGGTGTCATTTTTGCTATGCAAATGCTATGGGTTAGAAATATCTTATAAATGGACAACTTTGTATAAAAAAAAAAAAAAAAAAAAAAAAAAAAAAAAAAAGTTTTAATTTTCTTTCCATATTATTTAACCACTTCAGCCCCGGAAGATTTGGCTGTTGAACGACCGGGCCATTCGGCACTGCGTCGCTTTAACTGACAATTGCGCAGTCGTGCGACGCTGCACCCAAACAAAATTGACGTAATTTTTTCCCCACAAATAGAGCTTTCTTTTGGTGGTATTTGATCGCCTCTGCGGTTTTTATTTTTTGCGCTAACAAAAAAAGAGCGACAATTTTGAAAAAAAAAAAAAACATAATAATTTTGTACTTTTTGCTGTAATAAACCCCCCCCCCCCCTTTTTTAAATTTAATTCTTTCTCAGTTTAGGCCGATATGTATTCTTCCACATATTTTTGGTAGAAAAAAAAAAAGTGTATATGGATTGGTTTCCGCAAAAGTTATAGGGGATAGATTTATAGCATTATTATTATTATTATTTTTTTTTTATTATTATCGGACAATTCTGACACATTTCTGGGACCATTGAACAGGTATGATCAATTTTCAATGATTGGCACCATAGCTTGTAGACTATAACTTTCATACAGACTAAATAATATACACTAATTTGAGCTATTTTTACCAAAGATATGTAGCAGTATACATTTTGGCCAAAATTTAAGCAGAAAAATTACTAATTTGCAAAATTTTATAACGGAAACGAAGAAAAATTATTCTTTATTTTTTAAAAAAAAAACAGTCTTTTTTTTTTTTTTTTTGCACTATAAATAAAAAAAAAAAAAAAAAAAAAAAAAAAACAAAAACGGGGTGATCAAATACCACCAAAAGAAATCTGTATTTGTGTGAAAAAATGAACAAAAATTTCATATGGGTACAGTGTTGCATGACTGAGTAATTCATGTCATTCAAAATGTGAGCACTGAAAGCTGAAAATTGGTCTGGTTAGGAAGGGGGTTTAAGTGCCCAGTGGGTAAGTGGTTAAAACTAACAATACTTCCTGTTGAGGTTCCACATCCTTATTGCGCTGAAAGTGAATAACCCCCTACGCCGCTTAAAGCGGAGGTTTGCTGAAAAAAAAAAATATTAAAAGCCAGCAGCTACAAATACTGCAGCTGCTGACTTTTAATATATGGACACTTACCTGTCTAGGGAGCCCGCGGTGTCGGCAGCCGAAGCCGATCCGTCCTTCGGCTCTCGGCTGCTGCCGCCATCCTCGATAAGGAAATAAGTCAAGCCATGCAGCTTCACTTCCTGGCTCCCTACTGCGCATGCGCGAGTTGTGCTGCGCGTCCTCTCAGGTCTCTGCTGTATTCTGTGTCTCACAGAATACAGCAGGGGAGGACGGGGTAGGCGGCGGAAGTGGCTTACGTCACCGAGGTGAGCTATGCCAGGAAGTGGGAGCAAATACCTGTATTGGACAGGTATCTGCTCCCTCCTCCCCCCTGAAAGGTGCCAAATGTGACACCGGAGGGGGGGAGGAATCCAAAAAGTGGAAGTTCCATTTTTGGGTGGAACTCCACTTTGAGGTTAAACCGCTTCTCCTCCAGTCTCTTAGAGAGGCCCGTGTCTTCTTACACTCCCGAGACTGAATAGTTTCCTACCTACGCTGGGATCACCATTGAAATATTTGTATATTCCTATCAGATCTCCTCTCAAGTGTCTCTTCTCCAGGGAATACAAGTTTAACCACTTCCCGCCCCCCCAGCCGTAATATGTCCTTCACTTTGAGCGGGTATATCTGAATGCAGGCATCATTCAGGTATTGTCTTTTTCAGCCGGCGATTCCCTACACCACAAGAACAATCATAGCGGCTGTTCAGGCGTCGGATTGTTCTTTACGGGCAGCGAGAAGGGACGCCCCCCCTCTGGTGCTTCTACCGACTCCCCGCTGCCACCAGTGAGTCGGAGACAGGATCCGCCGGCGCCGGATGTTTACCATAGAGAGAGATCTGGTCCTCCGGAGTCTCTATGATCGTTTGGAGGCCGGGCACGATGTTATGACGTCACGCCTGGTCTCAGCATCCAAACAAACGGCACCACCTCGGCTTGGCAGTTGAGATTGTGTATTATTTTTAATTTTTTTTTATTTCAGGCGTCCCAGCCTAGAGGTGAGATGTGGGATCTTACTGACCTCACATCTCACTGTAAAGAGGCCCTGGAATGCCATATTATTATTACAAGGGATGTTTACACCCCTTGTAATAGGAATAAACGTGATTAAAAGTGATCATTTTTTTTTTTTAAAGTGTCCAACTAAAAAAATAAAGTAAAATTAACAAAAAAATAAATAAATTTAAAATGCCCCTGTCCCCGCACGCAGAAGCGAACGCATACATTAGTCCCGCCCACATATGAAAACGGTGTTCAAACCACACATGTGAAGTATTCCCGCAAACGTTAGAACAAGAGCAATAATTCTAGCCCTAGACCTCCTCTGTAACTCAAAACATGTAACCAGTAAACATTTTAAAGCGACACCTATGGTGATTTTTAAGTACTGAAGTTTGGCGCCATTCCATGAGCGTGTGCAATTTTGAAGCATGACATGTTAGGTATATATTTACTTGGCGTAACTTGATCTTTCACATTATGCAAAAAAATTGGGCTAATTTTACGGTTTTGTTTTTTTTTTAAAGCGTGAAAAGTGTTTGAAAAATTGCTGTGCAAATACCGTGCGAGACACAAAGTTGCAACGACCGCCATTGTATTCTCTAGGGTCTCTGCTAATAATAAAAAAAGAAAAGAAATTGCTGTGCAAATACCTCCTCTTTCTTCAGGTTAGGGGGCCTGTAACACCCCCCCCCCCATCAATTTCTCACTTGCGTCCTCCCTTTGAGGTTCCAATCACACTGATTCCACCTCCCCCTTGCCCCATTTGAGAGATCATTCCTCTCTCCCACCCCCAAATCAATCTTGATATATAGACAAACTCCTCCTCCTCTTCTTCCCTCCCTCTTCCTGGAATACTCCTGGTTGCCAGCCAGTCGTGTGAGCTGTCAAACTGTCAAATGTTTCTGATATTCCCACAAAGTCTAAATCTTCCTAATGCAACAGCAGCTCCAGTCCTTCCAATTAAATAGCTAGGCTCCTGGCATTTGTGTACATTCCCTTCAGTTTTGTACGAGTGCACATTCATTTTCTCTTTAGGTATTCTGAAAACTGCGATTATGATTTGCCAACTCATTTACACGAGCATTAGGTATTATGGATAGATTACCACTAATGCTTCCACCAGTACCCTCTGACCTTCACTCACTGCCGACTTTTGCTTCCTCCTTGTGACAGATTGCCTGAACTGTCCTAATAATTGAGTCTTCTACTACCAGTACCTGCCTAACCTTGCCCCCCCATCTTACCTGAGCAGTCACTCCCTGGCTTCTCTAATGCCGCGTACACACAGTCGGACTTTTCGTCTACAAAAGTCCGACGGACTAAAGCTGGCTGACAATCCGATCGTGTATGGGCTTCCCCGAACTTTCAGCGGACTTTTCCAGCCGCAAATCTGACGGACTTTAGATTTGAAACATGCTTCAAATCTTTACGTCGTAACTACGCTGGACCCAGAAATCCGCTCGTCTGTGTGCTAGTCCGACGGGCAAAAACCCACGCTAGGGCAGCTATTGGCTACCAACTTCCTTATTTTAGTCCGGTGTACGTCATGTACGAATCCGTCGGACTTTTGTGTGATCTTATGTAGGCAAGTCCGTTCGTAAGAAAGTCTGCCGCAAGTCCGCCAAAAGTCTGTCGGACAGGCTGTCGGACTTTTGTAGCCGAAAAGTCCGACCGTGTGTACGCGGCATAAGGCTCTTCCCCCTACCCCTCCTGTCACCCAGCTACCCAACTCTGGCTCCTGTAACTATTTCTCCATCCTCCTCTACACTGGCCATCAGCACCTGCTGGGTAATGCCCAAGCTCCATTCCAGGTTGCTGATGCTGCGCAGTGTTGCCATCTGATTCTCTAGATCCAGGATCTGGGCTTCCAGAGAAACCACTAGCTTACAACTTGCACAGAAGTAATCAACCTCGAATGGCTCAAGGAACGTATACATGAAGCAAGATGTGCGCTGGGTTGCATCACCAATCCTGTTGGACATTTTACCCACTACGTTAATGGGGGAAGAAAAAAGAAAAAAAAAAAAAAAAAAAGGGAGGTTACTCCTGGTACTCTACACTACTCCAAGTTACTGCTGCTGCTACAGCTAATCCAAGTTCCTCTCAGTCGCTCCCAGTACTCCACGTTAAGTCAAGTTACTCCAGTACTCCAAAACACTACTCAGTACTCCAAGTTACTCCCAGTACCTCCCAGTACTCTGTCAATATCACTCCCAGCTTTCCAATGTTGTTATAAATTACTTATAACAGTACAGTACACAAAGTCACTTACTCAGTACTCCAATTATTCACAGTTACTCCCAATACTATGTTACTTTAAGTTACTCCCAGCATACCAGGTCAACCTCAGTACTCCGAGCTACTACAAGGTCATTCTGTCACTACAAAAATTTCTACACAAAAATTCCTCCCAGTGCTCCAAGTTATTAAAGCTGTTACTCCCAGTTATTACAAATACTCCAAGTTACTACAAAAATACTCCCAGTACTCCAAGTTACTACAGATATGCTCCTCAGCGATCAGTCATTGTCCCTCACTCACAGTGTGTCCGTAGCTCCTCCTCAGTCACCATCCCCACACTCAAATGTCAGTTTTTGCGGGCACCAGCTCTCACGCAGCTTCACCTGTCAGAGCTTCTGTCTCATTGGCTCCCACATTGCTCCCCATCAGTGTCCCTGCCCCACCGATCAATCCTCTCACTGCTGCCTTGCAAGCCGCCAGTGCCTCCCATTCTTCAGCTTGCAGCTCCCTAGTAGCGTCTCTCTCAGCGTGCAGCATGTTAGAAAAGTTTTAAATGTTTATTGTGTGACTATTAGAAAAACTATTAGAAAAACAATAACCCTGAGACTTTTCTTAAGATGACTTCTGAGCACATTGTTGTATTAACTTGCTATATCGTTTGCTTTAACTAACTCCATAGTAAGTTGTAGGATGATTAGGCTTAACCATATATGGTAGAACAAGAATGTACAGGAAACACTAATTAGCAAAATAAAGTACCATTTTGTACCGGGCACGCTACAGTATGTTTCCTCAGCCAATAGAAGCGTTATCTATATATTATTGTAGGCATTAGGAGGGGGGGGGGGGGGGGATGTACATCTCTTTGTATGATTCTTACTGCATCTTTTGTCTTGTAAGCATCATCCATTTGTGTGACATCTGAAATAAATTGTCTGCTTTTAAAATAGACCTGGAGTTCGACTGATCACAAGAGGAGGGTAATGCTAACATTTTGGTCCTCCGAGCCGGAACCAACAAGTGCATTTCGGGTCAGATGGTCCCGACAAAAACTTTGGTGAGTATTGGACCTCAAAGCTCACTGAGAATTAAAAGTCCCCCCAATCAACGTTAGTGGTGAAATAGGGGCGGGGCCTGAGACCCAGATCCACTGTCTGGTTTCGAACTTCGTGATCCAGTCCTCCTGGTGTTTGAGAGGTAAGATAATTTAACTTATTCTTAATACTCTCTAAGAGTCTTTTCTTCTCTTTCTGTTTGATTAATGTGTTAGAATTGCCGACACTGGTATTGATTGTATAATAATATCTTAATAATCTAGTGTGCAAAGACAGAGACACTTGGGAGCGTTGTCTAAGGTAAAAAATAGCGTTACCCGCTGTCCAGGACAGATAAAAAAAAAGATTTGAGGTATACCGAACGTCAGAGGGTGAATGCCCGACGATGTAAGCGCTTAAGTGATCTAGGAAGATCACAAGACTAACTTTCTTCTGTGTGTTTAGTTTCTCCTTTCTCATGGTTAACCTTTCTGTTGATGCTGTAACCTTATTGAAAAGAAAAAACAAAAAACAAAAAAAACAACAGTACTGCAGACAAGTTAATTCTTTTTTTGATTCTCCCTATAGTGTGGGGAGTGATGATATTTTTACACTTCTTGTATTCCTATTGTTACCATGGGCGGAGGGTCACGTATAGTGTTTTATAGGTAAATGAGACCCGTCTGGCATTGACAATGGGGAATAGTCTCTGTAAAAGAATGTTTTGTGCCTGCTTATGAGGCTGCTGTGTTCCTAATGTGCCAAGTGGGAGACTGGAACTCCTCTTTAGGGACACAGGGCTTTATAGGGAAGTTTGGATTCAATAGTAAACTAACTGTAAAAGTGTCAGGATTTGATGGATACATTTAAATTGTTAGGACCCAAAGATCAAAAAAGGTATGGGTTGATAATAGGAGTTTAAATAACCAGCAAAAAAAAAATTTCTTCACATCTCATGTTCTGTGTGTCTGTAAAATTTGTGTTGTAGCCTGTTTGCCTATCAGTGACAGATTGGGAGTTGGCAGAGAAGCAGGAAACTTTGCAAAAGCTTAAAGAGATACTTGGTTTAATTGTCTTATGGCTTCGCTCTGTAAGGCAGCCAACACCTTGCTAGCCAATGTATTAAGCAGATAAATATGTAAGATACCAGGTGACATTGCACTATATGGCCCATGGGGATTGGACCGGAGCCAGCGTCTTGGATTACTGCACCGTCTCAGGTACCACTGGACAACATTGTCTGGGAGACTGCTACATCTGGGCCGTCTGCTCAGGGACAACCCTCAGTCGGACTCATAGGAACCAAACAGTTGGAGCTGCAACTTCAGGTAAAGGTAATCCATTAGCCATATCACTGATGGGTCTAGCAAAAGAGAATTAGACCAGATGCAAGTGTGATCTAAATGTTTAACAAATATTTGAGAAGCAGAAAAATAGCAAAGTATGACTGAGTAAAAAAAAAAAAAAAAAAGTGCGAGAAATCATCACAGGGAGATTAAAGCTTGCAGTTTTTCCTCACCCCTCCCCTCGTGTGAATCTCCTGTATTACAGGAGAGAGTGAAGTGCTCCTCCGTTTCAAATTCCTGTGTGAGAGATTGTGTCTTTAAAAAAAAGTTAACTCTTGACCAGCTATGACAATACAGAAGGGTTATATTGTAAATATTGAAACTGAGCATTAAAAAAAAAAAAAAAAAAAAAAAAAAAAAAAAGTACACTGATAACACCAGGGTGCTTTATTATTTTAGCATGCCATGGTGTTAAAGGAAGCACAAGGCAGAAATTGTTGATGGTTTTGAGGAGGTAGATGGGAGACATGAAGGTGGATTACATTGTGGAGTGAACAGAATGTTGTGGAGTTGTCAAGTGGTTTGATGAATGTGAGAAAAGGAAAGGCTGAGAATGTTTTGATTACTTTAAGACCCGGTTCACACAGGGGCGGCACGACCTGCAAACGACTTCCGCGGCGACTTGCAAAACGACTTCTGTATAGAAGTCTATGCAAGTCGCCCCCAAAGTCGTAGAGGAACCTTTTTCTAAGTCGGAGCGACGCAACGGTTCCATTGTACAGAACGGGAGGCGACTTGTCAGGCGGCTAGGTCGCCTGACAAGTCGCCCCTGTGTGAACCGGCTCTAAATGTGTCCAGTCCAGAGACAGTATGTGACTGAGTGCTAATTTTACTGCCATAAGGAAATAGGAATTTGAATGGGATTTGCTAAGAGAAGTGTGCAGTAGTTTTGAAGCCCAGAGAGAGGAGAGAAGGGAATACAACAGACTTGATGCTTTTATAGCACAAAAATGATGGTCAAGAAGCTGTTTCTCAGAAACAAGAAAATGCAGATTGCCTGACAGACATAGCAGAAGAGAGAGGGAGATGATGATGGATGACCAGTAGGGCAGCATTAACCCTTTGAGCATACAGAGGTTAATTTGTGCATCTGTAAAAATATTAGGATTTTCGGTGGGAAAGAAAGTCAGAATAATAGTCTTAAAGTAAATATTTCTTGGATATGTTACTTTTAGAATTTCCAGATTTTCAGCTGTAAAGTGTTAATGATGCAATTCTGTTTATATTTAGGTACATTTATAAAATTAAAAGGCTAAGTTCTGAATCAGAATATGTGTTTGGGTTAAATAAAAAAAAAATGTTTTGGGACCGGAGAATAAGGGGAACAATACAAAAGGGGATTCATGTTTTATTTAATTCTGCTAAAATATTGGGGTCTGAGAAAAATATTTTTATATATATTGAATATATATGTCAAATAATGTAAATGACGCTAGGAGACATTTTATGTCTGCATACTTGGTGGACTTATGGATATTTGAATAAATGAAAGAATATTGTTTTTAACAACTCCAAAGTAAGGAAGGCTTTCTTTGGTAGTTTGATCTGTGATCCTGCGTTCATTCATGTTAGATAAAGAGCATCTATTTTCCCAGCCCCAATTCAAGTGCAGATATGACACCCCCCCCCCCCCCTCCTCCTTCTACACAACTGAAGAATGAGGAGAGTTCCTTTTTATTGGGTGGGTGTCTAGTGATTGCATGAATGGGTACAAAATTGAACCTTTAGGAGGTATTTTAGAGTTTAGAACATTAAATTAAGGTATGAAATAATGTAGACTACACAGTCCTTAGAGACAAAGAAACAATATTGGAAAACAAAAGGTTGCACAAGTATAGTGAAAACCGGTATTGCCAAAATCCTTATTTAGGTATGCAGCAGTATTGACACATGGAGTAACACATGTGTCAAACAGGGGGGTGACAGATGTTTAATAAGGTATTTACAGCCCATGGCTTCACTAACTACTAAAAAAAAACTTTTTGCTCTCAATGGATTATATGTGCAAGATACAATGCTTAGGGAGGCATAAGACCACAGAAAAGGGAAGTTCCCCACACCGCAATATCCATTCCAACACATTTGCATGGATTTTATTGAATTGGACAAATGTGAAAGGAAGAAATATTGTTTGCTAATCACAGACACCCTGACCAAATGGGTGGAGAATTCCAGACAGGAAGTGCAGATGCACAGACAGTGATAATGGACCCTATTTTGTAAATAAAACTATACAACATTTGACAGAAGTGATGGGAATTCAAGTGAAATACCATTGTGCCTATCATTCCCAATCAGCTGGATTGGTGGAAAGACATAATGGCATTCTAAAAAGCAAACTGAGGAAAGCTATGGAAGAAACAGGTAAAAATTGGATGTACTGCCTACTAGTAGCTGTGACCAGTATGCATATCACACCCACAAAATAAGGTTTAAGCCCATTTGAGATGATACATGGAAGGCCATATAAGATACCCTTACAACCAAATGAAACACCTGAGGAGTCTGAGCACACACTAGCAGAATACATGTCTAGGCTGTTAAGACAAAGACGTACTAATGATTTTTGTTCTGTCCTAGAAGGTCCAATTCAAGAAGATGAAGTTACATGTGGGAGATTGGGTCTTAACAAAAAGTAATAAGAAAAAAGCAGTGGTACTCCCCAAGGTGGGATGGTCCTTTCAAAGTCCTCCTAACTACCCCTACTGCGATAAGGATTGCAGAGTGGTCTACCTGGATTCACCAGTCCCATTGTAAAAAGGTTTTACAGGTAGAGTAGGGCCAGTTGGCTACAAGAGGTTCAGAAAGTCCGGCTACAAAGGGAGGTCTCACACAAGGTGGGACTTGTCTCAAACCCGGTGAAGTCTCCCTCCCCTTTCAACTCCCCTACCCTATCCGCTGGAACTCTGTAGCTGGTTAGAATAAAAAGGGACAGTAATTAACCTTGGGTTACTGGTGATTCTAGGAGAGGCATCCATAAGAGGGGTTATAAGTTATGGAAGAGCAGAGGAACCTTTGGGTTGGGAAAGAACAGGAAAAGCATTGAATCTAACCTTTATAGAGGGAATAACTAGCACTATACTGGTAGACTTCTGTCAGATTGCAGATTGTGGGGATACAACTGGGGCTAGAGGACTTCTATGGGCAGATAAATACATTTGCTGGCTCTGGAATAGGGCAGGATGTCAAGCATGGGATCAAGCCCTGTGGACCACAGCACATCAAGATTGGGGGTATACTCTACCAGGGCCTAAAAAGAGTGGAATAAAGGAAAGATTCAATTACAGAAGCGGCCAACTCCCCCTACACACATAGTAAGAACTGTAAACAATTATTGATAACATTTAAGGAGTCGAGGAAGGAAGATCAGGAACTGACCCCTCAGGCAAATTTTTCTTCAAGGTATTACCACCTAATAAAACCTGACAACAGGAAAAGGTAGATTATGGGAGTGTAGACGTGGCGCTATTTCCCTTCAAATTAAAAATATATATATGTAAAATATTAGGGGAGGTATGCCTCAAATAAAATGAACTGTGATACATCCTCTGTCTGTTGGTCTCAAAATGTGTTTGAAAAAAAAAATATATATATAAGTGCCAAACATCTAAACAAATGCAACTACTTTATGTATTAAACCTCTGGTGCAGTAAACCAATTTTGTGTTGCACCCCCTGGGGGCAAAAATTAAAAATAACCTATACAAGTGATAGTGGTACACCCCCTGTTGATGAATATCAGAGTGTGTGTGTGTTGAAGGTGCTGAACTTCAGATAGGGTGTCCAACTGGTGTGCTACACCCTCTGGAGTCCGCAAACTAAAATCTATGATCTACAATATCTGGAACTGTAGAAATGCAGTGATCAAATACCTAGTTGGCAAAGTGATAAATATGAATGTCTGCTGTATCAAAAATCTGGTATGTGAATAAAAATCCAATTTTGCCAATTGATAAACTTAAAGCAGAAGTAAAAAAATAAAAATAAAAAAAAAATAACAAACAACGAAAATGTGAATGCACAATTCAATATACGTCTCTGTGTTACACCACAGTAAGACCACATTCAAAACCAAACCAAATGATGAAATTATTGCAAACACTAAATTATTAGTAGATAAGTCCATACAATAAAGTGACGTGCTTAAAAAAACAAAAAAAAAAAAAAAACAGTGTCCAGTGCTTCATCCTGGTGCCAGGTGATATTATCCGTGTTGATAATGTGATTGCACTCACCAGATGACATTAACCCCCAGGGGTGTTATGCCTTCACAGTGTGAGCTACTGGGTTCTGCTGGGCAATCTGAGAAACGTTTTGCTGGCTTTTCCACCGAGATGTCACATAGGGAAAAGACTAATGCCCATAGTGTGATATTGTTTAAAAAGGCTTTATTAAAAAGTTTAGGAGATATACTCACATGATAAAACAAGAGCCGGCGCTGTGTAAACAACAATCGCCGCTCAGACCGGAAGTGACGCCATACTAAGATTAAAGTTCTGAGTAAAACTATAAGATTTACTAACCTAACAGTAGAAGATGCCATAGCTTTGGAGACAGGATACCAGGGAAAAAATGAGTGGTTAGAATGGTTGAGGTACACGGTTAAAACTTAAAAAAAAAAAAAAAGGAAAACTGTTTAGTTTGTGCCAGAGCAAGACTACATTTAGCAACTATTCCTTTTCCTCTAGATCACAATACAGATCCAGGAGGTTTAAAATGTGTGTTGCGATTGTATAATAATAGCTTTAAACATGAAACAAATTCTACCTGTCATACGTTGAGTTCGTTGTTTCCCCCAGTACAGAGACCTCAGATACCTCCAGCGGTTACTGCTTATCCGGGCAACTTTACTTGTTTTGCACTCCCAGGGAACTGTAGCGGGGTGGATCTTGGGTCGCTACCTGATGACTATTGTAGGGAGAGGATTAACATGGGCAATGGTGACTGGGTTGAACATGACATTCAGAGAGCTCATGTCTGGTGGATGTGTGGGGATAAGAAACTGTGAGCTAGGATACTGGCCAATGCCCGAGGGGATTGCGCTATGGTCCAGCTGGCTATGCCCCTGAGGATCCTGTCAGAACACCCGTGGACTAAGAGTCGCCAACGGTATCGGAGGGACACCTCTACCATAGGTTCATTTGACTCTCGGATCTACATAGATGAGATTGGGGTTCCTCGCGGAGTGCTGGATGAGTTTAGGGCCAGGAATCAGGTGACAGCTGGGTTTGAGTCTCTTCTCTGGTGGGTGACTATAGATAAAAATGTTGACTGGATTAACTAAATATATATATTATATATATTATATATATATATTATATATATTATATATATATACACACTATAACCAACAACGGTTTGTAAACTATACTAGGGACGCTGTGAAGGGCCTAACAGAACAGTTGGCCACCACATCTCTAATGGCATGGCAGAACCGATTGGCCTTAGATATTGTCCTAGTTGAAAGAGGAGGGGTATGCAAAATGTTTGGTAGCATGTGTTGCACCTTTATCCCTAATAATACAGCTCCTGAAGGGACCATGACCAGAGCCTTGGAAGGACTGATTGCTCTATCGAATGAATTAGCGGAAAACTCAGGTATTAATGATCCATTAACAAACTGGCTTGAAGGATGGTTCGGTAAGTGGACTGGACTTATCACATCATGTTTGATCTCAATTGCTGTGGCTTTGGCCGTTTTGGTCACTTGCGGATGCTGCTGCATTCCCTGTATTCGAGGACTTTCACAAAAACTGATTGAAACCGCAGTCTTAAGAACAATGTATCAAGCCCTTCCTACCTCTGAGGAGACCTATGTGGACATTGAAGCTCAACTTAATGACATACAGACCGAAAGTGTATAACACTGGGACTATCATCGAAATGTGTTGAGATAAAATAGTCACACAAGAGGAGGGAATGTTAGAAAAGTTTTAAATGTTTATTGTGTGACTATTAGAAAAACAATAACCCTGAGACTTTTCTTAAAGTGGAGTTCCACCCAAAAGTGGAACTTCCACTCATCAGATTCCTCCCCCCCTCCGGTGACACAGTTGGCACCTTTCAGGGGGGAGGGGGGTACAGATACCTGTATATTACAGGTATCTGTATCCACTTCCGGCGTAGATAGCCGCAGAATCTGTGGGTATTTACGCCACTTCCTGCACCCTCCCCGCTGCCTGCTGGGAAACACACGGCTCCCAGAGGCAGCAGGGACCATTGGTATTGCGCTGCGCGACTCGCGCATGCGCAGTAGGGAACCGGGAAGTGAAGCCGCACGGCTTTACTTCCTGATTCCCCTACCGAAGATGGAGGCGGCAGCACCCGAGGACGGAGAGACGCTTCGGCCTCGGGTGCCGACATCGCGGGCGCCCTGGACAGGTAAGTGTCCATGTTTTAAAAGTCAGCAGCTGCAGTATTTGTAGCTGCTGACTTTTAAAAAAAAATCAAGTTAGACTTACCGGTAACTTGTTTTCCAGGAGTCTTTCAGGACAGCACCTTGAGAGCGTGGCTCCACCCACTTGACAGGAAACACACCTCCACCAAACTTTAAAAGGAGGCTCCTTCCCACTTATCAGTAGTAGTAGAGAACCTCCGGCCCAAGCTGGAACACATAATCAGAATATGGTTAGTCACAGCATAGTAATTTAATACAATAAGGGCGGGTTGCTGCTGTCCTGAAAGACTCCTGGAAAACAAGTTACCGGTAAGTCTAACTTGATTTTTCCCTTAACGTCTTTCAGGACAGCACCTTGAGAGGATAACAGAGACTTACCCACTTAGGGAGGGACCACAGCCTGCAAGACCTTTCTGCCAAAAGCCTGTTCACTGGCTGACAGAAGATCCAGCCTGTAATGACGGACAAACGTAAGGTAACTTTACCACGTAGCCGCCCTACAAATCCGATCTGGGGTGGCACCAGCCATTTCTGCCCATGTAGTGGCCTGAGCCCTGGTAGAATGCGCTTTAATTCCCAGCGGGGGAGAGAGCCCCGACTGAGAGTATGCTGCTAGAATAGCTGATTTAAGCCAT